>CM053028.1:116873131-117383131 GCA_028564925.1 Lithobates sylvaticus | reverse complement strand
GTGCAAAGCTGGTAGAGACATCCCCAAAAAGACTTGCAGCTGTATTTGCAGCGACAGGTGGTTCTACAAAGTATTGACTCAGGGGGGCTGAATACAAATGCAAGCCAGATATTTGTAAAAAACATTTGAAAACCATTTATCATTTTCCTTCCCTTTCCCAATTATGTGCCACTTTGTGTTCGTAAATCACATTAAATTCCAATAAAATACATTTACTTTTTTGGTTGTAACATGACAATGTGGAACATTTCAAGGGATATGAATACTTTTTCAAGACACTGTATGCAGGCTTCTATTTCTGACCTCCATAGCTCCTCATTGTCATGCTAAAGCTACGGATTCAACGTTCCCCAAGTCCCTAACCTTGAAGTATGATAAGGAATACGGACACTGGCAGTATAACTTGTAATCTAAAAAAGGGACTGAAACTAGACACTGCTAGACCAGTGGGAACTATTCACTGTTTGTATCCACCACAATGTATTGAACAACAGTAATAAAAGACAGGGAATCTTTCTCCCAGTTAAGCTCAACCATGATAGGTTGTGAAAAAAAAAAAAAAAAAAAAGGGACCACATACAAAACTGATAAATCCTAGTAGTCGGTAGATCAAGGGTGGGCAACCAGTCGATCACGGTCCACCTGTCGACCGCCTGCAGGTGACAGGTGGACCGCAAACAGGTTCCTGCGCCGCCAAGCCCCCTGCCTTCTATGCAAGAGTCCTTTTTTTTTTATATAATGTCTTTATTTATAACAGGAGAAAAATTAACAGTCCTTCTGTATATTACATTCCATTTCTGCACAGCCAGACAAGAAATAAAAGAAGAAAAAAAAACATAATAACTCATTACATTCCATCTGCTCCTGTGTTTCTAATATACCATCCAATAAAGATGAATAAAAGAATGAACCAAAATAAACATAAAGGAAGCCACAAAAGAGGCTAAGAAGACATAAAAATAAGAAGAGTCATCTTCCTCTCTCATTTCCACCCTCCATGTTGTTGCTTCTTGCCACGTCAGGTGGAGGACACTTCCCCCAGACCCGGCCATAATAATCCAACGACCTCTCAGTATTCCGACTGCAAATTCCATTTATAGTCCATTTCCCCCTCCTTTCCTTACCCCCCCCCCAAAAAAAAAAATAAAAAAAAAAAACACCCCATTTAATTTCCCTCCTTCCCCCCTCCCGTCCTCTTTAATTTGTATCAATTTGTTTTTTCCCTTCCTCTGAAGAAAGAAAAAACAGTTCCATGGTGACAACGTTTTAAATAAGTTTTCCCTTTTTTCCTAATTGTCCAGACTAGATCTTCCATCCTGTTTACTTCCTCTACTTTCCTAAGCCACATACTCACTGTAGGAGCCACGTGTATATATACGTCCCCTTTAATTGCCTAGCGGTGGGGTCGCGCGCGCCGTCGGCGGCGTGTTCGGGAGCTCCATGGCCACGGGACCAGTGGACCCGACCGCCGCTGGTATCCCGCGATCGGGTCACAGAGCTGAAGAACGGAGAGGTCTGTGTAAACAAACCTCTCCCCGCGCTTCCTACTCTGCCTGTCATTGATCGGCTGTTCCCCGTCATCGGGAAAGCCAATCAATGGACGTCAGACGTACAGCCACACCCCCTACTGTAAAAAAAAAAAAAACAACACACAACACGTCACACGAACTCCTCCCCGCCCCCTAGTGGTTAACTCCTTCACTGCCATTTATATAGGAATTTCTATATAAATGACAATGGTCCCAAAAATGTGTCAAAAATTTCCGATGTGTCCGCCATAATGTCGTACTCACAATAAAAATTGCTGATCGCCGCCATTACTAGTAAAAAAAAATATATATATTAATAAGAATGCTATAAAACGATCGGATATTATAGCAAAAAGTAAAAAAAATATTGAATTTTTTTCAAAATGGTCGCTCTGTTTGTTTATAGCGCAAAAAATAAAAACCGCAGGGGCGATCAAATACCACCAAAAGAAAGCTCTATTTGTGGGGAAAAAAGGACGCCAATTTTGTTTGGGAGCCACGTCGCACGACCGTGCAATTGTCAGTTAAAGCAACACAGTGCCGAATCGCAAAAAGGGGCCTGGTCCTTTGGCTGCAAATTGGTCCGGAGCTGAAGTGTTTAAATAAGAGATTATAACAAACAGGGAGGGTAGGTCCTATTGTTGGATGTGTCTTAGTTTTGGATGCCAAGTCCTTGAAACACTAAGGAGCCCTATACAGTAACTCCCCACTCTGCGCTTGCTCCAATCTTGGCCAGATTTTAAGTTTTCCATGTCGGCATTTAATAATTCTCGTTCCACTTCTGCAGTCTGAGCATGTTTATGTCATGCCTCTAAGCCTTGAATTTTGAACAGTAACGTCGTTAATTGGCTTCCCTCTCCTTTATTCTTGCTCAGTGTTTTATCAGAAAAAAAAAAAAAAGCCTGTTGCTAGGGGGTCCCTCGTAGTCTGCCTCCTTCAGTGCCCGGGCACTGACATCACTGCCCCTCGGCGCAGTCAGTCATCTGGGACACGTGACAGGTCCCAGGTGACTGCACGGCGTATCACGAGCGGAGCGGGGGAAGGGGGGGCTTCATTCCTCCGCATCGCTGGACCCTGGAGCAGGTAAGTGTCCGATTATTAAAAGTCAGCAGCTGCAGTATTTGTAGCTGCTGACTTTAAAAAAAAAATCTTTTTTTTTTTTTAGGGGGCACCCCACTTTAATTCAACAGCATTATAAAGAACTATATGGCGTTTTGTATATTTTGCTCTAGCAACAATTTTGACCACACAAGAATGCAATGATATTCAGGATCTCAGAAGCACAGTTCTGTGGTACTATATTACATAATTACATTATCAGCAAATTAAGGCGCTATGCTAAGTATATGAAACTTGCTCTCAGATATTTGTTATAAGACTGTGTGGCTTACTTGGGGACTATAATTCAGTTGTCTTATGAACAGTACGTCAACAGGCCGCTGGTAGATGCTTGTTCAAATTTTCTTAAAACCAGTCTGAGTGGATGCAGATTATAGGGTCCAGGAAAATTCACTAAGAAATTACACTGTTTAAGAGATCATCTTTGGAGGGGGGGGGGGGGGGGTGGTCCGAGTATGGCTGAGTGAGGATGCACATCATACAAGCTCTGAGCACCCCACCAGACACAGCAAGGTGGAGTGAGATAGTGAGCTGAGAGAGTTAGAGGCCGGATTCTCCAGCATGTGCTCAGCTAAACAGCGGGACACCAAGACCTCCTGCAAGGCAGCGAGGTATAGTTACACACAGCCGGGAAATCAAACATTTCTCAGCCTTACAGGAACAGAAACCGGATACCAGATTAGCAAGCCTGAAGGGAGTGGGGCCAGTAAGAGCGGACAAAGCCGTCCCGGGAGAAGAAGGTGGGGGAATGTCGAATACGCCACAAGCGCGGAGGGTCGGAGGAGCCCCTGAAATAGTACTTCCCCAGGAGGAGCAGTATGTTATGGAGGAGGATTTAAGGTCCCCAATACAGGCCCTCCCTACGAAAATAGACATCGAGGTCCTCACCCACAAAAGTGGAAGAAGCACACCGCATGGAGATGCAACAGGTACACACCAAGATACAACAGATAACAGACTGCCTTACAATAGGTGAGGAAACAGTGTCTTCTTTAGAGGAAAGAGTGGGGGGCGTTGGAGAGAGACGCACATGAGGAGATGGTGGCAGATATGCAGCTACAGGTTGAAGATCTCGAAGACCGAAGCTGCTGATGCAATTTGCGGCTCAGAGGGGTCCCAGAAGCCACAGAACAGGAGAACCTCCAGGAGAAGGCAATGGGCATTTTCCATAAAATATTAGAGGGTAAAATCCCAGCCAACATGGACTTGGATAGGGTGCATAGGGCGATGGGCCCCAGATCGTCAGACCCTCAGAGACCACGAGACATTTGCCGCCTCCACCGATATACACATAGGGAGATCCTGCTCCAGAGGGCATGGGAGGCAGGTACTATTGAAATAGAAGGGACTGTGGTGGAGATATTACCGGATATATCTTAAGCGACACTGCAACGAAGAGCTCTGCCCTGTCCCGTGTTAGACTGTGTACGGAAAGAGGGGGGCACGTATAGAGATGGAAGTATCCTTTGGCAGTAGCAATATGGAAGGGCCTGCTAACATTTACCTTAGGAGTACATAGTGACCTCCCAAAATTGTTTGCTTTCTTAAATGTGGAACCGTTTGCGGTCCCGAATTGGCGAGCCCCGCTGCCGCAGACATAAAACTAATGCCATACAGGAAGACTGGTGGGCAGAGACAATAGTAGGTTTGTTCTGGCATTACCATGAGAAGGTAGCAGCATTAGGTACTCTAGGAATTCCAGAAGAAACTGCAGGAACCAGGAGATAGAGATTAATATATACACACACACACACACACTTTTTTTTTGGTAGACAAAGGAAGTGTGTATTCTGGACACCCCGGTTCTTTTTTAATCCCTATATTTGGGTTAGTGGGCTGATTGAACTTGCAAGGCAATTAGAGACTAAGCCAATGCTACCCATGAAGAGAATGGGGAAGATATAGGGACACATGGACATGAAAGTAATATTAAAATAACAAATACAGGGAATATAAGTAGTATGTAAGGTGAAAGAAGGCGATTGGAAGATTGAGTGAGGAATGAAAGAAATAGGTAGAATCATTGGGAATAAAGGAAGGAAGTAGATAAATGGATGTAAGTGAATGGAGGTTGGTTTGGGAAAGGGAGATGTGGTAGGAGGGAGTAGACTAAAGAGGGTGGGGGGGGAGGGTGGTAGATACAATAGGTGGATGGGAGAAGGAGGAATGAGGAAGGAGTGGAAGTATGAAAGAGAGAGAGGGTAAAGAACGCATTGGTGAAGAGACAGAACATCTAACGGGGGGGGGGGGGGGGGGAATTGGTGGAGTGGTGATGGGGAATGTAGGGAACATAACCCCCCACCCTTTTTTTTAACACATAAGGGGCAAGGGATAACTAGCAAGGTGTGATCTTAAGCTTTTCTGGAATGTTTTATATCACCGTTACATCACTGCTATGTCATTGTTTTTTTCACTGTATGTACAGTGATCGTACTTAGGGGATTTAGAATAATAGAAAGGATAGGAGGTAGGTTATAATAATAGAAAGAGGAGGAGGTGGGATTAATGCACAAGGGGAATGAAACACAGGGGTAGACACCAATATAAAGGGAAGAGAGGGTAGAGAATGGGGGTATTGGGAAGGTAGCATAAAGGGGGGGGGGGGGGTCACAAGGAATTAATTTAATATTAAAATTGGGTAGTGTGTGTGTGTGTGTGTGTGTGTGTGGTACATAATGGAGTAGAATATATAAAAGAATACATAAATAACACAATTGTAGGGGGGGGGGTACCTATACCCTACTCCCACCAGCCCTACCTATTTAAGAGAGTGGTGGGACTAATCGTTAAATGGTCCTCCCATGTATATAAGATAAGGAATAAAATAAGAAGTGGGCTGATGTACAAGAGGGGGGGGGGGGGATACAGAGGATATATGGAATTATTGAACTGGTGAATTGTTACTTTTCCTCTGCTCCGGCCTCTCCCCCTTTTTTTTTTTTTAACTTACTAGGAAGTTCTAGTGGAAATAGTACAGAGAATCAGCAAAGTGCGCTATTTTAATATTGGTGGAGTAGGCTCGGACTGGAGCAACTGTGCTCAACCATAACCCCCTAATAGGCCAGCACTCAAAGAACCGTAGATCCGGAAATTGAGTGCTTAAAAGCAGTAGTGCTTTAGGGATCTTCGGGGGGGGGGGGGGGGGGGGGTTGAAGGTAAACAACCGTCTCGAGGCCCTTTAGTGGGAAGGGAAATATTTAAACATTTTTGTAAATTGTTTTTTTTTTCTCCCCCCAATCTCCCATCTCCCTTACTATCGCCTGCATCTTTGGAACGTATTGGTATTGAGGAGTTGGTAGCGGAGTAGGGGGAAAATGGAAAACCTTTCTGGTCCTTTAATGTTAAGGGACTAAATATGCCAGAAAAAAAAAAAAAAAAAAAAAAAAGGACGTACATTACTTCAGGATCTAAGGAGACTGCATATAGATATTGCATTAATACAGGAAACACTTTAAAGTAGGGATGCACCGAATGGGTTTTTTTGGTGCCGAAACTGATACCGAAAACCGATACCAAAACAGCACCGATACAGAAAGTGACTTTTTAAAAAATATTTTTAGAAAAGGAGATGGTCAGAGACTGCGGACATGATACAAGAGATCAATGCAGCCTCACCAGTGCCTGTCAGATGCAGCCTGCCAGTGCCCGAACCAAAGCGGCGATCTCTGTGTGTCACAGGGCTGCATTTGAATTGCCTGGGTCGCAGTAACGATGTCCCGCCTCCTGTAACACGTTACACTGATTCAATGTCCCACCATTGGATCAGTGTGCCGTCTGTCACAGGGGGCGGGACATTGTTACTGCGGTCTGTGTAGTTAAGCTCCGTGACACACGGAGATGGCGGCGAGGAGGCGAAGAGAGGAGAGGACTGCGGCGCGCCAGGACACCCCAGTAATGGGTGGCACCAGGGACGGGGCCCCATTACCGTGCGATTTCTCTTTCGACATTTTGCAGAAAAAGGCATTTACGGGCGATAAGATTCGGCAGCCAAAATTTCGGTGCATCCCTACTTAACAGAGGATGGTTATTTTCTTTAAAGAAGTAGAGATTATTCTATGGTGTACCATGCTTGCAACGCTGAATCCAAAACCAAGGGGGTATCTATTATGATATTGAATACAGTGGTCTGGAATTATAAAGATTCCATGATTGATGTAAAAGGAAGATATTCGTTCATAAAGGGAACCATTGGTGGGGAGGCAGCGACGCTGGCTTCATACTATGCCCCAAATTCCCAGCAAGATATTTTTGCTAAAAAAAAAAAAAAGTGCGTCAGTCCTTGTCTCCCCTTCCAGCCTCCTCCGCCACACTGCAGTGATTAGCAGAGACCGGAAGGAGAAGCTGGTCAAAACAAACGTTTTATGTTAAACCGCTAGGTGGTCCTAAGCAACTAATCACCAGCTTGTAAATATGAAAAATCCCTCTGCCAGCTCCCCCCTCTGTCCAGCACTGTGCCAACTCCAGGTCTCCGCTGTGAAAACAGGTAGGATATCGTGCTATGGCAGAGGGAAGGGGGCCCAGAAGACACACGTGTGTGTTCGTGTAGGGGCAGAGGACACTTATGGGCAGGGTCACCCCCATAGCAGCTCCCTCTACTACCCTTTACACCAACGGCCCCACCCTGTCACCTGCTGCACACAGGTTTTTTACCTCCATGATCCTGAGTCAACCCGCATTACTTGGACTTGCTGGAGGGCCTACAGCGGTTCTGACAACTTACGGGCACTAGTTTCCCAGTGAATTGGATGTTCTACCTCCCTTATCCTGCTTGTTTGTTTTTGGGCACTTCCGGGAAATGGATCCTCCTTGGAGGCTCTGTGATAACTAAGGGCAGTACCTTTTTCCCAGGTTATTTTTCTTCCTTACTTTTCTACCATATCTCTTACTATCTTGGTTGCACTATGCTAATTGGTTGTCTGTTTCTGACAGTAGCTTAGCTGCACAACTATTTTTTTTCCCCCCTCTTCTACTTTGTTTTCTTTGGCAATATTTAGTTTAGTTCGATTTTTCTTATGCTCTTGCTGTGCCTCACCTATTTACGATTGTGATTACTATACTGTCAGATATACAAGCATTTGTTTTCTGTGCTTTCCCTGAGCGTACATTAGAGAGTTTCTCATGCCTGTATTTTCTCTCCCTAGCACTTAGCTGGAGGATATTGTTATGTTCTCCACAATTTAATGATCTGGAATGTTACTTGAACAATTCTGAATATGTTTTTTCAAAATAAAAGCTATTTGACCAAAAAGTGTTAACTGAAGTTTGGCTTCAGTTTGTTAGTGTATGTATATCTGCTAGTACATTCAACAACCCCTCCCCAGATTAACAATGATGCTGTCCAAAATGTTGCTCCTTCATTCAGAGTGGTGGAGCTTTAGTACCGCTTTAAGCGCTTCAGCCCCGGACCAATTGGCAGCCAAAGGACCAGGCCCCTTTTTGCGATTCGGCACTGCGTCGTTTTAACTGACAATTGCGCGGTCGTGCGACGTGGCTCCAAAACAAAATTGGCGTCCTTTTTTTCCCACAAATAGAGCTTTCTTTTGGTGGTATTTGATCGCCCCTGCGGTTTTTATTTTTTGCGCTAACAAAAATAGAGCGACAATTTAAAAAAAAAAAAATGCAATATTTTTTGCTTTTTGCTATAATAAATATCCCCAAAAAATATATAAAAAAACTTTTTCCTCAGTTTAGGCCGATACGTATTCTTCTACATATTTTTGGTAAAAAAAAAAAAAAAAAAAAAAAAAAAAAAATTGCAATTAGCAATTATTGATTGGTTTGCGCAAAAGTTATAGCGTTTACAAAATAGGGGATAGTTTTATAGCATTTTCATTAATATATTTTTTTTTACTAGTAATGGCGGCGATCAGCGATTTTTATTGTGACTGCGACATTATGGCGGACACATCGGACATTTTTGACACATTTTTGGGACCATTGTCATTTATACAGCAATCAATGCTATTTAAATGCATTGGTTCCTGTATAAATGACAGTTGTAGTGAAGGGGTTAACCACTAGGGGGAGGGGAGGGGTTATGGGCTGTGATGTGTGTGTGTTTTTTACATTAGGGGGCAGGGCTGACGTCTGACGTCATTAATCAATGACAGGCAGAGTAGGAAGCACGGTGAGAGGTTTGTTTACACATACCTCTCCCCGTTCTAAAGGTCCGTAACCCGATCGCGGGACACCAGCGGCGATCGGGTCCGCTGGTCCCGCGGCCGGGGTCACGGAGCTCCCGACCGGGTCGCGAGCGCGACCCACAGGCAGGCACGATCACGTATAGGTACGTGATTTTGCCTGCCCGTGCCATTTTGCCGCAGTATATCTGCGTTAGGCGGTCGGGAAGCGGTTAAACTGAGTTGGGGGTTACAGTAGCTCACAAAAGTGGGTACACCACTCACATTTTTGTAAATATTTTATTATATCTTTTCATGCGACAACACTGAAGAAATGACACTTTGTACACTCACTACTTTACATTGTAGCAGCTTGTATAAGTGTAAATTTGCTGTCCCCTCAAAATATCTCAAACACAGCCATTAATGTCTAAACTGCTGGCAACAAAAGTGAGTACACCTCTAAGTAAATATGTCCAAATTGGGCCTAATTAGCCATTTTCCCTCCCCGGTATCATGTGACTCGTTAAATTTGGTGTTTTTGCTCTCAATCTCTCATACTGGTCACTGGAAGTTCACCATGGCACCTCATAGCAAAAAAACTGAGGATCTGGAAAAAAAAAAAAAAAAAAAAAAAAAAAAAAAATTGTTGCTCTACATAAAGATGGCCTAGGCTATAAGAAGATTGCCAAGACCCTGAAACTGAGCTGCAGCACGATGGCCAAGACCATACAGAAGTTTAACCGGACAGGTTCCACTCAGAACAGGCCTCACCATGGTCAACCAAATAAGTTGAGTGCACATGCTCAGAGTCATATCCAGGAGGCTGTCTTTGGGACAATAGACGTATGAGTACTGCCAGAATTGCTGCAGAGGTTGAAGGGTGGGGGACAATAGACGTATGAGTACTGCCAGAATTGCTGCAGAGGTTGAAGGGTGGGGGGGGGTCAACCTGTCAGTGCTCAGACCATACGTTGCACACTGCATCAAATTGGTCTGCATGGCTGTCATCCCAGAAGGAAGCCTCTTCTAAAGATAATGCACAAGAAAGCCTGCAAAAATTTGCTGAAGACAAGCAGACTAAGCACATAGATTACTGGAAGCATGTCCTGTGGTCTGATGAGACCAAGATAAATGCATTTGGTTCAGATGGTGTCAAGCGTGTGTGGCAGCAACCAGGTGAGGAGTACAAAGACAAGTGTATCTTGCCTACAGTCAAGCATGGTGGTGGGAGTGTCATGGTCTGGGGCTGCATGAGTGCTGCCGACACTGGGGAGCTACAGCTCATTGAGGGAACCATGAATGCCAACATGTACTGTGACATACTGAAGCAGAGGATGATCCCCTCCCTTTAGGGACTGGGCCGCAGGGCAGTATTCCAACATGATAACGACCCCAAACTCCAGGAAAACCACTGCCTTGCTAAAGAAGCTGAGGGTAAAGGTGATGGACTGGCCAAGCATGTCTCCAGACCTAATCCCTATTCAGCATCTGTGGGGCATCTCAAACCGAAGGTGGAGGAGCGCAAAGTCTAACATCCACCAGCTCTGTGATGTCGCCATGCAGGAGTGGAAGAGGACTCCAGTGGCAACCTATGACGCTCTGGTGAACCTCCTTGACCAAGAGGGTTAAGGCAGTGCTGGAAAATAATGGTGGCCACACAAAATATTGACACTTTGGACCCAATTTGGGCATTTTCACTTTTGTACTCGCATTTGTTGCCAGCGGTTTAGACATTAATGGCTGTGTGTTGAGTTATTTTGAGGGGGGTAGCAAATTTACACTGTTATACAAGCTGTGTATTCACTTTTGTGAGATACTGTATGTCAGGGAGATCTGGCTGTGTGAATATCCAAGACATAAGAAGCCAGTGGCTGACTTAATGCACTAGGCTCTACATTTAATGGGGGGGGGGGGGGGGGGGGGGGGGGGGGAGTGAATTTATTCTTGAATTCCATTAGAGACACGGAGCACCCCATACATGGTAGTTTGCAATGACTTGCATTACCATGCACTTTTGTTACCACACTGTGTTGCTCTAGTGTGTTTTTTGTTTTGTTTTGTTTTGTTTTTTTAAACATGCTGCATTGATGTGCAGGTTTTTTTTGTTTACAAGGGGTTTCTCCCTTTACAGTGCATTGCTGAGCACTGTGTTGCATTGAATTATGATACATTTAAACACATGTTCCATTTTCATGAAGCACACACCAATGAAACTCCTTGGTGTGAACTGAGCCCATTGGAAACAGAGCAGCACAGATTAAAGCAAACTCTGTGAATGGACCCTTAGGATTTGTTACCCCCCCACCCCCCACAAGGACTTTGATTAACCCCTAGTCCAGGGATATGCCATTAGCGGACCTCCAGCTGTTGCAAAACTACAAGTCCCATCATGCCTCTGGGTGTCATGCTTGTGGCTGTCAGAGTCTTGCTGTGCCCCATGGGACTTGTAGTTCTGCAACAGCTGGAGGTCCCCTAATTGCATAACCCTGCATTTTTTTTTTTGCTAGAATGCACGTCTAACCACAGCCCTGACTGGACCTTTTAGCTGGCATCTTAAGTACTGTATATTACACTGGCAGTAAATGTAGAAGCTGTAACATAAATAAAAGTATATTCTTTACCTTCAAAAAGACATAGGGAGTTCAAGAACTCAATTTTAAAGCGTCTAGCCAAGCAATAATAATGCAAAATACAAAACATATGTCCCTCACATTTTTTAGCTGTGCAAAGTAACAATGCGACAGACAGTGTGCCCTTTGACACATTGCAGAAGGGTCAAATGATTTCAGATAAAGTGACTCACTGACTTCTAGCATGCATTTTGTAATTGTCGCCGATTATCAGTCTATAGGTCACCTATTACTTAGCGGACAAAGTTCTTTTATTTATCAGATGCATGTGCTGCTGACTGCTCTAAAGAATCATTCAGACTGTTCCTGGCAAACCTCTTAAAGTGGTTGTAAACTCTTACACACACCACTTTCAAGCTACAGGTAAAGCCTATAAGGCTTACCTGTAGGTACTGGAAATATCTCCTAAACCTGCACAGTTTAGGATATATTTACCATTTACGCTAAATATGCGCTAAAGAAAGGGCACAATTGTTCTATAGGGCCCGCGTCATGACCGTCGGCTCCTGCGCGGGAGTGACGTCACGCGACTCTGGCCAGTCACAGAGCCGAAGTCCGCGGCCCCGGAAGGAAGGAGGGGTGAAGATCGCAGGCTTTATATGCTGTCAAGTGCTACATAATGGGCTAGTATGTGATGCATACTAGCCCATCATCCTTTTACTTTGTAGGGAAATAAAGAGGAAGTAAAACCTATCAGGATTTACTTCTTTTTTAAAGAAGTAGTAAAGTGAAAATCTCGGCTCACAGGCCATGGAGGTCTCTTGTCATAAAGGTCACCCCACCTGTCAGCGGTTAATGTGATCTGAGCCGCACATATGCAGCTCAGACCACATTTACGGCCCGCTCTGTCCCACGGCAATGAGACTCCCGTATGCATGCGCAGGCGTGACGTCACCTTGGCCCGGCCAATCAAGCGGCCGTGGATACAAAACCAGGAAGAAAGGTGAAGATGGAAGCCACTGGGGACCAGGGAGAGCCGTGTCAGCACAACACTGGAGGGCTCAGTTTGAAGGCAAGTCTGTCATAATTTACCATTATGCAGGGCATACTAGTTCATTGTGACTTACACCTGCCAGGGGACCCATTCTTTCTCTTGATTACATAGACTTTACTACTGCTTTAAAAAAGGTAATTGTAAAGCTTCCTTTTTTTAAAATTAAAATAAACATGCTTATGCTTGCCTGTTCTGTGCACGTCCCTCTTCTGATGTCCCCCACCGGTGCTCCTCGAGTGACCTCATAGTAAGCCGCTTGCTATGGGGGCACTAGTGGATGCTGTTTTCAGAGTTCATAAGTCACACAGTTGGGACTCGGCCCTGCCCCCCACTCCGTTGTCACTAGCTCTGATTGACATCAGTGTATCTGAGCCAAGGAGCGAGAGCGCCACGGCTCTTGTGCACATCCCCGGATCGAAGTTGGGCTAAGACATGTATTTAGGGGGGGGCTGCATGTAGAAGCAGCTCAAAGTTCACGAAGAGTTCTGCAAATGCTTTATAAAAAGGCTGCTGTACACACTGCTCTTATACATTCTAAAACCCATGCAAACATGGTCTAAAAAAAAAAAAAAAAAGAAACTAAAGGATGACAAGTCAGTTACATCAGGCAAAAAAGCCTTACTTGACACTTGAAGGATTGGTTTGCAGCCCAATTTTTCAACTTTTATCTGGGTGTAGCAGCGGAGTAAGCAGTATTTTTATTTATGTACCGTATATACTCTAGTATTGGTATATTTCCAGCCTTTTTAGGGCTGAAAGTGCCCCCCTCGGCTTATACTCGAGTCACCACCGTCTGCCTACATGAACAGCGTGTCATGCAGACAGACGGCAGTGATCAAAAGCCGCGCCTCCTCCTCCTCCCCGTCCGTGATAGGAGGAACACCAATTTTCCCAGCAGTGAGCCAGTGTGCAGTGTTCCGCCTATCACGGACGTCCTGTCATTCTCATCTCATGGACGAGAATGAGAGGATGTCCGTGATAGGCGGAACACTGAACACTGACTGCTGGGAAAACAGAGTGTTCCTCCTATCACGGACGAGGAGGAGGCGCGGCTTTTGAATGAGGAATGGCGCCTTACACGCTGATTGGCAGGATCAGCAATGGGGAACACAGGACGAACAAGGAGGCATCACAAGACTGCAATGGTGGACACAGGTGGCAGATCCGAGGGAGGCATACACAGACCCAGGGGGTGCAGATTGGCACAGGTAGGCTGCAATGGGGACACAGGGGGTATGTACAGGACACATGCAGCTGCAGATGGGCATTTGCTGACCCTCTTTTCCACTTACAGTAGCTGCTGCATTTCTCACCCTCGGCTTATACACGGGTCAATACGTTTTTCCAGTTTTTTTGTGGTAAATTAGGGGCCTCGGCTTATATTCGGGTCGACCTATACTCGAGTATATACGGTAGTAGGTTTTCTTCACAAAGCCAAGAACATACCAGATTAGATTCTGACTTCAAATTAAAGTAAGCAACTTTTCAGTTTAAGTATTGTGCCAACCAAGACTTTGCATAATACAGACATACATCAATGGTTGCTCATTGTTTATTACTTACAGGCCCCACACAGTCCAGAACAACAGAGGCTTTCTTACACATTTCAGCGAGGGAGGGGGCATCATTAACATCGCAGATTATAATGTCAATGGACTTCAGTTGCGGCTTGGCTAAAAAAGAAAAAGAAAAGAAAAATGTAACAGCAGAGACTGGTACCAATTTTAAGGCATTTCACTTTTATTTGCCAGGATTGTTTTTTACAAAAAAAAAAGGTAAGGGTGTTTTGAAGCCGTCCTCATTTTTGGACAAAGAGGGGTTTACTTCCTAAAGCTGGAGAGTGCAAAAATCAGACTCCCTTCTGCACAGAAACCAATCAGCTTTCAGGTTTTATTGACAAAGCTTAATTGAACAAGCCGAGGTTAGAAGCTGATTGGTTTCTATGCAGAACTGAGCCTGATTTTGCACTCTCCAGCTTTAGCAAATAAACCCCAGAGTGACAAGAGCAACAATGTTTTAGGGCTTGTTCACACTAAATTTTTAACGCTTAACAAATTCTCCTATAGCTTTAGTATGGGTCATTAGACTTGCTTTAATGAGCATTAGACTGGTGTTTTACAAGCGTTAATGAGGAATTAAAAATGCTCCCCAAATTTTAAAAGCGTTTGGTGAGCGTTAAGGCGTGTTAAAACTGCTCCACAAAATGCCTATTCCATTACAGTTAATAAGCTGAGCAGATCTTAATGCCCCACAACCACACCACAACTGCCTGCTAGAGCGTTTGTGAAGTGTTACCATACACTTGAATGGGAGGCGTTGAAAGACTTCAAACGCCTTCTGACTGGACATGAGGCTTCCATGTTGAAGTGACACGACGCCAACATTTCATGTTTTCATAGTGTAAATAGCACTATGTGCTGTCCATTGTATCATTTTCATAGGCAATTGAGGGGTGTTTTAATACCTCAGGAAAAATCGTAACTTATATCAGTAAGCTTTAACCTGGGTACACATGGACCAAAAAAAAATCCTAACTTATATCAGTAAGCTTTAACCTGGGTACACATGGACCAAAAAAAAATCCTAACTTATATCAGTAAGCTTTAACCTGGGTACACATGGACCAAAAAAAAATCCTAACTTATATCAGTAAGCTTTAACCTGGGTACACATGGACCAAAAAAAAAAATAGTACGGAAATGGTCAGTTCTGCAGGAATCTGTTGACTTTCAGCCCATGCACAGAGCTCCTTAACCCGACAGAAGGCGGTCTCACGAATGGCTTCTGTCAAAAAAGCATGCTGGTGGCCCAGCATCTGATCAGATTCTCTTTTAACCTAGCCAAAAACAGTATTATTAACAATCTATATTATTTACAATGAAAGCATTTCCTGAAAAATATATTTTATTTCCAAAATATACATGCAACGATGATAGACAGTATTAAGCAGCCCATAGTCTGATTTAAAAAAAAAAAAAAAAAAAAAAAAAAAAAAAAAAAAAAAAAGGGGGGGGGGGGGGGGGATTCAATTTCCTTAGCCACAAATTTGAGGTGGATTCTTTTGGCTAAATGAAGTTAGTAGGCAGAACATAAAATGAGGACCTTTACACTGTTTATTCTGCCTTCCATACACGCACTGTTAATTAATATTAGGTTATTACTGTAATTTTACCATGCATTTGATCAAACACAAGGATAGAAAAAAATAAAAAAAAGAACAAAAGAGAAGTAAAATATTCACGTGTTATGTGTTCCATTCCATTGTAATTTTTTAATTACACATTCTATCCAGAACACAAGGCAGGTGCATGGGCAGCTTCCTCCTCTGTCTGCAGGCTAATCCAGACAGGAGATAACAGAAAAGGATTGTTTCAACAGGCAAAAGGTCATTCTGTCCAAACAGGATAGTGGGCTTGGGTGCTGGCATTACCTGTTGGCTTTCTTTGGGAACAAAACAGCTAGATCTTCTCCCCACAATGCCCAGCTCTGTCCCACCTAACACTCAACTGACTGCCAGTTATTAACGCAATCACGCCGGGGGGAGAGGGGGTGCGCTCAGAGACAGGATACCCCCCAGCTGTGCCGCCCCAGGTCGCTAATTCTAGTCGCAAATGCGACCTGGCGCCCGGGGTTTGTCAAGCTCTGATCCAAGGCAGGGATATGCGGACCTCCAGCTGTTGCAGAACTACAAGTCCCATGAAGCATAGCAAGACTCTGACTGCCACAAGCAAGACACTCAGAGGCATGATGGGTCTTTTAGTTTTGCAACAGCTGGAGGTCGAATAATTGCATATCCCTGATCTAAGGTCAGTTGACCACTTAAGGACTGCCCCACATACATTTACTGCAGCAGGGAGGCCGCGCTGTACCAGATCATGGACCTAGGATGTGATCCAACACTTCCGAGTCTGGGGCGCACGTGTCAGTCTGACACACCGCTACTACGATCTCGGTAAAGAGTCTCTGACGGAGACTCTTTACCATGTGATCAGCCATGTCCAGTCACAGCTGATCACAGTGTAAATAGGAAGAGCAGTTGATCGGCTTTTCCTCTCGTGTCAGACGCGAGTAGAGGAGAGCCGATCGGCTGCTCCTCTGACAGGGGGGTCTGTGCTGATCGATTATCAGCGCAGCCCCCCCCCCCCCCGAGGATGCCCACACTGGACCACCAGGGACGCCACCAGACCACCAGGGACGCCCAGCACCAGGTATGCCACCCTAGACCACCAGGGATGCCAATCAGTGCCCACAATGGATGCCAATAAGTGCCCACAATGGGCATCACTGATTGGCATGCATTATTGTTCGGCACTGATTGGCATCCATCAGTACAATACATTACACTACAGTTCCGCCTATCAGTGCCCATCCGTGCCACCCATCCATGCCGCCTATCAGTGCCCATTTGTGCCCGTCAGTGCAGCCCCATCAGTAAAGGAGAAAAACTTATTTACAGAGTTTTGAAACAAACAAAAAACTTTTTTTTCTAAATTTTCTGTCTTTTTTTTTTTTTTTTTTTTTTTATTTTTAACAGAAAATAAAAATCCCAGAGGTGATCAAATACCACCAAAAGAAAGCTCTATTTGTGGGGGGGGGAAAAATAATTTAGTTTGGGTACAGTGTAGCATGACCGAGCAATCGTCATTCAAAGTGCGACAGCGCTGAAAGATAAAAATTGGTCTGGGCAGGAATGTGTTTAAGTGCCCAGTATTGAAGTGGTTAATAACATTGAATTACAATATGACTTGTATCGCAATTGTATACTCTATATTTTTTTTTTTCCCCCACGAAAGTGGAGTTAGCCTTTAATCGCCCCTAATATGTAACCCCTTCCCAGCCAGTGTCATTAATACAGTGACAGTGCATATTTTTTTAGCACTGATCACTGCATTAGTGTCACTGGTCCCCAAAATGTGTCAGACTTGTCTGTCGCAATATTGCAGTCTTGCTAGAAGTCGCTGATCGCACCCATAACTAGCAAACAAAAAAAAAACATCCCATAGTTTGTAAACTTTTGCGCAAACCAATCAATATACGCTTATTGGAATTTTTTTAACAAAAATATATAGCAGAATATATGTTGGCCTAAATTGATGAAGAAATTGGAATTTTTACATTTTTTATTGGATAGGTTTTAAAGCAGAAGAGTTTTTTTTTTTTTTTTTCCTTCTAAATTTTCAGGCCTTTTTTTTTTTTTTGCTTATGGCGCAAAAAATAAAAACCGCAGGTGATCAAATACCACCAAAAGAAAGCTCTATTTGTGGGGAAAAAAGAACAGAAATGTGATTTGGGTACGTCGCACGACCGCGCAATTGTCAATTAAAGTAAAAGTGCTTAACCAGAGAATCTGAAGGAACCCCACACAGGGAGAACATGCATACTCCATGCAGATCTTATCCTGGCTGAGAATAATCAGAGGACCCCAGTGCTGCAAAGCAGAAGTACTGACCACGTAGATTCTTTTATTCCTATATTGCTCTATAGCGCCCCCTCCCGCTCAGTGCAATCCCCGGGTGTCCCCTCAGGGGGTCTCTCTCACCCAGTCTGTCCGCAGCCCAGTCCAGCACCTCCTCCAACTTCTCTCTGCTCCTTCCGGCCACAGCCCAGCGCAGCGCCTGTCCCCTGAAATCTCCTCCATCCGCCACCCGGGACACCTCCTCCACCACGAACTGTCCGGTGAAGCCCGAGGCCCCGAATATAACGAGCTGGTACGGACGGCCTTTATTCGCTGCTGCACGCGCCATGCTGCGACTCCGACTGACTCTGCTGACTGTGAGGGGGGCGGGACCAGTACCAGAGCTGGACCATGTACCGGGAGGGAGTGCGGCTATGTCATGTGACCAGAGTGTGTCATGTGACCAGGACACTGCAGAATGGAGAGGCCTGTCCTCTGTGTACTCATCTCCCTGGAGCTGCTGCTCATACAATGACTCGGGAATATGGAGAACTCGTTAAAATAGAAGAAAACTTTTCTGGATCTTTTTTTTTTTTTTGCTAGAAAATTACTTAGAACCCCAAACACCATATATTTCTTTTAGCAGACACCCTGGGGAATAAAATGGCAGTCGCAATATTTTATATCACACAGTATTTGCGCAGCGGTCTTTCAAATGCATTTTTTTTTTTTTACATACACTTTAACCACTTGCTTACCAGGCCAATTCTGACACTCCTCTTGTACGTGTAAAAATCTTCTTTTTTTTTTCACTATATAACATTATATATGTTTTTTTTAGCAGAGACCCTAGGGAATAAAATGGCAGTCGTTGCAACTTTTTATCTCACACGGTATTTGCACAGCAATTTTTCAAATGTGTTTTTTTTTTTTTTTTTAAATAACAGCTTAATGCATTAAAAAAAAAAAAACACTAAAATTAGCACAATTCTTTTTTTTTTTGCATAATGTGAAAGATGATGTTATGCCAAGTAAATAAATACCTAACATGTCACGCTTCAAAACTGCACACACTCGTGGAATGCCACCAAACTACTGTACTTAAAAAATCGCAGTCATGATAAAAATCGCTGATCGCTGCCATTACTAGTAAAAAAAAAAATTATTAATAAAAATGCCATAAAACTATCCCCTATTTTGTTGAACGCTATAACTTTTGCGCAAACCAATCAATAATGGCTTATTGCGATTTTACCAAAAATATGTAGAAGAATACGTATCGGCCGTTTTTTTATATATTTTTTTAGAGCGAAAAGTAAAAAATAATGTGTTTTTTTCAAAATTGTCACTCTTTTTGTTTATAGAGCAAAAAATAAAAAACTCAAAGGTGATCAAATACCACCAAAAGAAAGCTATATTTGTGGGAAAAAACGTCAATTTTGTTTGGGAGCCACGTCGCACGACCGCGCAATTGTCAGTTAAAGCGACGCAGTGCCGAATCGCAAAAAAGTGCTCTGGTCAGGAAGGGGGTAAATTCTTCCGGGGCTGAAGTGGTTAAAAATAAAAAATATTTACCATTGCTCGAGAACCAGAAGGGACATCAGACGTCGCTCTTGTATTTCAAAGGCATATAGATGAGTGGCTGCCATTTTGGCCTCACTTTTCTCAATGCCCAGCTAACAGCTGCATTGGATCGCTCCCGGGCTTTACTGATCCATTAGGTAAGCCCAGGAAGTGGCAGGGGGGGCACCCCTCCCACTGCTTCTAAAAGTGATCCCGCGGCGAATCCGCCCACAGGATCACTTTTATCTAATCGGCCATAGTAAAAAAAACAATACCGGGGTTATGGCAGCTAGCCAGTATTTAACATTAAGGTAATGACGTATTTTTACTATGGGCCGGTCGGCAAGTGGAATTGTTATACCATAACAGCGTACTTAACCACTTCAGCCTCGGAAGGATTTGCCCCCTTTCTGACCAGGCCATTTTTTGCGATACGGCACTGCGTCGCTTTAACTGATAATTGCGCGGTTGTGCAACGCTGAACCCAAACAAATTTGACGTCTTTTTTTACCCACAGATAGAGCTTTCTTTGTGTGGTATTTGATCACCTCTGCGGTTTTTGTTTTTTTTTTGCGCTAAAATCAAAAATAGACCGATAATTAAAATTATAATGTATGTGAAAAAAGTTGCGCTACTAGTGAATGTGATGGAACAATAGATCAGCAGCTAGCATCAACAATATAGTGAATTGTATAACAAATAAAAAAGAATATGAAATGCAGCGCTTGTGAGAAAATATGTTAGTGAAAATCCCAGGAACAACCCCCAGGGGTGAGTGTTGAACTAGTGTCTACTGATTAATCAAAACCAGCAGCATACACAACAAATTATATAAATGTGCAACAAATATACAAGTGCTTCTGTAAGAAGTCCCTGAAGCAACCCGCAGGGATCAGTGTTGCATAGGTGCCTGTTAACCGCTTAAGGACCGCCTCCTGCACATTTATTTTGGCAGAATGGCATGGCTGGGCACATCAACGTACAGGTACGTTGCTCTTTAAGTGTCCAGCCGTGGGTCGCGCACGCGCCACCGGTGGCTCGCGACACGGTCCTGAGCTCCGTGACCGCGGGACCCGCAGACCCGATCGCCGCTGGTGTCCCGCAATCGGGTCACAGAGCTGAAGAACGGGGAGAGGTATGTGTAAACAAACCTCTCCCCGTGCTTCCTAGTGAGACGGACACTGATCGTCTGTTTCCTGTCATCGGAAAAGACGATCAGTGACTTCGAACGCCAAGCCATGCCCCCTACAGTAAAAAAACACACACACGTCACACTTAACCCCTCCCCGCCCCCTAGTGGTTAACTCCTTCACTTCCAGTGTCATTTACACAGGAATCAGTGCATTTAAATAGCACGGATTGCTGTATAAATGACAATGGTCCCAAAAATATGTCAAAAATGTCCGATGTGTCCGCCATAATGTCGCAGTCACAATAAAAATCGCTGATCGCCGCCATTACTAGTAAAAAAAAAAAATATTAATAAAAATGCTATAAAACTATCCCCTATTTTGTAAACGCTATAACTTTTGCTCAAACCAATCAATAATCACTAATTGCGATTTTTTTTTTTACCAAAAATATGTAGAAGAATACGTATCGGCCTAAACTGAGGAAAAAAATGTTTTCTATATATTTTTTGGGGATATTTATTATAGCAAAAAGTAAAAAAAGCTCTATTTTTGTTTATAGCACATAAAAAAAAACGCAGAGGTGATCAAATACCACCAAAAGAAAGCTCTATTTGTTGGAAAAAAAGGACGCCAATTTTGTTTGGGAGACACATCGCACGACCGCGCAATTGTCAGTTAAAGCGACGCAGTGCTGAATCGCAAAAAGGGGCCTGGTCCTTTGGCTGCAAATTGGTCCGGGACTGAAGTGGGTAATTATTAAAAACCGGCAGTGTATAAATGTGCAACAAAGTGTATCAAAGTACAACGAGTGCTTCCATGGTATGACCAAGTGGGGAAGTTCTTGTTAGAAATCAAACAAAAACAGTCCGTGAAGAACAAACAATGTGTATGAAAAGCTCCTCTCTTAGGTAATATATAGTCCTATTTAAGGAAAAAAATAGGAGTGACGCCTCTTCAAAATGGTGGTAGACCAGGATAGGTGGATTACTCCATGTACCATTTGCAACTGTGTATATGAAACAAGAAGAAGATTGGGTACGCTTACCACAGATGGTGGACACACACGCCGTATAGCGGTGGGTCAAACGAGCATTTAGACCATCCAATCCAGCGAGTCTTTTTTGGGAGACGATGATGGTATAAAAGTGTACCTCGACCACATTTCAGGCAGTAAACGGTGGATGACTGGCACCAATAACTCCAACAGGTAAACATACCTATATGGGAAGTCGATCACCAGCTGGAAAGGTCTGCAATGGAGTCGTATAAGTCGTATCCCTCAGTATCTCCTTGTCCAAGCAGTTTTTGTAACTGACTAAGGCAGTGGTTCTCAACTCCTGTCCTCAGGACCCACTCGGTCCACTCAGTGACTTTTATGCAGTGGCAGGGAAAAATTGCCTTGTAATACAAATCACATAGTGTGGAAAGATTTGCATCCTGTGGTCACTAATTTGACTTATTTGTGTTTATAGGCACTTTTGGCTTTATCTTTAAGAACTTTTTGTATGTTGTAACAATTTTAAGCAATTTCAATATTACTTTTGCCCTTTAAGGGATATTATTGCACATATATTCATTAACATTTTGAATATACTGTATGTACGGGTATAACATGTTTACTTTAAGAGGATGGTGCTTTGGTGGCCTCCTTCGACACTGTGGAATGGCCTTTTCTATGGCAGGTCCTCCGTAGAATGGGGTTCCCCTGGTATTTATTATGTGGTTACAGATACTCTACAAGCACCCCACGTCAGCCATCAAGTTGGGGGGGGGGGTCTGTCACAGCCCTTCCCTCTGTCCAGAGGCACGCGGCAGGGCTGCCCTCTCTCTCCGGTCCTTTCGCCATCGCAGTGGAACCGCTGGCGGAGGCCCTACGCATCTCCCTGCACATCAAGGGCCTGCGCGTTGGCTGGTTGGAGGAGAGGGTCGCCCTGTATGCGGACGACCTCCTTCTCTTCCTTAACGATGCAGACTCGCTCAAAGGGGCACTGCAGATTCTGAACTCATTCTCCAGGGTCACAGGTCTCAAGGTTAACCGATCAAAGTTTTTTTTTGTTCCCTATAGACCCTGCAGCTCGTACCACCACCCCTCCGATATACTCCTACAATGGTTTGAGAGCTTCAGGTACCTTGGGGTGGTGGTCTCAAGACAGGCTTCAGATTTCTTGCCCCTGAATCTATGCCCAGTGGTTCAGGAGACACGGCTGAGACTGAAGGCATGGGAGTCACTACCCTTATCATTGCTAGGTCGGATAAAAAGAGGACGGTGCTTTTACAATATGATGTAACGTTTTAATAGCTCAAAAAAGAGGCAGAAAATAGTTATAGTCCTGATAATCATATGTATACTGGGATGTTCAGTGTCCGATGTGAATAAATAAAAAAATAAATGATTCTCCAACGGTGTCAATCCGTGTCCAAAATGAATAAATAAATGAATAGTTCTCCAACAGTAAAAGAGGTAAAAAAATATATATATGTGAAACAGTTCTATATAGTTAATAGAGATACACAGTATTCGGTTTAAAATAAACTGAATAAAAACAGCGCCCAGAGACAGAGGAATAAATAAATAAAAAAAATATATAAATATCTAGAATAAAATATAAATTAGGGTGAGCACAGGGTGCCATCAGGTGTTGGGATTAGGACCTGTCCTGCTGTAATTATCTCCGTGCCTGTGGTCGATTCCCTCTCACATCCCTTTTCACACTCCTCTGCTGTTTTGCTGCTGCAACTGTATGGAAATAAATGGACTGTCACGGCTTTTGAAGAAAGATTTCATTGGACTAAGCCATAGGGCTATTTATTAGTTCTCCCATCCTGTGACTATTGCAGCTATTTCTTCCTCATAATAGGTCAGATGAGTGCTAATGAACTGTAGCAATACCCTCCTGACACCCTTTATAATTATATTTATATCCTCTGAATGATTGTTGCTGACTATATTCATATGCAATAACATTTTATTACCCTTTGCCTTTTTGCGTAAGTATTTATATTTTATTCTAGATATTTATATCTTTTTTTATTAATTTATTCCTCTATCTCTGGGTGCTGTTTTTATTCCGTTTATTTTAAACCGAATACTGTGTATCTCTATTAACTATATAGAACTGTTTCACATATATATTTTTTTTTACCTCTTTTACTGTTGGAGAACTATTCATTTATTTATTAATTTTGGACACGGATTGATACCGTTGGAGAATCATTTATTTATTTATTTATTCACATCGGACACTGATGTTCAACTAATAGCGCTGTTACAATATTTGAAGAGACGTTTTATGCACACTTTTTTCCACTTATTGTATTTTTTTGAGTCCTGATAATCAAATGATTTTGTCCTGGGTGGAATCAACTTATATAAAAACTGGAATTGGCAATGACGTGCTTTACCAATAACTAGGCATCCTTCCCCACTAGACAATAAAAGTGTCATTAAGCACTTCAGCCCCCGAAGGATTTGCCCCCTTAATGACCAGGCATTTTTGCGATACGGCACTGCGTCGCTTTAACTGATTGCGTCTTTTTTTCCCCACAAATAGAGCTTTCTTTTGGTGGTATTTGCTCACCTCTGCGGTCTTTATTTTTTGCACTATAAATAAAAAAAGAACGACAATTTTGAAAAAATAAACTATATTTTTTACTTTTTGCTATAATAAATATTCCAAAAAAAAAGATGTAATTCTGTCCCACTGCAGCTCCCCTCCCAACATGCGGGCAATTCCCAGCTGTCAGAATGACAGCCAGGAGTTGTTGTGCAAATACATCAGCTATGACAGCTGCTTCTGCCAAAACAACACAGTGATTATAATCACTATTCAGACATGGCAAGAGAGGTACAAATTTACAGTAGGTATAGAAAAAAAAACACCCCCACCCTTTAAAATAATCATATTTTGTTGATTTGTAGCCTGAAATGAAGACAGACACAGTTTTTTTTTTTTTTTATCCAGCTGTATTTACTAGTGCAACTTATAACATCCAAGTAAAAGTTATAACACCAACATGTCAGAAAAAATCAAAAACAATCACAGAGTTGGAAAAAAGATCACCCCTTGTGTCAGTATTTTGTTAGACAAAACACAGAGCTCCACTTTGACTCTGACGCCAGCATGGTGGAGGAGGGGTACTGGCATGGGCTGGTATTATTAAAGATGAGCTAGTTTCACCTTTTTCCCATCTCACTTGTTCATTTTCATCTGTTAAAGTGAGAATAATAAACAAACAACTTAAAATTTATAAATAAACATTTCTGACATTACAACAAAAATAAATAAATCAGTGACCAATAGCTCCCCTTCTTTTTAATAACAGTCTTCCATTCATTGAGTCTGTTCGTTTCTTGATGTGTTGATGATCAACTTTTTGTGCAGCACCTGCCACAGACTCCCAGACACTGTTCAAAGAGGTGTACTGTTTTCCTTCACCGTAAATCTGTTTAAGAAGCGCCCACAAGTTCTCAATAGGGTTTAGGTCAGGTGAGGAAAGGGGCCATGTCATTATTCTTTCATCTTTAAGGCCTTTACTGGCTAGCCACATAGTTGAGTACTCCAGTGCATGCGATGGAGCATTGTCCTGCATAAATACCATGGTTGTCTTGAAAGATGCAGACTTTTTCCTGTACCACTGCTTGAAGAAAGTGTCTTCTAAAAACCGGCAGTAGGTTTGGGAGATGATTTTGCATCCATCTTTAACCCAAAATTGAAATTTTTTATTTAGTTGCATAATAATTCTGCACACCAATAGTTGCCCAATAATTGTGCACATAGATATTCTCCTAAGAAGGCCAAAACCTAATTTTTACCTAAATATTCAGGTTTGAGGTTTATTAACATTTTGGATTGACCAAGATCGGCGTAGTTGTTTAACCACTTCCGGACCGCCGACCGTCATTATATGTCGGTACTTTGAAGAGGAATATCGTTGTTATGGCAGCAGCTAGCTGCTATAACCCCCGGTATCCTCTTCTTCAGCGGGCGGTCCGCTTCAAGCTAAAAGTGGTCTCTGGAGCGGATTCACTGCAAAATCACTTTCATCGGTGGCGGGATAGCCCCCCCTTCCGCCATGCTCCGGTGCCCTCCGCCGCTTACATGTGCCGTCGGCAGCCGTGCAGGTGATCGGATGTTTCCCCTTGTGTGAGATGGAGACAAGTGAGGGGAAGATGACCCCCCACCCATCTCCATATCATTGCATGGCGAAAGCGATGTCAAAACGTCACTTCCGCCCATAGCTCTTAAAAGGGACATTTTTTTTTTGTATTTTTTTAAATTACAACTTTTTTATTGCATTTTAGTGTGAATATGAGATCTGAGGTCTTTTTTGACCCCAGATCTCATATTTAAGAGGTCCTGTCATGCTTTTTGTTAAAATAACAGTGTAAAAATAAAAAAATAAAAGGTAAAATAAATAAGAAAAACATTTTTAAACGCGCCCCCGTCCCAACGAGCTTGCGTGCAGAAGCGAACGCATATGTGAGTAATGCCCGCATATGAAAACAGTGTTCAAATCACACATGTGAGGTATCGCCATGATCGGTAGAGCGAGAGCAATAATTCTAGACCTCCTCTGTAACTCAAAACATGCAAACATTTTTAAACATCGCCTATGGAGATTTTTAAGGGTAAAAGTTTGTCGCCATTCTACGAGCGGGCGCAATTTTGAAGCAATTTTTAAGTGTGACATGTTGGGTATCATTGAGGCAGATCATCCGGAGGATGAAGCGGGGAAGAAGAAGCCAGAGGAAGATGCTGGAGGAAGATGCCGGAGGAGAAGACCGGAGGAAGAAGCAGAGGACCGGAGGATGAAGCAGAGGAAGATAGAGGAAGAAGCGGGGGAAGATGGAGGAAGAAGAAGAAAACCGAAGGAAGACCAGAAGAAGCGGGTAAAGAAGAAGACATTAACCACTTCAGCCCCGGACCAATTTGCAACCAAAGGACCAGGCCCCTTTTTGCGATTCGGCACTGCGTCAATTTAACTGACAATTGCGCGGTCGTGCAACGTGGCTCCAAAACAAAATTGACGTCCTTTTTTTCCCACAAATAGAGCTTTCTTTTGGTGGTATTTGATCGCCCCTGCGGTTTTTATTTTTTGCGCTATAAACAAAAATAGAGCGAAAATTTTGAAAAAAATGCAATATTTTTTACTTTTTGCTATAATAAATATCCCCAAAAAATATATAAAAAAACATTTTTTTTTCCTCAGTTTAGGCCGATACGTATTCTTCTACATATTTTTGGTAAAAAAAAATCGCAATTATCGATTATTGATTGGTTTGTGCAAAAGATATAGCATTTACAAAATAGGGGATAGTTTTATAGCATTTTTATTAGGAAGCGCGGTGAGAGGTTCGATTACACAGACCTCTCCCCATTCTTCAGCTCTGTGACCCGATCGCGGGACACCAGTGGAGATCGGGTCTGCTGGTCCCGCGCCCGTGGTCACGGAGCTCCCGACCGGATCGCGCGCGTGACCCACGGCTAGGCTTTTAAAGGGCCACGTATCGGTGTGAGGCGGTCAGGAAGCAGTTAATAAAGAAATTGTCAAAAAACAGCTATTGTCTTTTTTTAAATTTTTGACACCTTTTGTGAAATGGTAGGGGTACTTGAACCCCATTACCAATTCACATGGGGGGGCAGGATCTGGTGGTCCCCTTGTTAAAGGGGGCTTCCAGATTCCAATAAGCCCCCCGCCGCAAACCCCCACAACCACCGGGCAAGGGTTGTGGGGATGAGGCCCTTGTCCCCATCAGGACATCCTCCCCATGTTGATGGCTCGTGGCATGGTACGGTCCCTCTTTTCCTGCGGCCTGCCAGGTTGCATGCTTGGATAAGGGTCTGGTATGGATTTTTGGGGGGACCCCCACGCCTTTTTATTTTTAAATTTTGGTGCAGGGTTCCCCTTAATATCCATACCAGACCTGAAGGGCCTGGTATGGATATTGGGGGGACCCCCCACGCATTTTTTTTTTTTAAATTTTGGCTCAGGGTTCACCTTAATATTCATACCAGACCCAAAGGGCCTGGTAATGGACTGTGGTGGAATCCCATGCTGTTTTTATCAATGAACTTTTATGTGTATTGCCGGGACTGACAATTCATTATAGCGAGTACTTTTAAATGCGCCACTTTACAGGCATACTATAGACACCCCCCAGGTACGAAATTTAACCACCTGATTACTGGGCACTTAAACCCCCCTCGTGACCAGACCAATTTTCAGCTTTCGGCGCTGATGCACTTGGAATGACAATTGCGCGTTCATACAACACTGTACCCAAATGAAATTTTTACAATTTTTTCCCCACAAATAGAGCTTTCTTTTGGTGGTATTTAATCACAGCTGGGGTTTTTATTTTTTGCTAAACAAACAAAAAAAGATGGAAAATTAAAAAAATAAAATAAATCATGTTTAATAGTTTGTTATAAAATTTTGCAAACAGGTAATTTTTTCTGCTTCATTGATATGCGCTGATGAGGCAGCACTGGTGGGCACTGATAGGCTGCACTGGTGGGGACAGATAAGTCAGTACTGATGGGCACAGCAAAGATGGCACTGATGGGCACGGATGGGTGGCACGGATGGGCACTGATAAATGGCACTGATAGGTGACACTGACGGGCACTGGTAGGGGACACTGATGAGCACTGGTAGGTGACACTGATGTGCAGCACTGGCACTGTGGGCACTGACATAGGGCACTGTGGGCACTGACAGATGGCACTGTGGGCACTGACAGGCGGCACTATTATTATCCCAAAATGGGCACCATGGACCCTGGGCATATTGCAGTGAGAGGGACTGATGTCCCTCTCACTGCCGCCGGTGATCGGCTTTTTTTTTTTCTCCTCGCGCTGTCAGCACGAGCAGGAAAAAAAGCCGATTACCGGCTATGTTATTATCACATGATTAGCTGTCATTGGCTGACAGCTGATCACGTGGTAAGGGGTCGGGATCGACCCCTTACTCGGATCTGTGATCCAGCGAGTCTCATAGACTCGCGGATCACAGGGGGCGCGCAGGCAGCTTGTGGCCGGGACGACGTCAATAGACGTCGTCCCGGCATATGAGATCCGCGCTGTAGCCGTCATTCGGCTATAGCGCGGATCTCAGGTGGTTAAAGGAATGTTTCAGTTTTATTGTTTCACTTTAAGCATTATTAAAATCACTGCTGCTGAAAAAACTGAAGTTTTTAAAACTTTTTTTTGCATTGATACATGTCCCCTGGGGCAGGACCCAGGTCCCCAAACACTTTTTATGACAATACCATGCATATAAGCCTTTAAAATTATCACTTTTGATTTCTCCCATAGACTTTTAACGGGTGTTCCACGGCTTTAGAATTTGCCGCATACACCCCAAATTGTTCCCTATTCGGCGAACAGCCAATGTTTGCGTCAAACTCATGTTTGACCCGAACATAAAGCTCATCCCTAGTGTTCACTCTGCATAAGTGGAGTGGACTTGGACCAGCCATCTGCATGCTCAGAGGGGATCGGCAGACACACTCCCTGCTAAACTGGAGGACTCCGCCCCATGTGGAAGGGGCCTAACACTGATCAAAATGGAATTAAAAAATTTAAAAAATGTTTTAGTTTGGTTATTTTTTAGTTTTTTTTTATTTGAATCTCAATCTTGAAATTTTTGTCCACCAAGCAATTTCCCACTTTCTTTCCCTATTTATCATTTGCTATCTGACTATTTAGATATTTATTTTCTTTAATCTATTATGCTTTCTCAAATCAAAATGCCAAATTCTCTAATTTATGTTCAATCCTCTTCTAATATGAAACTGCTCACTCTGATTTCACTGCACACTGTGAGCAAGCGCAGTCTACCTGGGAAAGCCCACTCCTCCACTGACATTCACCCCCAACCAGCTGATCTGCCTGTAGTGCAATAAGCAAAAAAAAAAAAAAAAACATTAATGACACCACTGTTTCTATGTAAAATAAATGAAAAAGTTTCATTCAAAAATAGATTAGCATGTCAATTAGGGGGCAGAGAAGGCAAAATGTAAATGGATAAAACCCGGCTTTATTTGACCTTACATTCTTTTAAACTAATAAAGATGTCATCATAAAACCTAAATTTTCTTGACTATAAAAAGTAAGTCATTTTATGCATTTTTTTTTTTTTAAACATTAAAGTTTTATGCATTTTTTTTTACACATGGAAACCAAATGATGGCTTGTTATTCTTCAAGGTGCCACATGATATGTAATAAGCATAAATAACCACTAGAGGTCAGACTAAAGCAAATGTTCATAAAAATAGCAGTCATTTAAAATTTGCTAGATGGCACTATAATATAATAGAGTTAAAAAATATGTCTTTTGCATACAATGTATGACACAAACTTTTGAGTAGTTAGGTCCATGCTAAAATTGTTTTAGTTAAACTACTTTTAGTTTATGTCAGAATTACAACTCAATATTATTACCATAAATGTAATCTTTTCGTTTGCTGCTTCATATGTACTTATGTATCCTAATTGTTAAAACTCAATAAACAAATTTGAGAAGAAAAATATGTCTTTTGCAATGAAGTTCAGTCATAACTGAAAAACAAAACTCTTTTTTAACCGTAATATATATATATATATATATATATATATATATATATATATATATATATATAATATATTATATATACACACATATACACATACATATATACACACACATACAGTGATTTGAAAAAGTATTCATACCCCTCGTAATTTTCCACATTTTGTCATGTTACAACCAAAAAAAATGTAAATATATTTCATTGGAATTTAATGTGATAGACCAACACAAATTGGCCCATACAGTATCTCACAAAAGTGAGTACACCCCTCACATTTTTGTAAATATTTTATTATACCTTTTCATGTGACAACACTGAAGAAATTACACTTTGCTACAATGTAAAGTAGTGAGTGTACAGCTTGTAGAACAGTGTAAATTTGCTGTCTCATCAAAATAACGCAACACACAGCTATTAAAGTTTAAACTGCTGGCAACAAAAGTGAGTACACCCCTAAGTGAAAATGTCCAAACTGGGCCCAACTAGCCATTTTCCCTCCCGGTGTCATGTGACTTGTTAGTGTTACAAGGTCTCAGGTGTGAAAGGGGAGCAGGTGTGTTAAATTAGTTTTTTTAATCGCTCTCACTCTCTCATACTGGTCACTGGAAGTTCAACATGGCACCTCATGGCAAAGAACTCTCTGAGGATCTGAAAAAAAAAAAAAAAAGAATTGTTGCTCTACATAAAGATGGCCTAGGATATAAGAAGATTGCCAAGACCCTGAAACCGAGCTGCAGCACAGTGGCCAAGACCATACAGCGGTTTAGTAAGACAGGTTCCACTCAGAACAAAGAAATTGAGTGCACGTGCTCAGCGTCATAGCCAGAGGTTGTCTTTGGGAAATAGATGTACGAGTGCTGCCAGCATTGCTGCAGAGGTTGAAGGGGGTCAGCCTATCAGTGCTCAGACCATACGCAGCACACTGCATCAAATTGGTCTGCATGGCTGTCATTCCAGAAGGAAGCCTCTTCTAAAGATGATGCGTAAGAAAGCAAGCAAACAGTTTGCTGAAGACAAGCAGACTAAGGACATGAATTACTGGAACCATGTCCTGTGGTCTGATGAGACCAAGATAAACTTATTTGGTTCAGATGGTGTCGAGCGTGTGTGGCAGTAACCAGGTGAGGCGTACAAAGATAAGTGTGTCTTGCTTTCGGAGACTGAGCCGCAGGGCAGTATTCCAACATGATAACGACCACAAACACACCTCCAAGACGACCACTGCCTTGATAAAGAAGCTGAGGGTAAAGGTGATGGACTGGCCAAGCATGTCTTCAGACCTAAACCCTATTGAGCATCTGTAGGATGGAGGAGCGCAAGGTCTCTAACATCCATCAGCTCCGTAATGTTGTCATGGAGGAGTGGAAGAGGACTCCAGTGGCAACCTGTGAAGCTCTGGTGAACTCCATGCCCAAGAGAGTTAAGGCAGTGCTGGAAAACAATGGTGGCCACACAAAATATTGACACTTTGGGTCCAATTTGGAAACTTTCACTTAGGGGTGTACTCACAGTTTAGACATTAATGGCTGTGTGTTGAGTTATTTTAAGGAGACAGACAATTTACAATGTTATACAAGCTGTACACCCACTACTTTACATTGTAAAAGTGTAATTTCTTCAGGGTTGTCACATAAAAAGATATAATAAAATATTTACAAAAATGTGAGGGGTGCGCTCACTTTTGTGAGATACTGCAATTGTGAAATGGAAGGAAAATGATAAATGGTTTTCAATTTTTTTTACAAATAAATATGTGAAAAGTGTGACGTGCATTTGTATTCAGCCCCCCAATACTTTGTAGAACCACCTTTCCTGGTGCCTTTATGGGAGCATACATATGGTTGGTTACTCCGCCCCCAACCAACCCACAGGACCAATTTCAACTTTATAAAAGAAAGAGTGAACCCCCCATACGCCATTCTTTTTTCTGTCCTCAAACCTGCAGGATCATGGATCATCTGGATACAGCCCTTACTATATCACTATGTTGGTACAACCATTACAGGTTCATGCTCCCCTGTATATGGAGTCCCATAACTTAGGCTGCTAAAGGCACCAAAAAAGTTTGGGAACCCGTTTTTCTGTGGATCTTTTTAGGGTCAGGATCTCAGGCTTTCCCTCAGTTTCTCTGCTGGGAAAACTGCTCCAATGTAAGGACAGCCCCCACCTGTTTGGGCTCTCTTCAGCTTGTTACGGCTCCTATATAATTTTTTATCCCCTTCAGAGGCGCGTCACAGGGATGTGATGTCGATGGCACATGTGTGGTGGCTTTGTGAAGCCGTTGACGGTCATCTTGGTACACCCGAGCTGTCTGTGTATAAAAGGAGCTGTGTGCCTTCATTATGGCTGCAGCTCTCATCAGGGAAACATATCCTAAAGAGCTGGAAGAGGTACCCTCTTATAGGAACAGACTCGTGCTTATCATTATGGAGCCAGCCCAAGGTCAGAGAAGAGGGGCAGAGCCAAAGAAAAATAATTATAATATATATATATACAGTGGTGTGAAAAGTGTTTGCCCCCTTCCTCATTTCCTGTTCCTTTGCATGTTTGTCACACTTAAGTGTTTCGGAACATCAAACCAATTTAAACAATAGTCAAGGACAACACAAGTAAACACAAAATGCAATTTGTAAATGAAGGTGTTTATTATTAAAGGTGAAAAAAAATCCAAACCATCATGGCCCCGTGTGAAAAAGTGATTGCCCCCTAAACCTAATAACTGGTTGGGCCACCCTTAGCAGCAACAACTGCAACCAAGCGTTTGCGATAACGTGCAATGAGGCTTTTTACAGCGTCCTGGAGGAATTTTGGCCCACTCATCTTTGCAGAATTGTCCTAATTCAGTTACATTAGAGGGTTTTCGAGCATGAACGGCCTTTTTAAGGTCATACCACAACATCTCAATAGGATTCAGGTCAGGACTTTGGCTAGGCCACTCCAAAGTCTTCATTTTGTTTTTCTTCAGCCATTCGGTGGTGGACTTGCTGGTGTGTTTAGGATCATTGTCCTGCTACAGAACCCAAGTTCGTTTCAGCTCGAGTACACGAACAGATGGTCGGACATTCTCCTTCAGGATCTCTTGGTAGACAGCAGAATTCATAGTTCCTTTTATCACGGCAAGTCTTCCAGGTCCTGAAGCAGCAAAACAGCCCCAGACCATCACACTACCACCACCATATTTTACTGTTGGTATAATGTTCTTTTTCTGAAATGCAGTGTTCCTTCTACGCCAGATATACTTGGACACACACCTTCCAAAGAGTTCCACTTTTGTCTCATCGGTCCACAGAATGTTGTCCCAAAAGTCTTGGGGATCATCCAGATGTGTTGTGGAGAAATTGAGACGAGCTTTGATGTTCTTTTTGCTCAGCAGTGGTTTTCTCCTTGGAACTCTGCCATGCAGGCCATTTTTGCCCAGTCTTTTCCTGATGGTGGAGGCATGAACGCTGACCTTAACTGAGGCAAGTGAGGCCTGCAGTTCCTTGGACGTTGTTGTGGGGTCTTTTGTGACCTCTTGGATGAGTCGTCGCTGCGCTCTTGGGGTAATTTTTGGGCGGCCGGCCACTCCTGGGAAGGTTCACCACTGTTCTATGTCTTCGCCATTTGTGGATAATGGCTCTCACTGTGGTTCGCTGGATTCCCAAAGCTTTGGAAATGGCTTTATAACCCTTTCCAGACTGATAGATCTCAATTACTTTCTTTCTCAATTGTTCCTGAATTTCTTTGGGTCTCGGCATGATGTGTAGCTTTTAAGGATCTTCTGGTGGACCTTACTGTGTCAAGCAGCTCCTATTTAAGTGATGCCTTGATTGTGAACAGGTGTGGCAATAATCAGGCCTGGGTGTGGCTAGAGAAATTGAACTCAGGTGTGGACAACCACAGTTATAGTATGTTTTAACAAGGGGGACAATCACTTTTTCACACAGGGCCATGATGGTTTGGATTTTTTTTCACCTTTAATAATAAACACCTTCATTTACAAATTGCATTTTGTGTTTACTTGTGTTGTCCTTGACTATTGTTTAAATTGGTTTGATGTTCCGAAACACTTAAGTGTGACAAACATGCAAAGGAACAGGAAATGAGGAAGGGGGCAAACACTTTTTCACACCACTGTATATATGTTGACTATAAGGTAAAAATGTTACATTTTTTTATTTTTACTTTATAGTCAACATAGGGAGCAATCCCTTTCCTGTTCCCCCTCCTTTCGCCTCATTGGCTCGAGCCCCCAGGGGGCATTCGTTAGAGTGTGCTTTATAACAATGGGAAATTTTTCCTAAATACTATTAAACTCTTTATGAGTAGAAGCTGATATTAGCTACCTGCATATCTGTAACAAATTTCCTCTGGCGTCCGTACGGCTTTATGTTATATGTTTCATGTTGTCTTGTCCCCCGTGTTCTTTGGTTGCCTGGTTTGGTTTGAGTTAACCAACAGGCAATACATATTAAGTCTAGTTTACTACTTTGTATCGTTGCTATTTATATTTTCCATCCTGTACGTGTAATGGAATCAACTTAATAATAAATCAATATATGTATTTTTAAGATACGATTTGATTGACTTCATTTAGATTTCCACTATTGTTTAATAAGCCGCACTTTTCTTCATCTCCACCTGTTTTGAGATGTTTTTTGTGCATATGATATGACATGAGATGCTGGGCCATCTTAGCTTCACTTGTCTCCATACCAAGGAAGTGACAGGACCCGATCGCCTCCACCGCTGCCGACGGCTCTGGTAAGTGGCAGAGGGCGCGGGAGGGGGGTTGGCATCTCGTGGCGAATCTGCTGCAGAGACCACCATTATCGTTTACCAAACCGCTGCCTGAGGAGATGGATACCTCGGTTGTGGCAGCAGCTGCTGCCGTTACCGAGATATCCCTCTTCAAAAAAGGGACGTACATCGTCGTGCGACGGTAAGTGGTTAAAGATGTGCTCAATCGCAAAATTGATGCAGACCTCAAAAAAGCTTATCAAGCAGCTGGAGGGGCTTGTAAACCAGCAGTGGCTTTGACTTTGGTTTCCAGAGTGACAAAGGCGTGGACTGATGATATCGAATTAGATTTGAAGCAGGGTATCGAGTCAGACAAGATTATCAAAGCCCTGGATGAATTGAAATTGGCTTCAGACTTTATGGCTGAGGCTACCATGGACACACTGAGATGTTTCACACGTGCCATGCTATATTCAGTGATCGCCAGGAGAGCACTTTGGTTAAAGCCATGGTCAGCAGACCGCTCCTCCAATCAAACATGGTGCCGCATATCCTAGGACGGTAAAGCCCTCTTTGGCGAAAAGCTTGATACGGCCATTAATCGAGTAACAGGGGGAAAGAGTGGCCTAATACCTCAGGACAGGAACAAAAGGAAAAAGTTTGCAGCCCGCCCTTCCAACAGAGGAACAAGGACACCAGGTCATATAGGCCAGGAAGGGAATATAGAAGAGGCTGGAGAGGTTCCCAGGCTACCTTTTTAGAGATGGGAAAGAAGAAAACTAAATCTACTACGCCTGAAATTTAAACGTTTTTTTGACTTCCTGCCCACCTAAACCGATCCAGTGGAGACTCGTCTCAGGGCTTTCGCTCAAGTTTGGGTGAAATCTTGCACAGATCAGTGGGTCACATTCACAATACTCCATGGGCACTTCTGGAGGTTCAGGCGATACCCGCCCCGTTCTTCGTTTCTACCCACCAAGATCCCAAGTTCCATAGAAAAACTGGAAATTCTTATCCAGTATGCACATACGTTAATACATCAAGAAGCAGTAATATTAGTTGGAGTCAGAAAGGTTTTTGGGGTTTTACTCCCCAATCTTTTTAGTACCCAAAAAAACAGGAGGCTGGAGGCCGGTTCTGGACTTAAAGAAATTAAACAAATTGATCAGTCTAGAACATTTCAAAATGGAACCTCTCAATACGGTAATCCTAGCAGTGAAGCCAGAGAATTGGATGGTCTCTATAGACCTCAAAGACGCCTACCTACATATTCCAATTCATCACGATTTCCAGCCTTTTCCACGATTCAAAGTAGGGGAACCGAAGAGAGCAGTGTCACTTCCTCCAAAGAAGATCCCTCTAATCATAGCCAAGGTAGGGAGAGCTATGGCAAGCAGAACCATGTCAGCAGCAGAGTGAGTCTCCTTGGATAATTTTCCTCATGCATCCCAATGGTAAAGTGGCCCTGGTGGCATCTCCGCATTTTTCAGCGGGGGGTTTCTCTCCCACTGGAAGAGGGGATCCTTATCTCAGAAGATTCTGATTACATGTTCGATAAAATTCAGTCTATGGTGGTGGACAAGACCCCAAAATCTGTTAAATTATTGTCATCTTGGCCCCATCTCTTGGATCACTCTTACATCAGATGCAAGTCGTCTGGGTTGGGGTGCCCACTTCGACAATCAGTTGATCCAGGGAAGATGGCAGTTCAACACGGAAGGCATAGTATCCAACATTTTGGAGTTAAGAGCAGCCTGGATGGCGACATCTCATGTAGCATCCTCTCTGAGAGGCAAGTCCATCTAGAGATGGAAAACAAGTCTGCAGTAGCCTATGTCCAGAACCAAGGGGGGGTGTACAGCAGGTCATTGTCCAACGAGGTAGCCCAGATAAAACTCTGGGTCGAAAGGAATCTCACCAACCTCAGAGCATCTTATATCCCAGCTCTCGAAAATCATCTTGCAGATCGCCTATCAAGGAAATTCATCAACAACAATGAATGGCCCTTGAACCAGGAGGTTTTCCAATGGATCTGTCACCAATGGGGCAGCCCTCAAATAGACCTTTTTGCGTCTCCTCTCAATGACAAAACACCCCGCTTCTTCGCAAGGTTGCCAGTACGGGATTCGGCGGGGGTGGATACTCTTGTCCAACCATGGATCTTTCAAGTAGGATATACATTCTCTCCAATCCCTGATGCTGAGATTTCTTCAATGCCTAACAAAAGAACAAGTAACCATCTTAGCAGAAATCCCTTACTGGCCGAAAAAAGGCCATGGTTTACTCCATTAGCCAAGCTGTCTCTTTGCGATCCCCTAACACTTCCGGTCACACACAACCTTCTGTCCCAGGAGGTCCTCTTCCATCCACATCCAGAAATCCTGGATTTGAGGGCCTGGAAATTGAGTGCAAGAGGCTGGAAAGATTGGGTTGCTCCCACAGAGTAATACAGACATTGCTTCAAGCCAGAAAATCTTCCACCAATAGCACCTACTACAAGGCAAAAATTTTCAAAATTTGCAGAAACTAACAATTTCAATCCATTAAAACCAGGGATTCACAAAGTTCTTTTGTTTCTACAAAAGGAGTTAGATTTAGGCCAAGGACTTCGCTCCCTGAAGGTTCAGGTCTCAGCCTCATCAGCCCTAACAGACACCAGATGGGCTCTAGACCCGCTAATAGAACATTTTTGGGGGCACTCCTTAGATTAAAACCTCCAAGGAAATTTCTATATCCAAAGTGGGATCTGCCTTTGGTACTCAGTGGGCTCGTAGCTTCTTTTGCACCTATAGTAGACTTTACTTTCAAAGCAGCATTTCTAATTGCCATCACCTCAGGTCGAAGAGTATCAGAAAACCAAGCCTTAGGAGCTGAGGACCCCTACATTAAGTTTTTTCCAGACAGGGTGGTCCTCCAACCGATTCACCTGTTCGTTCCTAAAGTTTTCTCTGTATACCATCTTAACCAAGAATGGGTACTCACAGCTTTTGGGGGAAGATCCAACAGCCTCAAAGCTGCACGAGCTGGACGTGGCAAGGACTCTGACATTAAATTGAGCAGACACAATCTTTTCGTAAAGATCAACGTCTCTTTGTGATCCCTAAGGGTGCAAGAATACGAATGGCAGCATCAAAGACAACAATGGCAAGTTGGATTGTACGTCTCATTCAGAGAACATAACGGGCTAGTGGTCTTCAGGTTCCAAAATCAATAAATGCTCACTCGACGCGGGGGATGGCATCTTCCTGGGCAGCTTTAGCGCGAGTCTCTCCAGAAACGATCTGTCATTCAGCAAGTTGGTCATCTTTCACCACATGACCCACTATATTCTAGATCCAGCCGTGCTCACTTCTCGCGACTTCGGGAAAAAAGCTTTGCAGTTGTCTGCTCTATAATAAAAATTTAAATGTTTTTGCAGCAACCCCCACTGTGAGCGAGTTATTTACCATATGTATGCTGCCATGAAGGCACCAGGAAAACTGAATACTTACCTTTCCGTAATTTTCCTTTCCTGGTGCCTATCAATGGCAGCATATGTCCTCCCTTTCTATAATCCTTAAATGTTTGAGTCTAGTTAAAAGAATGTCATATTGGGGGGGGGTTGACTTTCTTTTATAGAGTTGAAATTGGTCCTGTGTGTTGGTTGGGGGAAGAGTAACCAGCCATATATATGCTACCATGGATAGGCACCAGGAAAGGAAAATTACGGAAAGGTAAGTATTACATTTTCTGTTTTCACTTCAATTACAGATGCAAGTCTTTCTGGGTATGTCTCTACCAGCTTTGCACATCTAGAGAGTGAAATTACCCATTCTTCTTTTCAAAATAGCCCAAGCGCTGTCAGATTGGATGGAGAGCAGCTGAACAGCAATTTTCAAGTCTTGGCACAAATTCTTAATTGGATTTAGGTCTGGACTTTAACTGGGCCATTCTAACACATGAATATGCTTTGAGCTAAACCATTCTATTGTAGTTCTGGCTGTATGTTTAGGGTCATTGTCCTGCTGGAAAGTGAACCTCCGCCCCAGTCTCAAATCTTTTGCAGACCTCTCCACAACTTTATCCCCGGCATGTCTGGTGTGTTCCTGGGCCATCATGATGCTGTTTGTTCTCCAACAAACCTCTGGGGGCTTCACAGAACAGCTGTATTTATACTGAGATTATATTACACTCAGATGGACTCTATTTACTAATTAGGTCACTTATGAAGGCAGTTGGTTACACTAGACTTTAGTTAGGGGCATATGAGTAGAGGGGGTTGAATACAAATGCACGCCACACTTTTCAGATATTTGTAAAAAATGTAGAAAACCAATTTTCTTTCCACTTCACAATTATGTGCCACTTTGTGTTGGTCTATCACATACAATCCCTATAAAATACATTAACGCTTTTGGTTGTAACATGATAAAAATTAAGGGGTATGAATACTTTTTCAAGGCACTAGTGGTCAGTGGGAGAAGGACTCCTATATATTGCTACTTGAAGGGAGAAAGGTCCCCTTACATTGGTGATTGGAGTGGGGAGCTTCCTTACTGTCAGGGCATGGATTTGAACCCAGAACCTCTGCTGTGTTAGGCAATGTCTCTTGTTGAACCTCCTGGAATGCTGGACAGTTCTCTGAACAATTCCATGGATAATCCTGCCTTGAACCTTGAAATCTTTGCTCCTTCCATGAACTTCCAATTTAAGCCATGTCTCTGCACTTGCTATTTGCCAGATTATTGTGCACTCTCCAGCCAGTATCTCACTCTAATCTTCCCTGCTGCCATCCATATTTTCCTACCACTCGTCATCGACCCTTGGCTTGTTCCTCGACTCCGCTTCTATCTGATCCCAACCTGCGATTACTTAATTTTGGCTTGTTAACTGATTACACTTCTGTTTGATCCTTACCTGCTCATCTGCTACTGGACCCCAGCTTGCTAACCTCCTGGTGGGGCGATCCTGAAGAACGGGACATGGTACTAACACACAGCAAAACCCATCTCCATCATCAGGAGCTCTATTACAACTGGTCTTCGAGCCTGACCCCTGATCGATTGATGGTCAGTGGTCAAAAGAACCTCCTTTACATTATTGGTTGGAGGGAGAAGGGCTGCTTTACACTTGAGAAAAAAGTGGGAGCTGGCTTTAAAAAAAAAAAGGTGTGAGCCGGCTTTAAAAAACAATACCGGGATGATGCCTGTAGCTACAGGCATCTTTCTGGTACAACCACGTAAAGCCAAATTATGTACATGTATGTAAATTTGGCATTAAGTGTTTATTCAGCCCTGGTTTTCATCTTGTTTGGCAATTGTGTTAAATCTCTGCAGTCTTGCAGGTGTGCTGTATAGGATATCCCTGCGATTCCTTCTGTGTGTAGTTATTAATATTGTTCAGAGAACTAATGTACCCCACCAATCTATGTGGATCAAGGTCCCGGGCCTCTTTAGGCCTAATAGTTACCACATTCTTCTATGTAGAGTGGGTTACAAGGCATGGTGGATGTAATGCAAGGTAGATTCATGGGTGCCAGACAGTTCTTGAATGCAAAGAGATTTATTTTTTCTTGAACAGAACTATGGGAGAGAGGGTTTAGTGCCAGGACACCCTTTAGTAGTTGCAATGTGAATTAGTAGACTCCGAGACTTCTATAGGTAGAAAGCCACGCAGGGAAAGGCACCCAGCAAGACACTACATCTGCATGTGTAGGATCGCTGTCTTTTATGGCACAGTCTTATAACAGTTACTAACACAAGTTGTAACAAACTTCTGTACTTCCTCTGCAATCACTTCTTGTAGATCTTCACTCCACCGAGCTCCCAGTCTCTCGCACTAGACTTGCTGATCCACTGCCACTGGATCTCCTGAGCTCTTCCAACCTTCTCACTGAGTATTTTCCTCAAGCGTCACCCCCGCTTCCCTGCTGGTCCCTAGCTTGGCACTCAGATACTCCTCAAGCGTCAACTCACTGGCCTGCTCTGTCCCTGGCTTGGCACATAAGGCTGCTCTGCAAGTGTCACCTGCACTGGCTGGGTCCCTGGCTTGACACCTGCTGAAGTTTCCCAATTCTTCACCATCCCCGGTTGGTGAGAATAATGCTCTGGTACTTGCTTCAGCTACTACTGTAATCCCTGGTAATAAGGTGGATGGTCCCTTAGTGGCGACAGCTTCCCCTCAACCTTCAACTATGACAGATTCTCCGTTCTGCAGAACCATCACTTATGGTTGGACTGCAAGCCGAAAGGCCAACCCTGTGCTGTAGATGAATATATATTGGTCTAAATTGATGAATTTTTTTATATATTTTTTGGGGTTTGTATTATAGGAAAAAGTAAACAAAAATGTTTTTATTTTTTTTCAAAATTGTCACTCTATATTTATAGCGCAAAAAAAAAAAAAAAACGCAGAGGTGATAAAATACCACCAAAAGAAATCTCTATTTGTGGGAAAAAGAGGACGTCAATTTTGTTTGGTACAACGTTGAACGACCACGCAATTGTCAGTTACAGCCAGGCAATGCCATATCGCAAAAAATGGCCTGGTCCTTAAGGGGGGAAATATTTCTGGTGTTGAAGCGGTTAAAGTGATTGTAAGGTTTCTTTTTCCATTTTTTTAAAATAACAAACATGTCATACTTACCGCCACTGTGGGGGCCCTGATCCCCGACTTCTGGGGTCCCACGGCGACACTGGTGGCTCCTCCCCGCATCGTATAACCCCCTAGGAGATGTGCTCACAAGGTAACCCCTCGGGAGAGCGCGCTCCTGAGTCCAGCATTCGGCATCCATAGGATGCCGAATGTAGGACTCTGCCCCGTGTCATTGGATTTGATTGATAGCAGCGGGAGCCAATGGCTGCGCTGCTATCAATCTATAAAATCAAGAGCCAAGAACCCCAGGCAGAGAGGAAGAGCGTGCCTCTGGCGGGGGGAATACAGGACTCAGGTGAGTAAAATGGGGGGTTGGGGGGCTGGGCAGTGACAGAATTTTTTTCACCTTAATGCATAGGATGCATTAAGGTGAAAAAACATGAGGGTTTACAACCCCTTTAAGGGCCAGTTCACACCAGATGCAGTCCAGTGCATTTTTTTTCTGGATCAAAAATGCATGGACAGTAGATTATATGGGTTCCAATGGCATAGTTCACACCAGTGCAGCAAGTTCTAGTGCAGACAAAAAAAACCACACACACAAACATGCAGCATTGCAGAACTGTAGAATAAACCAGGAAAACACATCAAAAGTGCACCGGAATGCATCAAATGAAAACAAAAAAGGGAAGGGGAAAAACATGCTACAATGCATTGAAAACACAAAAAAAATGCATGCAGAAACCCATATGGAGTGGTGTGAACTTTAAGCAAAAAGGCATCCAGACGCGGCCAGAGTGCGTTTTTGTGGCGTGTACCAGCCCTTAAAGCCGAATTCCAAGAATTTAGCCACTTTGTAAAAAGTGCAAGCACACTATGAGTTAATGCTAGGGAGGTGCATGACATCTCCTCCTCAGCTTATCTCTATTATTCATATCTGAAAGGTTTATGGCTCTCTGCTGGAACATACCAGGACACAGAGGAGAGAGGCACACAGAGCAGCTATGCCCACTCTTCCTCTCTGCTGCCCATTTAGAGGAGCTTTTGTATTTTGTGAATGAGTGAATGAGATAATACAAAGTAGAGCTGCACGATTAATTGTTAATCGCAATTTTTTTCCCCCGTTGCAATCTTGACAAAGTATTTCCCGGTTCTTTCTATGCAGAGAGAATTCTCTCTGCTCTGCTAAAGCCGACAGCCATCAAAAGAAAGGAAAAAAATAAAAAAAAAATAAAAATATGGGCAGTCTGCCAAGAATTACAACATTCTTTAGCAGTGGAACTCAAGTATAAACATTGTAACGATTTGTCCTTTAGATCAAAGGAATACACTTTGGCGTGTAAATGAGGGAAGTTTAACCACTTAAACACTAAACCTTTCTCTGACATTTGTTGGTTTCGTTAAGTTAAAATAATTTTTTTTCCTAGAAAATACTTTAAACCCCCAAACATATATATATATATATATATATATATATATACATACATACATACATACATATATATATATATATATATATATATATTTTTTTTGTATAGACCCTAGAGAATAAAATTGTGGTTGCTGCAATATTTTAGTCACACTGCATTTGCGCAGCAGTCGTTCAAATGCAATTTTTTTGGGAATAAATTACACTTTAATGAATTAAAAAGAAAACCAACCAGTAAAGTTAGCCCAATTTTTTTGTATAATGTGAAAGATTTTACGCCGTGAGAGTCGTGATCTTTTTATTCTAAGCAAAAAAAATTGTGATTCTCATTTTGGCCAGAATTGTGCAGCTCTATTACTAAGGCTTCTGTGATAGGGCAGGTGGAAGGGATGGTCAGGCATAGCAGCTGCACCAACTCTAATGTTGAGGATGCTTCCTGAAAATACAGCAATAGCCATCATCCAGGAGTGCAATAAAACTATCAGATGCAAATAGAGATAAGCCCAGAAGAGGTCACACACCGCCTTAGACCTGTCAGTTTTGACGGCGGACCTGAACGAGCGCTCCATGCTGGTCTATGGAGCGACGGATGTTAGCGGAGACATGTACGCTGACATCCGACCTGGTCCAATCCGCCAAAAGCAGATGGATGGCCCTACGTCCGGATCGTCACTGGCGGATCGGATCGGGTGAGATCTGATGAAAAAAAAAACAGACATGCTGTCTGTTTTCATCCGATCTCTCCATACAGACCAGCGGCGCTCGACAAGCCCCTCCCCGCTCAGTGAGCAGAGAGGGACCTGTCATCTGCCGGCTCAGCGAAGATCAACGGAGAGCTCTCCCTCTGAGCCGGTGGACAGAGGCCGACTTCGTGGAAGCGGATCCGCCTTGTGTGCCTTCACTTTTTACAAGCAGAAATTGTAATTAGGCTCCACATTTATGTTTTCCTCGGTTACAATAAAACCTTTTATTGGTACACTTGTAATCTGGACATCAGACAGAAATCTCATCAGTGAAATAACGGTGGTCCTTCTTGTTGATGGTTGCACTGAAAAGCTAGGATTTCGCCAAAGGAGGCTAAACATGACATGTACGGTAGGTAGCTGTAGGTTCTGAAAAAGCTTCACAACATTACCAGATACGGTCCATCACGCTGCACTCCTGGCCAACTACCGTATATACTCGAGTATAGGCCGACCCGAATATAAGCCGAGGCACCTAATTTTACCACAAACAACTGGGAAAACTTATTGACTCGAGTATAAGCCTAGGGTGAGAAATGCGCAGCTACTGTAAGTGATAAAGAGGGTCAACGATGCCCATTTGCAGCCTCACTGTGCCCATGCAGATGGACACAGTTGACCAATTTGGGGCCCTGTATCTCGGGGTCACTTCGTGCTAGGAACCCCATCTTTGGATATGTTGTAGTGCTAATTCCACTGGGTTGGAATACAACATTTGGGGTTCCTAGACCTAAGTGGCCCAGAGATATGGGGCCCCAAATTTGGGTCAGAAAATGTCAAGCACTTTTCTGCAGCAGAGAATGACATTTTCCGAACCGACTTTGGGGCCCCGTATCTCGGGGACACTTAGTGCTAGGAACCCCATATTTGGATATGTTATAGTGCTAGGTCCACTGGGTTGGCACACCAAATGGGATTCCTAGACCCAAGTGGCCCCGAGATACGGGGCCCCAAAGTTGGGTCGGAATTTTTTTTTTTTGGTGCAGAAAAGTGCTTGACTCGAGTATAAGCCGAGGGGGGCACTTTCAGCACAAAAAAATGTGCTGAAAAACTCGGCTTATACTCGAGTATATACGGTATGTAGGCAGGTATCAGAACGGGGATTTCCAGCTTGCAATGGCAAAACATTATACAATTAAATATCACTTGTACAAAATAAGCAATAAAAGACAGCAGGACAGCCACATAAAATATCCTTTCTTTAATTACAGAGAGGGCAAATTAATTTATGCACAGATCATGGAGACAACAATCAGAAAAACAGAACAAGGTAAGACCAGTGAACACCAAAATTTGTGTGAGGACAACCTAATATAATTTGTGCATAAACCTTATGTTATAGATTTTTGAAAAGGGGATATATAGCGTTCTCCTTATATAGTATAACCATTTTAAAATAATTTCTCTTCTAAATCTTTGCCCATAAATTCTTTCATTTTACAGTACTATCATATCATAAACATAAATGTTTTCCCATTCTGTTACATTCAAAGTGATGTCTTTTTTGTCTTAGAACACAAATAGAATTCAACATTTTTGTGAAACCATTTAAATGGGAGAGTTGAAAACGGTCTGAAATTTTACAGATAATTGTACACACCCTCAATAAAAAAAACATACATTTTTAAAATCAAACAGAACATTTTCTCATGCTTCAACACATCAAAAGAGATGCACATATCCTTTAAAATGACAAAATAAATATATTTAACCATGAAAATGTACTGGGCCAGCCAGTACAACCAAGTCCAGAGGAATTATTGCCAGCAATGATTGCTCAGGAAAACAATAGTTTAAGGCTTTCTAGTTCCCACAATGCAGTTTTCTTGTTTCATTCATGCCTTATCTTGTTCCATGTATTAGCAATTGAAATAAACACCTGCAAATTGCTCCCTCTTATATAGGCAGTACTGCAAGAGGCTAAATGGAAGGAGGGATAATTCAAGGAGGGTGAGGATTGGGGTTGGGGCATGTATGAGGGTGATGCGTGGGAGAAAGTGGTCATGTAGGAGGAGAGATGCGTGGGTTTAAGGGGGCATGTAGGAGGGTGATGTGTGGGAGAAAGGGGGCATGTAGGAGGGTGATGTGTGGGAGAAAGGGGGCATGTAGGAGGGTGATGTGTGGGAGAAAGGGGGCATGTAGGAGGGTGATGTGTGGGAGAACAGGGACATGTAGGATGATGAGTGGTGGGGGGAAACCTCATGAAGGAAGATAAAGCTCACACACACACACACACACACACACACACACTAATCTGATTGTACAATCTCCTTTAGATCTACCATCAACTCTACAGAGCCTGCCTGAATGAATAAAGATTGATTTAATAGACTGGGTAGGTCCTTATAGTGCATCATTTTGGTAAATCTAAAGTTGATGTGCAAACAGTGTACAGTCAAAATGTAACATGTATGGTGACCCTAAGGCTGTATGGGAAGAAGGGGCATGCAAAAGGGTTAGGATGAATGGAAGGGGGGGGGCATAACACTTGCCTTAGGTGACAAAGTAGGGTCACTTTTAACCTTTGCATCTATTTACAGTCAGTCACCACTTTATTAGGAACATCTGTTACTGAACGCAAATAGCCAAACAGTCAATTATGTGGCTGCAATGCAATAAATAAGTTATGCAAACATGGGAAGACAGTTCAGCTGTTCCAGCAAACATTTGAATGCAGAATGTATACTTTGACAGTGGGATGATTGTTGAAGCCAGACATGGTGGTTGTATCATATCAAGGTTGTACTCTTGGGATATTCACATACACGTTTTTTCTAGGAGTTTAAAGTGAACCTGTGGCCAGGTATGGATGTTCAAATAATCACCTTTACATGCCAAGCAGTACCTTAAAAGGATGTGTATGGGACATGTATGAGGTAAAAAAAAAAAAAAAACACATACAGTACACACGTTGGCTCTAAAACTGAGCGATCAAATGACCGATTGGAGTCGAAAGGGGTGACTTTCATTCATCATTCATTGCTTTGGCCTTCCAGCGCTCACTGGAGTGCCAGGCTGGATAGGGGGCGGGGGCAGCTGGCTTTGAGTCCCAGCCACAAGTTGAGAGGCGGAGCCAGCTGTCAATCAGGCAGCTGTATGCATCATGACAATATGGTCAGGATCCTTCCAGAGCCTGGAGCAGCTCTGCGATGTCAGCTGACAGCAGGCTTTAGCTCGTTGTCAGCTGATTCTGGGTCACAGGAGAGCAAAAGAAAGTGCACTTTTGTGACCTACAAGAAAAGTATGGTCAAAAAAGCTTTGGCCATACATGCTTTTTAAAACAAGTTCTCCTTCACTTTAGTCACCGTCTAGAGATTCCGTTTAAAAAAAAAAAAAAAAAAAAAAAAAACATCAAATCCAGAGAAGATTGGTTTCAATATGCTGACCCAGACTGCCCTGCCCCATTCACCCTCTCTCCCGTCTATGATGCTGCAACCTTTTCAACTCCACTTCCATTTAGTCTCTCCCTGAAATTCTGTAAAATGTATACAGAGGCTATCACAGGAGCCCACTGATCCAGCAAGCTTTCCCAGAGAAATCCAAAATGGGAAGGAACCTGTGGTGCTTTAACAATGCCAAGCAGAGTTTACAGTGGAGAAAATTTGGGTCTGTGCATTGCCATCTTTGATGCACCATTGTGTGTTTGCATAGTCTAGATGCCTAGTGGCAAAACTGCAGAACAAGGACCACATGTGGTTCTTTAGTACCTGTGTGGGCTCTTTGTAGAGGCCAGTGCTGGAAGTGGGAGCACTCATCTGTAAAACGGTTGTGATGGCAGTGATCTGTAACATGTTCCCAACCCCCCCCCCCCCCGACTGTCTTCTGCAGCATGTCTCCAACAATACCTATAGCATGCCTGCAGTCTAAGTTTGGAAATACATTGAACCTTAAAGTATAACTAAAGGCAGCATGTTTTTAAGATTTTGAGTGTTAAAGGGGGAAAAAAAAAAAAAAACTCACTCAGGTATCATTGTTGCCTATGTCCTCGTTTTTGCTCTAACCAAATTGATCAGCAGTGTCACTGGAGAAAAAAGTGAGGGCAAATTCAACATTTTGAGTTGCCACCATAACAGGAACAGAGGGCAATCTATGGGGAAAGATATCCGCTCACATCCTGTCGAGTCTTCATGACAGTAGTTTTAACCCTCCTTCCATCCATAATTGGAAAAAAGTTTTGCATTTAGATATTCTTTAAAGAGGAGAGGCCAAGATTAAAGGACCACACTGGATACCACTACTGTTAAAGAGCAACTCCACTTTTGTTGAGAAAAAAACATTCCCCTCTGGGTGATCTATGTACATTACAAGGATTATAACAAACTTTGTTGCAGATGCCTGCCTTTTGTTATTCTGAAGAAATCCCTGTGTGTTTGTCTGTGCCCATGTGGGAAAGTGAATCTAATGGGAGTGGTTTCATAATTCTCAATCAGCTGCAGGGCACCAATGAGGAAAGCTGCAGGGTCTGCATCCCTTTAGACGCGATTTCCTATTGGGAGTATCTCACCAAAAATGAAATTTTTGTTGCAGGGGACACCTGAAATCTGAATTGCATCTTAGTGCAGACTTCTGTGAAAATCAGTGGACCAATCATACAAGCAGGAAATAACATATCTGGGAGGCGTTCCGTACACATTCTGTGTACAGAACACTTCCAGGTAGCCATATTACATTTTCAGAAAACTACCGCGACTGCAGATTGAAAAGGAAAGGTCATTTTTAATAACATTCAATTACAATATGACTTGTGCCACAATTGTATACACTATATTATTTTTTCTTTATTTGCCATTTTTTTTTACCCCCACGAAAGTTACCCTTTAACCAAGAACAGGAAAATAAAACTACTGAAGGCGATTAAAAAAATTGTCCTGACAAATTCTGTTCTAGAATGCAATGGAGCTGGAGGTTTGCATCCTAGGCAGTTTGAGCACCTTTCTGAATGAATGTTACTAAGAATTAAAGCGCTTTATATGGCCAAAGTGGTCCTAACCAATGCCTAGATGTTTTTATCTCTAACTGTGTGAGTGATTGTAGACTGTAAACCTATTCAAAAGACACACATTGAGGTGAAACATCGAGTAATTACTGTAAAGAACTATATGGGAAGTCATCACTATATAAAATGAATACGTTTCCTTCCTCGCTGAATAGCATGGCAAAGATTTCAAGAAAATTGGCAGACTGCCTTGCAACCCAGAGATTACGGTTAAAGTAGACGTCAGCCCTATGGGAAACAGTAAGTAGCAGAATAAGAGGGCAGGTATTGCAAGTATTTATTTCACTGGTTACTTTACTCCTATTAAGGCCCTTTTCACACTGATCCTGTACAATACTCCCACAATGTGGGTGCAGCGCCGTGTACCTGCGTTTTTTGTGTGGTTAGCTGCGCTTTGCCACAAACGTCTATTATGTCCTGCGGCTTTGGTGCACTTCCTGAAAGTGCATCAAAAGTCCTACATGCAGGAGTTTTGGTGCACTTTCTGAAAGCGCACCAAAACCACAGGACACAATAGAAGTCTATGGTAAAGTGCAGCTAAACCGCACAAAAAACATGGGTACACTGCGTTGCACCCACGCTGCAGGAGAGGGGCACTAAATCAGTGTGAAAGGGGCCTAATCCATGTACAACTTGTTTTGCATTCGGTGGAATAAGCCTTTAACATATTTAATTCAGCTGATATCTAAGAAAACTGTACAGGGATTTTTTCAGTTTTGTCATACCGCAAAGTAACAGCAAGAAAGTAAAACAGAGAACATATGATAAGGAAGAGGGTGCAAAGTTTCTAAAATAAAATCTCATGGTTTACATGACAAGCAGATTCTGTTTCAGTGTTCCGACCACAGCTGAATAGAAATTAAAATTACAGAACACACAAATAAAAACAGCATTAAAAATATATAAGTTAAGAGTCTAAGTTTACAGAACACACACAGTCTTATTGCATTAAAAACAGAATGCCGCAAAAAATTAATTGTACACAGAAATCCTCCACATGGGAGAACTTAGCCATAGAAGGCTTTTCATGGAAATACCCAATAAAAACAAAGTTGACCAAAAAATTGAATGCCGTAGGTTATAGAAACAGTAGGTGGACTGGTGGTATTTTTAGTGGGATGTCTCTGTACCGATTTCCCACCACTATGAATTGCTTAGTCTATTTTTATATTCATTTAAAATAATCAGCCATAGACTCTTCTTTTATAATATTTAAAATACAATTGAAATGTTCGTTAGGCAGGTTGGATTGTAATCCAAGTTCATGTTTTTTTTTGCAAGCTATAGTGGTAGTCTGTAGCCACAAAAGTTTCAAGACCAGATTCGGTCAACTATGTGACAAACAGCCAATGCCTTATTTCTTCTATTCCCTGTACTGCCTGAGTATAGTAGAAGTCCACGTTTGCCGCAAAATCTTTACAAACAGATGAATCCATATCTCCAAATGTGCAGTATAAAGCTGTGCCACCAATGCTGAGGAACACTGTTACAATGCAGAGTGCAATAAGCAAAATGCAGGAGCCTCCGCTTATATCTTCTGAAATACAAAAATACATATACAGTTAGAGGTGTACAATGCATTTGTTTATCATTTCTGCATTAAAGTAAAATGTATATGCACTATACACAAAGTGACAATACTTTTTCATATCAGACACCCCATTTTAAGAAATAATTTGTTTGTGTTGTCACTTCAATCCTTCATGGGCAATACAATAAGCCCAACTACATGAAAGGCCAGTCAACCCAAAAGTAATGTTTAAAGTAGAAATTCAGCCTAAAACTTACTCTAAATCTACTGCCACATTCTAAAGTCTTGTACATATGATGCGATTGTTGGCCAACCGAGTGTCTGATTTTTGTCAAAAGGGCATGTGCCAGGATCTTGTCTTGCATACTAACAGTACACTATTGTCGTGCAACAAACACGAACGTAGTGACGTACTACGAGGAATTTCAGCTCTTGAGCCCCACCCTTTGGGCCCCTTCTGTTAATTTCGTGTTTGGCGCGCATGGATTCCGATCATGCGTGTTTGTACTTTCGACTTTTGTGCGACGGATTTGTGTTCTGACCATACGAAAATCAGACAACAGACCGTTGTTCACTGAAAATTTACTAGCCTGCCACCCAACATTTGTTGGCTAAAAATTGGACAACAATTGACAAAAGGAGCGGACTAACCGTTACATTTTAGGACAACAGTCTGTCAACAGACAGTCCCCTGCCAACATTCACATTGTGTGTACCAGGCTTAAGACTAATCTAAGAATATAAAAAGATGGAAACCAAGCCAATCAAATTAAAATGGTATTACCATATAGAGGTGGGGCTCAATGGCTAAATAACAGAGAAAACGCTATGCCAAAAGAGGATAGGCATAGAATAGTGCCACAAGATAGAGCCTCTGAGATATAGTGTCAGAAAAAATACGATTTAAATATCAAAATTGACAAATTATTACAAAAAATAATAATTATGTAATTAGACAAATACAAAAATTCATAAAACCATCAATCCTCCACCATAGACAACGTTGTCTGGGGACAAACAAACATCTGGACACTTCACATGCATCTACAAAGTAAATGCACTGCTAGAGGCAATAGGCAAAAAAATAAGGAGACACCGCCAGTGCTACATAGTCCTAATGTGGATATAGAGGAGGCAAATGCAAAAATACAAAAATCAAAAATCCTGAGGGCTGCAATATGTGGCTGGAGGGGACACACGGAATGGGACACTCTGCGGGAGGCTTGATGGTATATTTGAAAACCATACACGCTAATCAGAGGAGATACGGGAAACACAAAGTAATGCTGACAACATGGGTAGTCACACATGAAGCAAAGACCAAATTCCCAATTGCCTAGGCCTATTGCCTCTAGCAGTGCATTTACATGGTCCCTATTGTAGATGCATGTGAAGTGTCCAGACATTTTGTTTGTTTGTCCCACAGACAACGTTGTCTATGGATGCTGTATGGTGGAGGATTGATGGTTTTACGAATTACCGTAGTATTTGTCTAAATACATAATTATTTATTATTTTTTGTAATAAATTGTCAATTTTGATATTTGAATCATATTTTTTCTGACACTATATCTCACAGGCTCTATGTTGTGGCACTATTCTATGCCTATCCTCTTTTGGCATAGCGTTTTCACTAATCCAACCCTGTAAAGAAAAAATTGTTATACATACCTTTTCTAAAGCTGATCCAGTCCGGTCTCCAGCAGCAGATGCTGTATGAAAGACAGCAGACAATGGCTGGGAAAGGATGTCACCCATAGACTTACTATGGGGCTTCCATTGTTGGCTACCTCTCCTACACACGTCTACACAGAGAGGCAGCCGCTGACAGCTCAGTGTGGGACTAGACCAGATCAGCTGCAGAAAAGGTATGTATAGCGATTTTTGCTTTACAGTATGACCCCTTTCACACTGAGACTTTAGACGCTAAAGGGCTAAAAATAGCACCTGAAAAACGCCTCCCCTGCCACCCCAAATGTAAGAGTGCTTTCACAATGGGGCGCTGTGCTGGCAGGATGTTAAAAAAAGTCCTGCAAGCAGCATCTTTGGGGCGGTGGAGGAGCGGTGTATAGACCGCTCCTCCACCACCTCTGCCCATTGAAATAAATGGGCACCACTGCCGAAGCGCCTGCAAAGTGATTCGGCAGCGGCTCTACACGGGCGCATTTAACCCTTTCTTCAGCCACTAGCAGGGGTTAAAAGCGCCCCGCTAGCGGCCGAATAGCGCCGCTAAAACATCGGTAAAGCACCGCTAAAACTAGCGGCGCTTTACCGCTAATGCTGCCCACGGCTCAGTGTGAAAGGGCTCTACTAGATAGATTAGTGCCATCACTTGTCATGTCACAGTAGCATGCCAACCCTCCCACTAAACTCAGATACCATGAAACGAGTAGAATGCAAGTGTGATGTTCTACCAAACAACAGGTAATAGTCCACAAGTTTATTTCTGCAAATGCTTGTAATGTATATTACTGATAAAAGTGCTGCTTTAACTCCGGCTTTTGAAATCCAATATTTAAATATTTTGCACATCCATCCAAGTTAGCAATGCCTGCTGTGCAGTCATAGTTGACCTGGGTCACAAATGTACATGTTTGCAGAATGGCAACTTGCCATCGCAAAATTTGGAACCTGCCTTTTGGAAACTAACTAATTTTTATTCTTCCTTTGGCCTATATACAAGTCTATCCTTGAACCTGCAGCCAGTGCTAACATTTCTCTGCACAGATCCCACAGTGGTTCATGGATGCCAATATGTAATTTTTCCAGTGTTGTTTTTTTAAACTGCTCATCTCTTACTGTTAAAAAAAAAAAAAAAAAAGTAACATCAATAGATGTATGGGCCTTGAGGTGTCTGCAGGAACCTTTACATATCTAAGGGGGAACCTCTCGAAATTTTGAAAGGTTGAAATTTAAAACATCTGACTTTTAATGGTGGAGACCACCCATTACAGGAATGGGACAATGGTACTTTAACAAATAGGGGCTAGAGGAAACTACCATTACTTTTACACTAAATGATCATCCTCTTGGGTAAAAATACATGTAGGACAACATAGGCAGGCAAGTTATATTGTATACTAGCATTCCCCAGGACTGGGCCACACTTTGCACACACCTCGAAGTTGCTCCACTTACACTAGCCACCGGGGGTTTCTATTGGATCATGGGACGGCAATGAAGCATAGCAAAGCTTTGTAGCCAGGGTCACCACTTGGAGACTCAGGGCTGCACAGAAGTGAAAGTTAGGGTCAATTAAAAGTGGTTGTTAACCCACTTCTATTAAATGCACAATTATACCTGTATGAACTCCGCTCCCGCTGCTCAGCTGATTCCTCTCCTCCCTAGTCTCTCTGGCTCACAGCTGCAGTGGGCGGGGCCGAGCCCTCCCACTGACGTCAGCTGGGGAGGAGGGGGGAGAGAGAGCGCCCAGCTGCCGACAATCGGCTGAGCGGAGCTCATACAGGTACAATCGTGCAGTCTTTTGTTTTTTACAGAACACAGGCACAATTATTATAATGGTGCAGAGAGGATGGGAGTATTTAATAGCTGAAATGAGAGCACCAGGAGCGGGGGCCGGCACTGGACACAAAAGACATATAGCAGGCTGCGGCTGATGGAATCACGCAAACAGACCACAATGTCAGAGCTCAGCAGCCATGATTATCGTGGTCTGTTTGCAGATGGGAGGGTATAGCCAGGCAGGATCATCCAGGTATTTTAGGTGATATGGGGTCCAGGTATTTTAGGTGATATGGGGTCCAAATGACACAGCACAAGCACTGTGCTGTATAACATGCTTTAAAGAGAAGAGGATCTTTATTTTATTTTTTAGGGGGTTAACAAACCCTTTAAATGTTTGCACAGACATTATGGGGTTGATTTACTAAAAATGGAGAGTGCAAAACCTGGTGCAGCTCTGCATAGAAATCAATCAGCTTTCAGTTTTTTTTTGGTCAAAGCTTAAAGTGGGATGGGGGGTAGAACAGAGACAGAGACACAGACCCGGAGCCGACAGGCAGGGAGGGAGGGGGTGAGGGGGAAAGAGGAGAGCTACGGATGACGGAGGGACGTACGCTGACAACGGTGGTCAGGGCTCAGAAGCCCTGATTACTGTGGTCAGCACAGAGAGGGAAACACAGAAAGGGGCAGGATCAGCCAGGTTTATTACAGTTTAGAGAGGGGCAGGTTACACAACACAAGCACTGTGCTGTGCTGTTTAATGTGCTTTAAGGGAACAGGATCTCTGAACAAGCTGAAGTTAGAAGCCGATTTGCTACCATGTACAGCTGCACCAGAATTTGCACTCTAAAGTTTTAGTAAATCAGCTCCTATATATTGCCCACTAGAAACGTTTATTTTCATGCACCTTCACTGTAAAAAAACTGAAGTGTAATTGATTTACTGTTTTATTCCACAGAGCAGTGCAAGCAAGAACCTACCTTGTTCAAGTGCATCTTCTGCTTCTTGAAACCGCACTTTCCTCTTTGCCTGTTTCTGTAAAGGCTGAAAAGTCTGGTCTCCCTCACTGCCATCACGCTTCTTTAGTATGGACACCAAACCAGCAACAGGGCTCACCTAAAGTTAAAAAAAAAAAAAAACACGACGACATAAGGATATGTTCTACATAATGGCTGTATGGTGTTTGGCCTCATTTAAAAAGGAATATATATTTTAAAGTGATTGTTATTTAAAAAAACAACATGTACAAAACATTTCATACTTACATTATCCTCCTCTTCTGGGGTCCCCTGCCAGCGCTCCTGGCTCCTCCCCTCTTCCGAGTGCACTTGCTTTGGGGGCAATCATGCAGGCTCCATCCAAAGCTATCCACACTCTCCTCACAGGCTGTGATTGACAGCAGCAGGAACCAATGGCTTCCACTGCTGCCTTTGTGTCCAGTGAGGAGAGATGGGAGAGCACCGGCTCAAGTTCAGGCTCAGGTAAGCATTTAGGTGGGGATGGGGCGGGAGCCCAACACAGAAGGCTTTTTATCTTAATGCCTGAAATGCATTGGGATAAAAAAAAAACCTTCTCCCTTTACAACCACTTTAAAAAGGCAGTATTTATTCACATTTCATTTTCTAGAGTCATTTTAGACATGATTTTCACATTTCACTTGCCGTGACAAGTTTTTAACATTATATATAATATACTGTACATATTTGTAGGTGTGCCCTGTAGTGGTTTTCTGTATTTCAGATCATGCAGTGAGCATCCTTGCTGAAAAACTGCTGCAAGACAATCTATTAAAAGATAAACTAACAAGTAAATTGCTTTCAGAAAAAGCATTCTAATAAAGTTTGGCCTATTCACCTACATCTAGATAAGAAAAGCAATAAAGTGTAAAGATACGATTAAGCAGGGAGAACAGAACAAATATAGAATTATCAAATATGGCTTCCTTTTACATACACAGTGAAATAAAAAAAACAATAAAAAAAAAACAATGTGTGTGGATGCAGACAAAGGACAGTGTATTACACTCAGCCATGAATTTTCTGAAGTTGCTTGGCCACCCAGAGGTGATCTACAAGCTCATGAGGTACATGAGTGGCTGCCAGGCAATGATGCCCAAGATGGACAGAGCAAGTAGGAGACACGCCCTGTACTTCCCTAGACATTGTCACTGATCACCACCAATCAAAACTTTTAACGGTCACATAAACCTCACAAACAAAAAACTGAGCATCACTGCAACATGTTTTTTTTTTTTTCACCCATGAGAATCTTATTTTACTACCCAAGCACCACTGCAAGCTCCCCCCCCTAAAAACACCAATGCAGTTATTTGCTTGCAGTGAACACCAATGCAAGAAGTAAGAGTTTTACAACAAACACCAATAAAAAGTAACACCCCTTTCACACTTGGCGCTAAAAATAGTGCCTGAAAAGCGCCTCTCATGCCTCCCCAGTGCGAAAGCCCGAGTGCTTTCACACTGGGGTGGTGCGTTTGCGGTATGGGGAAAAAAATCCTGCAAGCAGCATCTTTGGGGCACCCCTCATTGAAATGAATGGGCAGCGCTTAGGAAGCGCCGTGACATGGGCACTTTCAACCCTTTCTTCAGCCAATAGCGGGGGGTCAAAAGCTCCCCGCTAGTGGCCCAAAAAGCGCCATTAAAACGACAGTAAAGTTTTAGTGGTGCTTTACCTATAACGGACCCGCCGCCCCAGTGTGAAAGGGGTCTTAGTGCCACTGAGAACCAATGCAAAGGACCATAATTCTGATATTTACTATGCAATTCAGTATTACATTTTATCAATGTTTGTTATATTTACATGATTCTGAATGTACAGCGTACTGAACGCACACTGCAAGCTGTGAATGAGAAAATGATGTCAGGGGATCTCAGATCTTAAAGGACACTTACTTATTGTGGAATCCAGCAATGTCGGCCCCCCAGCCGATGTTTCCATCGGCTCTAAGGTGCTACCACTGCCATTGGTGGCAAGAGAAAACCACCCTACTGCACTGCACTTTCTGAATGGCCTGGTGGCGGAAGGAGGAGGGTGGCCTAACTTCCAAGTGATCTCGCTGCGCGATCTCTCGGAAGTGGGGACGGGTACCTGTCAAAAACAGGTAACCGCTCCCCCCCCCAAAAGGTGCCAAATGTGGCACTGGATGGAGGGGGTAGTCGGGTAGATAAGCGGAGCTTCCACATTTGGGTAGAACTCTGCTTTAAAGTAGAACTAAAGGCAATTTTTTTTTTCATATTGGCTAGAGTAAGGGAAGGTAATAACCCCTGTTATTTTTCTTGGCATCTGTGTTCCATTGGGGGATTTTCCTTCACTACCTGTTCAATAGCCAAAACAGCAAGTGAGAAGAAATCCCTCAAAGTAAGGGTTCGCCTACACTTGCTTGGACTTTAAAACACACATTAAAGCACCTTCTGCTTCAACATGTTTTGTTATGTATTTTTGATGCTTCGGTGATGCTTTTTTGACACTTTAATGAAGCTTGGCAAATTGCCCTGTGTGCGTGGATTTTTTATTTGTTTTAACCACTTGCCGCCCGCCCACGGTCAAATGCTGGCTGGGCGGAGCGGCTCTCGTTCAGGGTGGATGTCATATGATGGGGGCACGCAGCACGGCAACCCCAATCTGTGTAAAGAGCAGCAGCTTTTTAACCATGTAATCGGCTGTGTCCAATCACAGCCAGTCACATGTAAACACAGAGATGCCGGTAATCTGCACTCCTCGCCTCACACAGAGTGTGAGGAGAGCCAATCAGCGGCATCTCCTCACAGGGGACAGCTAGGTATGTAATCAGTGCCCTGATTAAAATTAAGTGCCACCAGTGGCATCAATGAGTGCTAAGCAGTGCCAACCAGTGCCCACAATTGCCACCAATCTGTGCCCACAAGTGCCCATAAGTGGCAGCAATCAGTGTCCATTAGTGATGCCAGTCAGTGCTGGCCATCAGTGCTGCCCATCAATGCCCAGTGCTGCCTATCTGTGCCTAATCAGTGCCCATAAATGCAACCTATCAGTGCAGCCTCATCAGTGCCCATCAGTGAAGGAGAAAAATTACTTATTTACAAAATTTACTGACAGAAACGAAGAAAAACGTATTTATTTTTCAATTATTTTTTTTTTAATAAAAAATAAAAAACCCAGGAGTGATTAAACACCACCAAAAGAAAGTATTTGTGTGAAGAAAATGATAACAATTTCACATGGTTACAGTGTAGCATGACCATGCAATTGTCATTCCAAGTGTGACAGCGCTGAAAAATGGCTTGGGCAGGAAGGTGTAAGTGCCCTGTATTGAGGTGGTTAAAGGGGCCCAGTAGAACCCCAGCTCATTAGTATCCCTGTTCAGCAGATCCCCTGCTCAGTAGTACCCCCAACTTTGCTGATCCACTGCTCCGTAGTAACCCCCCCCCCTTTCTGCTGATCCTCTGGTTTTCTGATCCTCCTCTCTCTCTCTCTCTCTCAGTTCCCCGCTCACTTCCTGCTATATTGCTCCCATGCTGCACACCACGTGTGACATCTACTAGTTTCTCCTGCCCTGGTCCCTCAGCTCTGCCGATCCTCTGCTGCTCAGTCCTCACTCTCCAGTCCCCGCTCACCTTCCGCTATAACATTCCCATATTGCATACCACGTGTGCCATCTGCTAGTTGCCCCACTCCAGTCTAGCCCCTGCTCACTTTCCTTCTGCTCCATACCAGATCTGACAACCGCACCAGACACTTCCAGAATATATGCACATGAACCGAAAGTGACTGCCGACATCGTCTTTCCGGTTCACTTGTTGGTTTCCCAGTACATCCTGGGATATCCAATACCTGTAATCCCTCCAAAATAAAGCAAAGCTATAGCTGAAATAAAGCCCCTCAAAAGCTTCAGGGGCTGTAAGCAAGCTTTGTCAGACGCTTTAAAGCACCAAGAAAGTAACATGGGGTATCATTTTTGAAGCGAAGCAAAGCAAAATACTGTACATGTGAACAGGACTGTTTAATGACAGGTGCTTTGATTGGCATTCAGCGTGTTTTAAAAAAGCGTGTCCAATGCCACATTATGAAGTGTAAACAGGCCTTAAGGGAACCCCAGAGTGTCACCAGAACGAATATCCACATTGGAAGGTTTCCCCTCTATTCCTGTTCTGGTTTCAGCCCAAAATTTGGGATTTACTTTTACTTTCAGTTCACAATAAGGATTCGGTCACACTGAAACCGACTTTGAAATTGTGCGCTTCAAAGTCAATCATCAGTGCAACTTGGAAGACGTGTGTGTGAATTCATGTCTATGCAAGTCGCACCTGAACTTGCAAAAAGTAGTGCAAAAACTACTTTCAAAATCGGTGCGACTCCAATGCAGTCAGTCAATCGCACTGATTTGACTGCTTCCACTGCAGACAATAGGGTGCGACTCTTCATGCTATTTGAAATGATGGGGTTAGGTAGTTATACAGTACAGCAGGGAATGCTAGCTCATTAAAGTATGTGCTTTACTGTTATTTTGGTGGGCAATTTGATTCTTTAACTTTGTAGTTAGCTGTTTAGATTTACAGTCACGATTTAAGACAACATGCTGGCTGGCTAGTCTGGAAAAACTGGCTCCTGAAGTTGATATTAGTTTATCTATACATGCCATATGCTTGTTTTCCAAGTTAGACTGGTTGGTCCCAAGTGGCAAAATAAGATCAGTTCTTCGCAACATGCTTACCATTGTTACAGCAGTCAGTTCTAATTTAGACTTGCTGATCTTCATAGACTAGATTTAGTTAAACCAGCACAGGTGCAGAGAACAAGAAAGGAGCTTTAACTTTCAAGTAAAGGATAAAAAGTGTTTAAGGTCGGAGCCAGCTCATAATCTAGTGGATTTATTAAGTGCTGATCTTGTACACCGGCTCAGCAAGGATAGTCAATCAATGTCTCAGTGTGACATTTCCAGTATCCATGGACAGCGGAGAAAGTGTACAGCTAAAATAGCCCTGACTCAGGCTATTGAGCTTAAGTGGAATCAGTCTGCTCCGCCATCTACTCGTCAATGGATTCAGATAGTGAATCAGATACTACCGTATGAAATTTTTTTTGAGCATAAGGGTTATCCCAGCAAATATGATAAGTGTGGAACATCTGGTGCTCCTCCACTCTTACCATTTCTAGTCTGTGAGCAACTTCTCCATGTGTGAGAATGGGAAAATAAAATCTTTTACTGGGAATAATCTAATAACGGAACCAAAAATGACTTTGTACTTGTATGCAATCGCTTTTTATTTGAACTGGACATTCAAGAATATACAACTGTGAACATGCACTTCTTGTGTATTTATGTACCAAACACTAATTCTTTACGCTTATATTGAGCGTGTTTGATGCTGTACCAATATGTTGTTTTTGCATATTAGTCAATAAATAGATTTTTTTTTTTTTTTTTAAATAGCCCTGACTCAAGTAGTATTTTCTCCTTCCTACCAATGACCCATTAAAGCAAGGAAATCTGCAACATTTTTGCAGAATGGACAGAACCAAGAACAGAAAAATATTTATTGAATTCAAGAGCTCTAGGAGCAGCACACTGCTAATCCTGTTGCAGGTGGCAACTAACCAGCAAAAAGATCACAAGGACCAAGAAACCTCTCCTTTTTTTTTACATGTTTGCTCCCTAGCTTGATGGACCACTGAGCTGTCATACTCCCCCACTGAGAAGGAATGCCTGTGTAAGTGGCATCAAAATCGCACCAAAGTAGTGCAGGGACTACTTTGAAGTCGTACTAATATGAATGGCTGTCATTGAAAATCATGGGGAACGACTTGTCATGCTACTTTGCAGTCCCAAATCGTGGGACAAGTCGTATAAGTGTGAAAGGGGGTCCGTCGCTCAGTCACTCTTCTGCCAGGCTTGCGTGGCCGTTGCCAGAAAACAAGGCCTGCTCTGGAGACAAGCCCCCCACCCCTGCCATTGGCTGGCAATGATGTCCCACCATGTATAATGTCCTCACTGCTAGGCTGTCCGTTACAAACCCTTTACCCTTATGGGATGAGGCGCTTTGGGTCCTTTATTTGAAAATCACAAGCACAAAGCTCTGTGCCTGTCACAATGCTGTCTACACCAACTTCTAACACTATTTCACCGATATTTGATTCTGACCCTAGCTAGCCTATCTCTGGAATACTCTACCTGCCCAGACCTCTGCTTGGAATACTCTACCTGTATTAGGTTTACTGCCTGCTGCCAGCTTTATTCTCTGCATGACCCTATGCTACTGACTGGCAGCCTGACCTTCTGCCTTCTGGATATTACTACTGCTCTCCCTTTGAAACATCAGTCCACACCTGCCTGTCCCCAAGGACACCAGGTACTCCATTAACCACTTATCTACTGGGCACTTTCACCTCCTTCCTGCCCAGGACAATTTTCAGCTTTCAGTGCTGTCGCACTTTGAATGACAATTGCGTGGTCATGCAACATTGTACTTATTTGATTTTTTTTTTACAGAAATAGAGCGTTCTTTTGGTGGTATTTAATCACTACTAGGTTTTTTTATTTTTGCTAACAAATGGAAAAAAAATTCTTAGCATCTCTTATAAAATTTAGCAAATAAGTATTTTTTCTCCTTCACTGATGTGCGCTAAGGAGGCTGCACTGATGACCAGTGTCCTTATCAGTGTAGATTGTCCCGTCACACTTGCCGGCTACCGGCTCTACTCTCCTCATGCTGTCACAGCGCGTGAGGAAAGGAATAACGGTAAAGTGTGTTAATATTGTGATCAGCTGTGCTTGGACACAGCTGATCACATGGTAAAGGGCCACTGTGATTGGCCCTTTACCCCCGATATGTGATCAGCTGTGTCCAAAGGACACATCAATCACAAAGTGGGCCGTACGTGAGCTGCAATGGGTGCGGTTCTGGGAGGATGTCAATAGATGCCCTCCCAGAATTGGATAACTGCACTGTAGCAGTCATTCAGCTATAGCGCGTTCAAGACGTGCTTACAATCTTCACTCTGCCTCTTGTACCACATGCCCATTGACTACAGCATTGGGATTGATTTACTGAAGGCAAATAGACTGTGCAATTTGCCAGTGAAGTTGCTCCAGAGCTTAGTAAATGAGGCAAAGCTCTGCTGATATCCATCATAAGCAAGGAAAAAATGCTTTTATTTTTTTTTCTATGCATGTGTACAGTGTGTGTATTCTTTGTAAAGTGAAGATTTCCCTCATCTACTAAGCTCTGAGGCAACTGCATATGCAAAATGTACAGTCAGTCAATGTGCCTGTAGTAAATCAATCCCATTGTGTAAGGTCCGGGGGGCAGTCAAGCACCGGTAGGTCTGCTCACCTAAAAAAAACAGGGGCTGCTATAGGCAAAGCTACATTTGCCAGGTATAGTTTGACCACACTGGGTATTGGTGCGGGCATTACAGGGAGGGTTTGCAAGCAGGTGTGTGTTGTATTTAGCAATCTGGATGCTGCGAAGTTCCTGTCAGGATCATAAATTGGAAATGAGCCTTTTCAGGCAAACAAATTTCAGGGGCAGAAAAAAGGAAAAAAATATACAGTAACCACTATCATAATATAATGTACAAGAAAACAACATTAGGCTTTTCATAATGATAAAATAAATGTTCAAAATACAATTTTATAAAAACAAGGAAGGAAACAGTAACTGTTGTGTAAATGATATGTGCCATCATAACATCATCATATTGTTACTAGAAATGTGGAAGTTGCCCCAAAACATTGCATCTCTTTTATGACCTTTATAGAAGTTAATAAAAACTGTCGATTTGGATTTGAGGTGTGCTGGTAATAAAATATCCATTTAGCAATGTGAGCTGTCAAACCTAAAAACTGTTGAACTGGACTTGCAGCGTGCTGATAAAATATATTAGATGAGATAACTGCGTCACCCATTGACCAGCACTGCCTACCAGTAATGGTACAATATGGTATGCATCTGTGGAACCCATGAAGACAATGTGGGTATTTTATTAAAACTGGAGCAGACAGAATCTGGAGCAGCTGTGCATAGCAATCAAGCTTCTAGCCTCAGCTTGTTCAATTTAGCCAATTGCTGACCCACTCACAGTAAATATACTGCGAGCAGGTGGCAGATGTGGGCACAACAATGTACGTGTTCGTTGCCAGCTTCCTTCCGGGTTTGGAGGCATGCATGGTTGCACCTTCTGCTGACCCGTGCTGTGACTGGACATGACACATTTTTTTCAGCAGGTTTCAGCCAATGATTTTGACTGAAACCTGCTGATCAGCTGTGTCCAATCCATGAAAAGAAGGTAGAAAAAAAAAGCCATATCTGTGAGTAAAAAGTAGCGCATATTACATTGGTTAGGCACAGAGTTAACCCCTTGATGTTAACCCTTTCCAGCCAGTGTCATTAGTACACGTATTATATTTGATCACTGCATTAGTGTCACTAGCAACGTCAGAAGCACTCAGTGACCCTCCCAGCCAGTGTCTGTTAGCACCAGATTGCCCACCACCCTATCACAGTCAGTCGTCGATCTCCGTCATTACCAGTATAGTGTCTATAGCTGTGTAAATTTTAAAATTCCAGTATATATATATATATATATATATATATAAATATATATATATATATATATATAAATATATATATATATATAATATATATATATACATATATATATATATATATATATATATATAATATAAATAAAAAACACCATAGTTTGTAGACACATTTCGCACAAAAACAAAAAAATATACACTTTTTTTTTACCAAAGACTTGTAGCAGAATACATTGTGGCCTAAATTTATGAAGAAATTAAAAAATTTTATTAGATATATATAGATTTTTAACAAAGTAGAAAATATTGCCCCCCCCCAACAGTTTATATATTTATTTATATATTTTAGTTGCATACAGTGTTACATGATCAAACAACCACCAGTTAATATATTGCAGTGCTGAATAGCAAAAAAATAATTTAGCCACTTTCTAAAATGTTCTGAATAAGTCAAATTGGAAGCATTTCATCTTGTGCACTTACCGCTTAAATTTACAAATTTTTATTTTTACTGAGCACCAGGGACAAAGCTATTGCTATACTGCCAGCAGAGGGGAGGGGTGGACAGTGCTGCTGTTGCAGGAGAAGGAAGGGTCTCTCCTGTCAGAGCTCCGGGAGTATAACCATAGCTGTACTCCCGGAGCTCAGTAAAACTGTCAAAGTCAAACTAAAGAGATAAGTCAATGAGGTGGCAACCCATAGTAAGCCAGCAGATTCTAGAAAGTGGCTGAATTCCTGGCGATCATCTCCCTCAATGTCTGACTTCAAATAAAATAAATGAAAAACAAATCACAATTCCTCTAAACCCTCACGTCAGTGTAATGTACACTTGGACAGAGGAGTGTGACCTTAAAGCAAGCAGTCAGAATACATTTTACACTGCATTGTGTAAAAGGACTGTTGGAATGAAGGTCTTAATCTGCTGCGTTGCTATTAGCCAATACAGACAATTTGATTAGGTCCACAGTACTATTGCAACAATGCAGCAACTACCAATTTGTCAGGTCACAAATCTGCACTAAACCAACAACACACACGACTTGAACTGCTTGTTATATACTAAATATGTCTCTGCTGGACTATAAACTAAAATGCAGCATTAACCAAAATGCATCATTAACACCAAGAAGATCACAGTATGCTCATTTATGTTTACTACAACAAGGAGGATCACAGATCCATGTTTAGTTGAGCAATAAGGCCTCCAAATGACTAATTAAAGGGTAGAGAATTGGGGGTACAATCATCCAAATAGCAATAATAAACGAGTACAAGGAGACTATGCCCCACGAAAAATCTCCAAAGCAAAAAAGGAGGGAGGAGTAAAAAAAAAAAAAAAGTGCTATGTTTTAATCATACATCAATAAAATGTAAATATTTTTTACTTGATGTGTAATCTGTCCAGGGTCTGTCCGAGATAGTCCATAGTTCCCCCTTTTTTTCCCCCTCCCTCCCTCTTTTTTGGAGATTTTTCATGGGAAAGTCTCCCTGCACTCATTTATACATGATTAGTTGGTAAGAAGGGATTTATAATTTACAAGAACATTCTTTCAGAAATGAAGATCGGTAGCTTACCTCAGCACCACCAGTAGCTCCATTCTTGACACAGCCATTAAACCGTGACATTTATTCTGTTACGATGCTGGGCAGTGCTTGGACAGCAAGACACACATCGCAAATGGTCGGAGATTTCAGAAACTAGTATCCTTGGAGAGTGGAATATTTCCTGATTACTGTATGCACAAGTGTCATTCCACTCCAGTTCCTGATAAACGTAAGAGCAGACTGCTAGTGCTGAACTTTGTAACCATTTCCTTAACAAGTGCAAATGTAAATCTTCCTAGGCAAGGCTTTTCAACAACCAACATTTAAGACGTGCATTTTGCATAAGAAAGAATTCAATAAAAACTATCCTACCTCTACTCGTTTACATAGCTGACCAGCCACCAGCTGCTGACTCCTCCACGCAAATCTACCAAACCGCAAAGCTATTATAGAGCTTTGTCTCCATCTACAATGCTCAGAAATCTCAATATTGTGGTGATTTTAGGCAGTGATCTACTGACTAAATACATGCCTCAGCTTCTAACAAGCTTGGTCAAATCAAACCAGCTGAGCAGAATTACAGTTTTTAAAAGCCCAAAGAAAACAGCATATTAAACAGTAATCCTTGATTAGTTAACACAATGACCAGGGAGCCAACTTTCTGATTTCTGCAAAGAAACACCGCTTTGCCAAAGTACTTCTGTGTTCCAAAACAATGCAGTGACTAAGGCAGGCCATAGATAAGAATTTCTTTCCTGCAACTAGGGGTTGCAGGAAGGAAAACCACCCCATTTTTCCTATCAACACAGTCAATGTTGATGGGGGAATCCCTCCCTCATAGCTATTGTGTTCTTCCAGCAGGGAAGCGTGGGGATCCTTCCCCTGCCAGAACACAGGGATTATTGCTAGTAGCCATCTCATGTAAAAAATCCGATATGTACCAATGAATAGACTTGAGTACAATCAGCCTGCCCATAGATAGTTCGGATCTCGGACAGTCCCTGCTGAACTGGCAGAGGATTGAATGGATTATGGCTGTGAAGAAGAAATTAACCACTTCCATGCTGGGCATTTATATACCTTCCTGCCCAGACCAATTTTTAGCTTTCAGCGCCGACGCAATTTGAAAGACAATTGTGCGGTCATGCTACACTGTACCCAAAACTACATTTTTATCATTTTGTTCCCACAAATAGAGCTTTCTTTTGGTGGTATTTGATCACCTCTGGGATTTTTATTTTCTGCTAAATAAAAAAAAAAAAAGTCTGAACATTTTGAAAAAAAATGTTTTTCTTGTGTTTCGGTTACAAAACATTGTATGCAAGTAAGTTTTCTCCTTCACTGACGGGCACTGATAAGGCGGCACTGATGATGGGCACTAACATGCAGCACTGATACGTAGCACTGATATGCAGCACGGATGGGCACTGAGAGACACTGATGTACACTTATTGATGGTACAGATGGATGCCAATCAGTGCCAAACAATAATGCCTGCCAATCGGTGATGCCTATTGTGGGCACTGATTGGCATCCATTGTGGGCACTGATTGGCATCTCTAGTGGTCTAGAGTGGCATACCTGGTGGTGACATCCCTGGTGGTCCAGTGTGGGCATCCTCAGGGGTTGGGTGCTGCGCTCATAATCAGCACAGACCCCCCTGTCAGAGGTGCAACCGATCGGCTCTCCTCTACTCGCGTCTGACAGATGCGAGTGAGCTAATGCTGATCAACGGCTACTGTGATCAGCCGTGATTGGACATGGCTGATCACATGGTAAAGAGAGTCTCCGTCTCCATCTAGGAGATTCCCACTGTATGTAATCTGTCAGCGCTCGTTACATTTTTTTCCTGAAGCTTCCCTCTTAAAATGAATGTGCGTGTTATACGCCGGTAAATACAATATACCTTCCTATCTGTTTACTAAGGATAGCAGCATAAGGATTCAAATAGTTAAATGTTGATTGAGAGGGTAATGTTCTGCTTTAATCCGCTGGATTTTTTTTTTTTTTGGCATTATGAACCCATAGCAAACACACAAACAAGCATACACACTGAAGAAAGTTCCCCATGGCCAGTATACTAAATGTTAATAAGCATCCATTTTTCTTTTTTATCATTCCCACAGACAAAGTGGTCATTATTATGACACAGACACACATCTAACAGACTTCAGCTGTACAGGGACTATGCACACCCTTGTTATCACAACATAAGTAGAAGGTACTTCTCCATTATAAGTGAACAGGTTCTTGTACTAAGCGGGAGTGTTTTATCCCTAGTTACCAATCTGTATACTTAAGGTGGTGCCTTTGGTTTAGTACACAGTGTGATGATTATATACAGTGTTCAAACAAACTGTAATTTTTAGTCTGTTTTTATTACTAATCATGCAGTTACTTTATATTTGAAATGCAAATTACTTAGACCCCTTTCACACTGGGGCCGTGGCAACGCTAAAGTGCTACTCGCTTTAGCGCCGTTTAAGCAGCGCAATTTTAACCCCAAAGAAGGGGTTAAAAATTCCAGAGTTGCAGCACGTCCATAGCGCTTTTCAGGCCCATTCATTCTGATGGGCAGGGCATTTTGGGAGCGCTACATACAGCCCAAAGATGCTGCTTGCAGGACTTTTTGGAACGTCTCACAAGCGCACTGCCCCAGTGTGAAAAGTCACACTTGAATGAATGGGAGGCAGTTTTCAGGCGCTTAGCAGAGGCTATTTCCAGTGCTAAAGCACCTGAAAACCAACCCAGTGTGAAAGGGATCTTACCGTCTTACCTGCCAAATGGTTTGTAATTTTGTCCTGATATTTTTGTACACAAACCTCTGCTAGTCAGTAAGAGGATTACCACTTAGCGGTCCACCATTACTACTTCCTGGGTCAGCTCATCGTTCAGAGATGGCGCTCATTCACTGCTGGAGGCAGAAAGGGGACACAGGAAGCTGAACTGCATTATCAGGAAATCATGACTGGCTTTGCAGTATGGCAGAGGTACATAAAACAACAAGATCAGAGTTACAAAATCTTATCAACTTCAGTTTGCCACTGTCACAACTTCTATAGAGCAATCCAAAAGTATAATGGAGTCCTATAGCTACAGGTGACTATGTCTAGGTTCACACTGATGCAGTGCGAGTTTAATCAATTTTGCAGTGCAATTTCAAAGGAGCATCTGCAGTGCGAGTTGATGCGATTCAGATGAGATTCTGATGAGTTATGGATACAGCTGCGATTTATGTCATGGGCACTCTCGCTCCTGCACTTGATCACATGGTTCAGGGATGGGAGGTGAGGAAGAAAGTAAAGACATCTAGAAAACGTGCTACTTTAGGACAGATAAGCGGTCTGCATACAGTTTCCATTTGCGTCTATGGAGCTATATATAAATAAAAAAAAAAAAAATAATATAAAATAAAATCGCACTGTACTGCAACAAACTTCGACAGGACCGTTTTTAACCTCCCTGGTGGTATAATTAGGTCAGGAATTTTGTACCAAAAGCGGTACAATTATTTTTCATGGAAATTTGGCGTTCTATATTGTAGGCTGGCAATTCTTATGAATAACTCACTTAAATCTGTCCAAACCAGAGTCTAGTAGACATCCCTAGTATGATAAAGTTTGAAACACAAAATCATAAATTATAATATAATAAATAACTATAAAAATTATTCAATAATGTAATCAAGTCAAAAACACTGAAATTTGCTCAGTTGCAGAATTGTCGCTGTCATTAGATTTAGTGTTTGACGAGGAATTGTGATTATAATTTATTATCGCTGTTTTCTAGCTGGTCTAAAACCACTTTTAAAAACCAGAGCCACGCCCACACGCTCTGCGCATGCGCGATCGCTCCACACACTCCCAGGCCAGGAGTTTTTATCATTCCTCTGCTACTACGTAGCAAAGTGTTTTTTTAACTTCCAATGCCATTTGCCAGTATGTACAGAATGTATTGAGCCAGAATAAAGGCATCATCTGTTTTTTACCATACTACACGATCCGGAGTCTTTTTATATCTCTTTCTGGGTATCCTTATGGGACCTTGGCCGGACTGCTGAGAGGGTGTATACGAACACCTGGTGGATTCTGACACACGCTGCAACAGGCAGGGAATCGCCTAGCTGTTCCGCTACAAGGAGGGATATCTGCACCTGGAACTTTGGTTGAGGAGATATATGCATTAAAGACCAGGGATCTGGTAAGCCTCCCTTTTTTTACTCTATTATCCCCTGATGGGAACTGCGTGGTCAACTTATTACATCGCGTAGGATAACCCCACCACGTTCAGAAGTGTACTGTGTGGGAGAACATCGAATGTTATTAGGCACTATGGACTTCACTTGTTAATTTCTTTTGTATTTTTGCATTTGGGGTTTCAATTTATGCTACTTTAAACGCACTATTATTCAGCACGTGTATACTCATTTATCCGGGTATAAAACATTTTTTTAGGTTGTCACGTTATATAATATTTATTGTTACGGATTTTGTATGATTTGCACACTGCAATTGTTTTTTTTGGTTCACTGCATTTAATTAATTTTTTTATGCACTTATATTGTCACATGCATTAATATTTACATATTTTTTGGATTTATGTCATTTATATACACCATCATAGGTCAGGTATTTATTCACTTCATTTTTTGAGCGCTGCACTTTTCTACGCACACTAAAACCACTTTTGACATAAAGGGACACTTTTTGGTTGCTATGGACAATCTCCAGTTTCCAGGCAGAAAAAAATGTATTTATTATATAAAATGACATGCAGGGCACTGGGTAGACCATTAGGGACAAAGGGGATGTGTAATTTTTTTATATAGTACTGTAATCTGTAAGATTACAGTACTGTATGTGTTTTAACTTTTTTGAATATGGCGCCGATCTCCGCTCCCGTGCGTCGCAACGTTGCAGGGAGCGGAGATCATCGGCACTCAGCACTGTGTGAATCGAGCAGATGCGCTCACGCACACAGCGGGGAGACATCGCAGGATCCAGGGGACAAGGTAAGTAACTGCAATGCAATCCCGAGGGGTTACCGCTTATGGTACTGAAGTTCCACCCCGATCCAGACTTGGGATTACCGCCAGGGAGGTTAAAATTGCATTGGGTTTACACTGCATATATGTGAAGGGCCTCCTCAGAAACCTAAGTTATTTCACTTGTCATACGATTCCATGCGTTCTGGATAAATCGCATTAGTGTGAACTAAATGAGAATTTATCACAACACACCATAAGACAAATCACAAAAAGTAGACAGACAACAAAAAGCATGAAAACAGTTTCCAAATTGAAAACTTGTCTGCAAAATGTATTCCCTGTGCCCTGGCATTAAAGAGATTCTATGTCAGCAAAGTGGAAAAAATTACCCAATCAATAATTACATGTTACATGCTGTACATGTCAACAAAGAACGTCAAGCCTTCACGCAGTTCGATTGACCAAAGATACACCTTTCAATACACGTGTAAACAATAAAAGAATGCAGCAGTACCTCACCAGTAATTACAGATTATGTGATGAAAGAATTAGCAATATGTTGTTTTCTTGAAACAGAGCCGGTAGGCCAAAAGCAACCGTAGGCAAACCGACATCACCTTTTAATCACAGGAACAGGAAACCTCATTAAATCCACCCTAAGATAAGGAATTAGGTGATAAATAAGAAACAAAAAAGTTTTATCTTCAGTGTGAATGATGCCATGGCATTGGCAAATACAACTGAATAGTATATGGCAGAACCTAACCCAACACTTGTGATGGCATAAGGCATTTTGTATTATGTTCTGGGGAAGGAGCTGAAATAGATCATTGATCATTTTTTCATAGGAGAGTGAAATGATACTTTCCCACTGAAATCAATGGGGCAGCACGGCTATGCCGCCGGCAAAGTGCCACTGCAGCGCTGCTTTGCAGGCGGTTTTAACCCTTTTTCAGCCGCTAGCGGGGGTAAATAATAATGGCAGATGTGTATTGACTCCTATTTAGCATCAGTTTGAATGCGATTGCTTAATCCTGAACACAGCTACAACCCCAGTTATAAGATGGTGTGCAAAATTATGCAAATACATTTTATTTTTACTTCCCCTCCCTAAAAGATTTCGGTTTATTTTTCAATTGAGTTGTACAGTTTATAGGTCACATTAAAAGGTTGAACAAGTTCTGAAATGATTTACCTGACATTTTAACGGGGGTTTGTAGACTTTATTTCCACTGTGTATAATGAGCTTTTGGCAAAAGTAATTGCAGCTGTACTATCCAGGAGTCAGTGAATTTTATCCTGTTCATTAAAGTCCAGCTGAAAAAATAATTGTTTTAAAAGTCAGCAGCTACAAACACTGTAGCTGCCAACTTTTAATAAGCACACTTACCTGTCCAGGGTGCCCGCGATGTCAGCCGCCCGAGGCTGATCTGTCCATCAGATCGGGTCCCGGCACTGCCATTCGAACTAAGAGAAACAGGCAGTGGAGCCTTGCAGCTTCCCTGCCCATTTCCTACTGCGCATGTCGCTCAGCGCTTTGTGAATGGCTGGCTGTGTTCTGGGACACACACAGTTCCCAGAACGCAGCATGCCCCATTCCCCAGAAGACAACGCAAGGAGAAGTATGAAGATCACCGCGGAGTAGGAAGTGGCAGATTAGGACGATCTGCCTAGCAACAGCCATTTCTGGTAAGTAAAAAAAATACATTTTCAATTTTTTTCCAGGTTTTTAGAAGCATTTTTTTGTAATTTTTCTTTTTTTTTTTTTAGTGTGCACCTCCACTTTAAATGACAAAATCCTTTAATCCCTGGTGGTTTTCCCCAAGTGTGGCTCGGGGTTAAATTTCAGTACCATTAGCGGTAACCCCGAGCCACACTTGGAATTGCATTGCAGGATCCTTGTGCAGGTTACCTATCTTGTCCCCAGGATCCTGCGATGTCCTCCCGCTGTGTCCGTAGGCTCTGTCCTCCGTCTGATGCCTCTGTGTGCCAGGCTCCGTTCTCTGCAAGGGTCACATGGGGGCGGAGCCCGGCGGGAAATTCAAAATTTATAATGCATACAGTACAGTGTTATCTTACAGATTACATTACTGTATGAAATTATTTCACAACCCTTTTGTCCCTAGTGCTTTGTCCTGTGCCCTGCATGCAGTTTAAAGCGGTTCTGCACTCTGTATATTTTTTTTTTTTTTTTTTGGGGGGGTATACAAAAGATGCTTACCTTTATTGGGGGACTCACCTGTTCCATCTTCCATCTCGATCGCCGCCGGTTTTCGTCCGATGAAGTTCCTCATCTTCTACTTTTGTGCTGGGGGCCATCTTGCCTGTGGGCATGTGAAACCCCCACAGGCACTTTAGATGGCCCAGCATGCACCGCCGTTACTCGCGCGTGCGCAGTAACGGCACATCTGCCGACATCTCACGAGATTTCGGAAGATGTGGCCGAAATCTCGCGAGATTTCGGAAGATGTCCGCACTGACTCCTGGGAACAATGACACCAGATCCCAGGAGACAGTGCGGCCTGACGACAATCGACGCAGAGACCCCGCCCACCGCCGAAGAGAGAGAAGACCGGAAGTCATCAATTACAAGGTAAGTAAAAAAAAAAAAAAAAAAACACATTTCATTTAGTACTCTTTGCCTGATTTGGAAGGCAAAGAGATTTACTAAATGAAATGGGTGCAGAACCACTTTAATATTATAATACTGTTCTTTCTGCCTGGAAACTTGATTGTCCATAGCAACCAAAAAGTGTCCCTTTACATCAAAAGTGTTTTTAGACAGCTAGAAAACAGCGATAGTAAATTAGAACACTTAAATGAGAACAATTACAACACAGAATTGAGCGATAGTGAATCGTGGGGAAATGCATTTTAGAATTATATTATTATTTTTTATATTTATAGTTATTTATTATAATTTATGATTTTGTGTTTCAAACTTTACCATACACGGGATATCTACTAGACTCTGGTTTGGTCAGATTCAAGTGTGTTATTGCCAAGAGGCCTACAATATAAAAACGCCAAATTTCTATGCAAAACAATTGTACCGCTTTGAGACGCTAAAATCTGAAATACCGCCAGGGAGGTTAAAAGAGAAGTATGGCCAAAGCTTTTTTTGGTCATAATTTTGTGGGTCATTGAAATGCATTTACTTTTTCTCTTCTGTGACCCAGAATCAGCAGACAGGCTAGCAGATGTCACAGAGCCGTTCCAGACTCTGCAAGGATGCCAACCATTTTGTCAGGATCCACTGGGATGCTTAGCCAGCAGCAGGCTTAGTCTCTCTGGATGCGGCTGAGAGCCTGACCCAGGTGCTCCTGCCCCCTCCCCAGCCAGGCGTTCCAGTGAGTACTGGAGCTCCAGAGCAGATAGTGGTGAATGACAGCTCAATCTCAATCTCAGCTCCAAGCAGACTGGGAACTGAGCGATCAGCAGGCGCTCAGTTGTGATTGCTCAGTTATCAGGCTTGGAGCCACTAGGGGACAGCTGCAGCATTACACTGATGCTGCAGCATGGAGGCATGTAGGCTTGCTTGCTTTTTTGTCAGTCCGTACTTTTATTTTAATGCTTTACTCATTGAGCGAAGTACATTAATCACCACTAAATTAAATATTTCCCCCCACCCACCATTGGATTTCCTGATAAGTGATCAGGAAATCCTAAGAACTGTCAGGTATGTCCAAGGCCACATAGAGTTCAGTATTTCCACTGCTCATTACTCCCATGTAATTAAATGGCAATAATTTAGCTTGGGATGGGTCTAGCCATTACAAATGATAGCTGCCTGGTACATGTACAAAGATGAAGAAGACAGGGACAGACATTCCTTATGGCCAAATCAGACCATGTGTGCAACATTCAAATGGGAGAGAAGAGCATTTGAAATCTTGCATTGCCCTTACATTAGGTCTAGGAATTTATTTTTTTAATCCTAGTTTATGGGATGTGATAGACTTTGATGCAGAAGAACTTACACATTAAAGGGGTTTCCAATTGCTCGTCGGGTTGTAACCAACACTCCCTCCGACAACCCTTTTGATCCTTTAGTTAGCAGAAAAGCAACTTTAGCAGCATATGCACACCTAGCTATGACCTCCATGACTTGTGCCTGACTAAATCTATGCACCCATATCATAAGGCCGAACAGAATTTCCCAGAATCCTCTTACCTTTTAAGCATGCTCTTAAGACTTTCCTCCTGCCATCCCCCACATTACCAATTACAATAAACCTACCTACCCCCCTTTAGAATGTTTAGTAGGATTTCATATAAACCCATGTATTTTATATTATTCATAGTAATTTGCATGCATTATAAATATTATTGATATTCATATTATCATGATTATTAATGCGATATTAAAGTGGAAGTAAACCCTCTGGGACCACTTTGGCCTACAGGTAATAGGTAATAGCTGGCCTAGATTTGGTTTAGGAGATATTTAGAAAAGAAAATGCACCGCTATCTACGGCGCATGCGCCGTAGACAGCGGCGCGCAGGCGCACTGCGCATGCCGAGATCACGGCGATATGCCGCTCTGGTGCGCATGCGCGGGAGTGACGTCATCGCCGCCCCAGCGAATCACAGCGCTGGAGCGGCGAGACCCGGAAGTCACTCCGGGTTTGATGGCGACGCCGAAGATCGTGGATGTAGATCGCTACGGGGGCTTCGTTCTCAGGTAAGTCATTCATAATGAGCTAGTATGCTATGCATAGTAGCTCATTATGCCTTTGCCTTGCAGGTTCCTATTTTTATTTATTTTTTTAAACGGCTTTACTTCCTCTTTAAGCAATAGCTGTTAGCCTATAGAAACATGTATATTGGAGAATATGTAAATTTGAAGGTGAACTTTTGACTGTACTATATTTTCAAGGAGAACAGCATTCTTCAGACCAGAAAAATAACCTTGATAAGAAATAAATTAAAACCCAACATCTGTAGTGACTAGAGTAAAAGGTGAGGAAAATATGACAAGTGTGTGTGTGGGTGTGTGTGTGTGTGTGTGTGTGTGTGTGTGTGTGTGTGTGTGTGTGTGTGTGTGTGTGTGTGTGTGTGTGTGTGTGTGTGTGTGTATTTATAAAATATTAAAGAAAACAGTTCACTTTGCATAAATTCATAGAGACAGTAAAACATTTAGTGCATATTTAATCAAAATATAAATACATACATATATAGAATTGTATGGTTAAACACTTAAGACATTTAACACATAGACTGGGGTGTACGAAGTTCAAGTTCCCAAACACGTTTTTGTCCTTGGGATGGAGAAATCTCATCAAGACACAAAGAGTTTGACTTAAAGTGGTGTTGCACTCCAAAAAATAAAATAAAAAAAAAAACACACATGCGCAGTGTGAAGCCACAGCCGGGTGCCCACAGTAGGAATGCTGGCGTCGCCGAGTGGAGGGGAGAATGAGCGGGGCTTCATTCCCCCTGCATCGCTGGACCCTGGGACAGGTAAGTGTCAGATTATTAAAAGTCAGCAGCTGCAGTATTTGTAGCTGCTGACATTTAATTTTTTTTTTTTTTTTTAAGGGGAACTCCTCTTTAATAATGAAATTATTGGGAGTTACTCTGTCTGTAGATAAGTCCAAGGACCACGGCTATGGAACGCTCTACCCGCAAACATCCGCTTGGAAGAAAACCATCTGGCCTTCAGGAAGAAGCTCAAGACCCATCTCTTCTGAAGACCCAGACTGACACTGGCTGCAAAAGCGCCTGAGGCGATTTAGTTTACATATGTGACGCTATACAAGTTATTCATAAGGATTTTAATTAGGTGAAAGTATATACGACTGTTACAAATTATTTTTAATAAACAAATGGAAATTGTTAGAATTAATAAGTTTGTCTGGTTGTATGACAGGTGTCAGATTTATGGTTAGTTACAATGTCTTACATCTTCGCAACCATTCATATGATTGCATTGTAATAAACAATATTTAGCAAGGGAAAAAGTATTTGATCCCCTGCTGATTTTGTACGTTTGTGCACTGACAAAGAAATGATCAGTCTATAATTTTAAATTTGTAGGTTTATTTTAACAGTGAGAGACAGAACAACAAAAATATCCAGAAAACACAGTTCAAAAAAGTTATAAAATGGATTTGCATTTTAAATGAATGAAATAAGTATTTGATACTAGGGCTGCAACTAACGATTATTTTCATAATTGATTAGTTGGCCGATTATTGTTTCAATTAATAACCTTAAAAAAAAAAAAAAAAAAAAAAAAAGTGGGTCAAATTGACGTTCATTTTCAACCACAGTGACGGTAAAATTGGAAATAGAAAACTTCTTGGTCAAAGGAATTTTCAGACAGTGTATGTGGTTTTTGTTCAGAAATTAAGTGAAAATTTCAAACAAAATTCTTTCATTCAGCGAATGTACAAAGATTTTTCATCTGAATATTCGCACCTGAAAATTGATCCGTGAGGCCAGCATAAGGCTCAGTACACACCTATGCAGTTTTTGCTTTTGATCTGTTTCTGCAGTGATTTCTGCTGTGCGTTTTGATTTTTGCGCACGTGTATTTACTGCAATTTGCGTTTTTTGCATTTTTTTTGGGCAGATTAAAAAATCAGAACATATTATATAAAAAAAATAGTGGCGCACAATGCACTAGTTAGTAGTAGGCACATTATCCAATAGCCAGTAAAAGTGATTTTCCAAAATGTGGCAGAGGCGATTTCATATTGGAATCAGTGGTTTCACAAAACCTCTCCCAATGAGGATAATTGACATCCAACTACTGAAATCATTATGTAGAGTCTGAATTATTGAGGTAATCATTTTCTCTGAGACTCAGGACAAGAGACAGCTGATGCTATACATTTTCCCTTAGGGCCATGTCACACCTGCCACCCTGATACAAAAATGCAAAGTCATCAGCACTCCAAATGATCTTGTTGCACATGTAGACAATGTCACATAAGGCATAAAAAAAACAATGTTTCAGGGCCTTGCAGGGTTCCTTTCTCATACTTGGTGACCCAATGTTGCTATAAGAAGGGGACCCCGCAAGGTTTCTTACGCCCTAAAGTGGAACTTCCGCTTTTCGGAACCCAAGACAGGCATTTACACCCACTTCCGGGCATAAACTCCCACGGGAGTTTCCCCCCTTTCCTGTCCCGGCGCGCTGTCTGCCGGGACACGCACGGGTCCCAGCAGACAGCGCTGACGATTATCATTGTGCTGCGCGACTTGCGCATGCGCAGTAGGGAACCGGGAAGTGAAGCCGCAATGCGACACTTCCTGATTCCCTCACCGAGAATGGCGCCGGCAGCAGCAGAGAGCCGAGTGATTGATCGGCCTCTGCTGCCGACATCGCTGGACCCTGGGACAGGTAAGTGTCCATTTATTAAAAGTCAGCAGCTGCAGTATTTGTAGCTGCTGGCTTATAAAAAAAAAAAAATTCAGGTACAGTCCCGCTTTAAAGTGGAACGGTACTCTCAATCAACAATGTTATTTGTAATCCTTATGCTGCTAGCATTAGTAAATAGATAGGAAAGTACAGTATATAATAACTTGTTTTGAACTTTTTTTTTTTTTTTTTTCAGTTATTTCCTGGGTTCCATGCCTAGGCAAATTATGTCATACATCCCAAGAGTCTTCTGTAAGGAGGGAGGGGTTTGCTGAGCTAAGCACACCCTCCTGCTTGTATGCCTGAGCTAATGGCAGATGGATTCCAGGAAGTAAACGTTACATGAATCATCTGCCCTTGCCCAAGAGGGCCGCAGTCAAAAATGCTAGGGAGGGTTTTTTCAAAGTGATAACTTAGAAAAATAAAACAGACGTGGATGGATGGCTGAGTTTGCTTTGAATAACAAAAATATATTAAATAGTATTTATGGTGCACAGATACAGTGCTGTTCTACTTTAAAAGCAGTAGTAAAGTCCTCTTTGTGATTTTTACCTACAGGTGAGCCTATAAGGCTTACCTGTAGGTAAAATTAATATCTCCTAAACGTGCAGCCGGTGACATCACCGGCACATGCGCTCTGAAGGTCCAGCATACCGTGCAGAACCTTCAGAGCTCCGTCCTGGAGCCGAGGACTCCTGCCGCATGAGCGGGAGTGACTTCATTGCGGCTCAAGCAACTCATACAGCCAGAGCTTGTGAACCCGGAAGGAAGATAGAAGCCCTGTTAGCTGTGACAGCGCACCGCTGGACGGCTTTGTTCTAAGGTAAGTGTTTTATAATGTGCTAGTATGTGATGCATACTAGCACATTATGAAGTTGCCTTACAGGGCAAAGTTTTTAATTCATTTTTACTAGCTTCTATCTGGACTTAGCAATCCGGTCGCTGGTGGAGAGCTCTCAGTTGCTCTATGCTGGTCAGATCTAAAGAGGTGCTGCGTCATCACTTTTCTTGCTGGCGAGCGAGATTATTCTGCATTTTAGTGCAGGCACCGACTCACTTTCTCTACGGCTTGATGAAAGTTTCCCTTTAAAGAATGTACTTTAGGAGTGCAAGTACTACATCAAAACAGGGTCAAAAGCAAACATCCTATTGTGAATGTGTTAATGTCTAGAATGACACACAAGCAAATTCCTAGGTCACCATTTTCAGACCTCGTATGGTTTTCAGTGTCCCTCACATGTCTATCCACATAACTGGCAGGCACAGATATACTGAGCTAAACAGGTGCCCTTTTTACTTATGTTCTGTCTTTTCACAGAGGTGCCAAGTGGCTAGTAAAGTTACTTCAACATAAAACACAATAAGGCATAATCTCTGGTAACTGCACCCAGTACACAGCTCACTTGGGCAAAGCTGGTAGGTAGGAATAAGAGTTTTGCAGCTATACATTATTATCCATAACAATACAGAAGGTGCTCAGGTTTTTTGTTGCATACATTTGCAAATACACATGGAAGCCAAGTGCTGCGTCAAGGCACCTCCGATTAGTGCGGCCCCCAACTCAAGACCTTCCCAAGGCAGCTGAAGACTTCCAATGTGTGTCTGCACCAAATCCAAATAAACAGACGCTGTCAATGTTGTTTTTACTTAATTATTTAGACACCTCCTGTATTTTGAGAATTAAATATTTATTTACGGAACAACATTTTTCATAGGGAAAAGTGTTTATTTTTGAATGGCGTACATATCAATTAATCAACTAATTAAGACTTGCATTGTGAACAAGAACAGTAAGAGCAGGTTCACACAGGGGCGACTCATCAGGCGACTTAGCCGCCTGACAAGTCGCATCCCGTTCTGTAGTATAGAACCCTTCTAATAGGAGCAACACAAGTCGCTCCGACTTAGAAAAAGGTTCTTGTACTACTTTGGGGGCGACTTCGGGTGACTTGCATTGACTTCTATACAGAAGTCATTTCGCAAGCCGCCGCTGAAGTCGGATGCCTGGCGCCTGAGGCAATCGCGCTCCAAGTCGTGCTGCCTCAGTGTGAACAGGCTCTAAAGCACAACCAATGTGTAGCAAATATCGCTGTCCCCTCGTGGTCATACAAAATTACAAACTGAAGCCTCAGCATTTCAAGGGTTAAAACATTAAACCTCAATAGGGCCATAATCATATTATGTAAAACAAAAGGTTTGTGGTACATACTACAAATTAACTGAAAGCCAAGTGTCCAGATCACCAGGGATGGCGCACTTTTTCTCCACTGGTTCAATTAGAGCAGGGGTGTCAAAGGGGTGTGCTATGTAGAGAATGTAGGGTTTAGGGTTGCACTACATACAGAGTGCAGAGTTCAGGGATGTGCGGTGTACAGGGTGCAGAATGTGTAAACCCAATTCCAACTCCCCCATCCACCGCCCAAAAGGTTCCTCGCATCTCTCTCTACTACCTGGCTCACTCTAGTACCCCCCTCTTCAGGTGGAACAGCCTCACTTTGCATGGAGATCGTCCTCTCTGGAGATCTGTCACTGCCGTGAGCACATGCAGGGAACTGTTAGATCTGGAAGGCCCTGAGCAAAGCAGTCACTTGTAAACAGCATAGGGTGAGAGCCAGAGGTGGTGGAATGTAGTTCCGCCACGTTTTGGCGGCAAAACTGGGTACGATGACCACATGACATGGCCAGGCGAGCCAGATTTGGCCCACGGGCCTCTGTCCTAGAGGAGTGTAAAATCCTGAGTATGCAGCAGGCCTGACAATACAGAAAAACAACCATTTGTAAGTTATATAATATGGCAAATAATTATAATAGAGCTAGTACACACTAATATGTGCGCGACACCTTTCAGACACAAAATAATAAATCAAAAAGTGCAGTGCTCCTAGAGATGGAGAGATATAGAGATACACACACACTCCGAGTTGGATGCTTATCCTCACGTGTTGACCTCTTAGGTTACAGAAGGTCACATACAGCATACATTGGATGGCATCTGCCCAGGCTCTTAGACCACGTCAAAAGACATTATGAAAATATCAATCTCCAGGACCAGCAAGTCCCAGACCTGCCGACAAGGAGGCTCAGGGTCCATCTAGTGCTCACTGTGTAATATTTATTAAATATGGTAAAAATCCATTTACATGCATCATGTACGAGATATGCTTTAGGTACAGATCAATCTGCATCCACTTTGCTGGTCCTGTGCATGCAACAGTCTCAATGGGTTGTGTTTAACTCCACTCACCTGCAAGTTCTTCAGGGTGCATGGCGGTGGCATGCACAGACATAGCAGCTCAGCACTCTCCAATAAGTAGCAGCTTAACACCTGAAATTATAACCTACAAAACGCACTGAAATCCTGTATTTGGGAGTCTTATGTGCTGGAAGCACCTCTGTCTGGATTCACAGACAGTGGTGTAGGGGAAGCAGCAAAGACAGCAGATTGCTTCCCTGGATGGGTGTGCGAGGCCTACCCAGCTGGGCAGAGAAGAGGTACTGATGGCAAGTTGAGGGAAAGCGGAAACAGGGCAAGCTAGCCGAGATTCGGGCCAGGCCAAGAGCAGCCCTGTATAATCCTGCTGTACCCAGCCTCTCTCTGACCGATGCTTGCTCTCTCATTAATAAGATGGATAATTTGAGGCTACGGATTACTAACCACCGTATGGATAGCTGTGCTATGGTGATTACGGAAACTTGGCTGCATGAAAATGTCCCTGACTTAGCTGTGGGTTAAGCAGGGTGAACTATTTTGCGGGTGGGGGGGGATGGAGTATGTGTATATATAAACAACAGTTGGTGCACAGGCACCAGTGTTACTGAGAACTGCTGCAGCCCGGACATTGAGTTCTAATATTAAAATAAAGACCTTTTTACTGGCCGAGTGAATTTGCAATGGTTTTTATTACAGCCATCTATGTCAACCTTCAAGCTAATGTCAGGCTAGCGCACACTACATGAAGTCATTTGCAGACAAAACAACCAGAGTATTTTTATTGTGGTAGAAGATTTTAACTATGTCAATCTTAAAACTTGCAAAGCACAAAAAAAAAAGGGGGATAAAAATCCAGTTGTACCAAAAAGTTGCAATCAAAATAAAAAAAATAAAAAATGGTGTACACAAATTTCTCTGGAGATCCTGCGCAGCTGCAAGTTTGACCGGAGTTCCCATGGTCCTGCACAGATGATCAGTTATGACACCAGCCATTTGATGGCTTGACAGTGTGGCTGAGAGCACAAACAGCAAAACAGTTACCATTCGCGGCATTGCCTTGAAAGTAACCATTTTGGGTAAAAAGTTAAAATCGATGGGTTTAGTTCCCTTTAACCATGTATGGCGAGCCTAAGTTGGTGTGTTTTACTATGCAGACAGCTAGAGAGCTTGTATTACTCCCTCTGACATCACCTGGGAGGTCATTTCCTATAGACATAGGCATGCCTGTCCCTACAACTACATCTATAGTGAGCCCTCTCCCTAAACAGTGTTTGGCCCTTAGAAGTAAAAGGGACCGGCACTGTTTTGCTGGGAAAGAAATCAATGTATGCAATGGTGCATGGGATTTTAAGATAAAACTTTGAGAGATGAAGTGCATGTTTACTTTTGCCGACATACACATTAAAGTGGATGTAAACCCATTCTGTAGGCTTGTACCTAGAGGTAAGCCTATAATAAGGCTTACCTTTAGGTACTATGAATAGATATTCACACTTTATGCAGCCGGTGATGTCCCCGATGCATGCGCTCTGAAGGGACGGGATACCCGTGCTGTTCCTTACACAGCCCTCCGGCCGTCTGATTTGCTGCGCTGACGTCACTCCCGCGCATGCGCACAGGAGTCACTGACTGTGGCGCGGCAAATCAGACGGCCAGAGGGCGCGAACCGGGAAGGAAGGCCGGGTGAAGATGGAAGAGTATGTCAGAGCTCACAGCGTGGTGGTGCAGGGCTTGGTTCTAAGGTAATATTTCATAATGTGCTATTATGCCATGCATACAAAAATTAGCTACGGTTAACTTCTGCTTTAAGGGCACGTTTGCACTTGCCTGCTGTACAGTGACATGCAGTGCCATCCAGTGAGGTGCAATATTATACAAACACGTTGCATAACATCGCACATCTCTGAAAGGCACATAAACAGCATTCTGGTGTGAAAACTACACATAGAAAACTATAGCTCTCTGTCATTGCAGTTACCTGCATTAATCCACGAGGAAATGCATGCAACGGCACGTAGTGTGAATGTGCCCTAAAGCTAAAAGTTCAGGCAGATATAAAACACACAAAATGAAAGTGCATCTATATTTAGTCATAAATCATTAAATTTATTTTTTTAATACACACACCTGCGTGCAAGGAACATTATAGAAGTAGGGAGAGCGACAGAGATGAACTCATCCATCTGCTGCTTCTCCTTTAACTTAACCATCACAGGCTAGGGGAGGGCAAAACTGTTTAAATCTCAGAAATGGATGGACAGAAATACAAATTCTTTGGCAGAGAAAACAGATCCCATATATGCATGTTTTCGTAAGAGCTTACAATCTAAAATGGAAGTGCAGGATATACAAAAAGGTAGAAACTGTAGGGGGGGCATTAAGGTTGATCTTTACCAAAAAATAATAATAAGCTAAGGGCACCCCCCCCCCCATTGTACTTGCCTCAGGGGCTGTTGAGCAATCATTCCACTGCGGGGGTGCTGACAGTGTGGCAAACCCAGGAGGTAAATACAGCAGGGGTGTGGGGGAGGTTGGGTCGTTTTTGTGTTCACTCACCTTTTTTTTTTTTTTTTTCTGTATAGGTGAACCCTTTAAGGTTACACTTATACTTTAGGGAAGCTGCCAGGTTTAAAATCTAGGAGCTGCCACCTCTGACTTGGTTTTAAGTTGCAAGTTCCTGACCTGGATCAAGCTTAGTAGATGTTCTGACATCAAATGTATATTGCTTATTTCAGATCAGCGACCCACCAAGTGAAGTGAAGGAAAGGAAACGTTAACTTCACACAATGGCAAAAGAAAGTTCAGCTGCTCACTTGTGCAGCATCAATAATGATCATAGCAGTGATGTAAATACATCAGAAGATATCCTGCATTCTATGTGGACAATCATGCACTGCCCTGCTCACAAAGAACCATCCCCTCTGCCCTTGTCCCATTCTAATTTGATCCAACAAAGTCTGTGCTTTGACTAGTTAACTCGATCCATTCTTCTCAGTTTTGTGCCTCCCTCTTCCTACATACCAGGAGGAGACAAGCTGTTCCACCACTGCCCCTTCTGAGATTCCTTGCACTCCACCACCTGTAACAGTCATGGGTATGTGTACACTTGCATTTGAAATATGTTTGCAATTTACAGATAATGTCTACTGTGTATGCCGATTTAGTGCACCCTATTAGTATAGTGTATTTAAACCATGAAGAAAATTGCGAACCAGCTCTCAGAAATGGTGGCTATATTAAAGCGGTTGTAAACTTACTGAAAAAATGTAAATAAAAAATGGATCCCTCCAGCAGCTCGCTGTCACCATTGACAGATTCCGTCTTACTTCCGGGTTTGTAGGCTCCAGCCGTTTGAATTGCCAATGACGCCACTCCGCAAACATGCAAACCAAAATCACAGCGGCGACCCAGAGCACTGAAGAGATGGCATGGGTATGCCGTCCCTTTAGAGCGCATGCTCTGCTCACTGGAATATCACCTAAACGGTGGATATTTAGGAGATATTAATTTTACCTAGAGGTAAGCATTGTTAGAAGCTTGTTGCAAATCGGACTTAACTACCGCTTTAATTATCTTTTCTTCTTCAAGTAACACACTTACCTGCCCTAGAGTGACAACTTTCACTCACTTTAATGCATCTATGGAGAACTAAGTGTTCTCCAGTGTTGTTACCCTAGGACAAAGAATGTGCTAGGAATACAGAGCACTTTCCCCATTTCATTTCCATAACATTGGGTTATTTAGTTCATTGGGAGAACTGGCTTAAGCTGATAACATTTGAGGTAACACTGCAAAGTGCGCAGAGGAAGAGTGTGAGCAGACAAATGTTTTTGTGCTGAGCATTACAGAAAGAAAAATATAAATAAATCACTTTACATCCCTGGTAAAGCTGAACTCCAGGGAAAGGGAAGAGTGTGGGAATTACCTTTGCAGCGGGTCTGCAAGCTTAAATGTCAATTATGCCTAGAGGATAATGAAGAGCGATGGATTATAGATATAGAGAAGTCATTTGATTGTTCTTTTTAGCCAGTATCTCCAAAACAGCATATGGATAAAAGCTTCCGTCAGGTACAAGGGGTAGAGATGCACCAAAATTTCAGCGGCCGAAAATAGTTTTTTTGTAGATAAAGAAAAAGGTTCCAAAACGCATGTGATTTTACTGTGTTTATATACATATACACACACACACACACACACACACACTTTCTCAATCCTGCAGGTATACTAATGCAACTAGTATAAGCAGTCCCCCATAGTAACTTCCCTTTGCGGCTTAACCTTTTGCAGATTGCCGACATCATCCTGTACAAGAGAGCAGCAGTCCTGCATTTTAACTGATAAAGCTAAAAGACCATCTGCAACCTAGAGCAATAAATAGGTAGATAATCCTTGCATGTGGTGGCTGCATTAGTTTTATTTTTACAGGCTTTTTTCTTCTTTATTTTCACCTTTCCTGCCCTAGGGTGACACCACACACTCACTTTCCAGCACCTACAGAGGAGCCACCCTGGCACAGGACTACAGAATACCTTCCCTGCTGCTCCTCACTATAACATAATGTGTTCTGTGGTCCAAAGAGACAGCTAAGAACAATAGAACTAAAAAGAGTACATCACAGGAAAAGAGCACAGGAAATTATCACACTTTTGTTGTTCCTCCCACTGTGTGACATCAGAAGCAATGAGGATTTTGTCACTTCCAGTTTCGGTTTGTTGTAAACAAGCAGTTACTGGCTTGTGAAAGTATCTGATCAAACCGATCCTGGTTTGTTCTGATGCTTTGGAAGCCAAGAGAGATCTGGGGTCTCATAGACCCCAGATCTTTCCATAAAGACGACCTGTCAGAGCCCATGCTATTACAAGGGATGTTATATATCCCTTATGAAAGCAATAAAGTTAAACAAAAAAAAAAAGGGACTGTGTGAAAAAATAATAAAAAAATCGAGATAGATAGAGCTAGAGATAGAGAGAGAGGGAGCGAAAGAGAGATTCACTCTCTCACACACAGATAGATAGATATCTATCTAACATTGAAATAAAAAAACGTAAAAACGTCCCCTAACCCCGATGCTTGCGTGTAAAGGCGAGCATGCATGTAGGTCCTGCACGCATATGTAAACTGCGATTGCACCAAACATGTGAGGTATCCCCGTAAACGTCAGAGCGAAAGCAATAATTCGGGTCAGACCTCCAGTGTAACTCTAAACTGGTAGCATGTAAAGGCTTTTAAAATTTCACCTTTGGAGATTTATAAAATACCCTAATTTGTTGCCACTCCACCGGCGTGACATGTTTAGTATCCATTTACTGGGAGTAACATAATGATTTATATTTTACCAAACAATTTGGTATTATATTGTGGTCATATTCACAAAAATTCATTAAAGTGTATTTTTTTCAAAAAATTTGCATTTGAAAAACCACTGCGCAAACCTCGTGTGACAAAGAAAACTTGAACACCCACCATTTTATTCTCCAGGGTTTTGGAGAACTGGTTACTGTTTGGGGGTTCTAGGTAATTTTCTAGCAAATAAATGCCAATTTTTACATGTATGTGAATTGTCAGAATTGGGGTGGTTGGCAAGTGATAGAGACAATGCTTATTGGTAGTCTAATATCCCAGCTTAACACAGTAATTTAAAGTGACACTAAACATCCCTATTCTCCAAAAAGAATCTATACACACTGACTACTTATTAGCCCTGTTATCTATATTTCAGAAAATAGTTATTTGTGTTTTTTGGCCTCCTTGTAAAGTCTTAAGTGAACTCCTAAACCTCTCCCCACTACCTTTCGTTTGGAGTTAGAATTGCATTTTAAAGTGGTTGTAAACCCATTACAACCACTTTAACCTAAAGGCAAGCCTAGATTAAGGTTTAGGAGATATTTGAAGAAATTGCGGCACCGATGTCTACGGCGCATGCGCCGTAGACATCAGGCGCACTGAGTGTGCCATTTCTAACGGCGATCATGCGGCGAGTGCACACATGGGAGTGACGTCATCGCGGCTCCGGCCAGTCACAGCGCCAGACCCGCGATACCCGGAAGTCACTCCAGGATAGATGGCGCCGTCAGAGGAGGCTAACGAGGGCTGATGCAAGGCCTTCGATCTCAGGTAAGTAATTCATAATGCCTTTGCCTTGCAGGGTGTATTTTTTTTTTTTATTTTTTTTTTAAGAGGCTTTACTTCCTCTTTAATGGTGGTCCTGCATTCTGCTTTATACACACTATAAATCTCATAGTCCCTTGTCCTTCTCAGGAGTGAACAGGAGAGGGCGGACATGTTCCTACATACAGTGGGACCATAGAGAATGAATGTAGCCACCTTCTAACAGAAAGCTGGATCACAGCAGCAAAGAAAAATAACTTGAAGATTTGAAGGAGGCAGAGAGCAACGGAAGGAACTTTTTTTGGTTAAGAATATATACTTGAATAGCATTTTTTTTTTTTAAATCCAGAGTTCAGCATTATTCACAGGTGTTCTCTGGTGCAGTGGTCGCCAACCTTTTTGGACCTCATGAACCAAACTCACAATTTTGAATGGACCTCATGAACCAAACTCACAATTTTGAATCCTGCGGACCACTAATATAAATTTTACATGCCTTATACACACACAATGCTCCGGCTCTCTGCCCCCTACCCCTAGATCACACCCCTGCCTTATACACACACACACACACACTGCTCCAGATTTCTTTTGCATAGAAGCACTAAGGTTGTTGGTTCAAATCCCAACCACAGTGCTACCTGCCTGAAGTTTGTAACTTCTTCCTGTGCCTGCATGGGTTTCCTCCGGGTACTCCAGTTTCCTCCCGCACTCCAAAGACATGCTGGTAGGTTAATTGGTGCCCATGTATGTATGAATGCTAGTTAGGGACCTAAGAATGTAAGCTCCTTGAGGGCAGGGACTGATGTGAATGTACAATATATGTGTAAATCGCTGCGTAAATTGACAGCACTATAGAAGTACCATAAATGTATAATATATATATATATATATATATATATATATATATATATATATATATATATACACACACACACACATTTTAGGGCTGTGAAAATTAAAGATCAATCTTTAATTTTTTTGAGCGTTCAAAATTCTTTTGATCGATCAAAGTTATCTTGATCTGTACTCGCCTCTTCGCCAGCTTTCGGGCCTTCAGTGAGTTCCGGAGATCGGTGACGTCACGGACATCAACGTCGCCGGACTCCTCCCCCCTTCCCCAAGTGCCTCCTTCTGCTAACGAAGGGAAGGGGGGAGGAGTCCGGTGACATTGAAGTTCTGATTGAACGTAACGCGTACGGGAGAGGAGCTACAGGACGTCACCAGCTGCTGCCCTAGGGAACCAACACGATTGTCGGCTTTACATGCTGCGTTTTTATCATCTTTATGTGAGACATGCACATATACATACACACATAAATATCTCTCTCTATATTATATATATATATATATATATATATATATATATACATACACACACACACACATATACACACATAATAATATATATATTTACACACACACACACACACACACACACACACACCTTAGGAATTAAGACTGCCTGAATACCACAAAGTTCACCAGTTTAAAAAAATATATCCGAATCCAAAATTGGATATATAAAAATGAAAATAACACTTACCTCTTCTATCTCTATCCTCTTTGCCAATTCATCCAGTGAAAGGAAACTATCCCCCAAGACAGACTCTCCTGGGCTTGGTGACATTTCTTCTTCAGAAAACGTCTCTTCCTGGAACTCCAAGTGAGACAGGAAACTCTCGCTGTCTTTCAGGTCCCCGTTTAAAAGACTTGCAATGAATTCAACTGCTGCTTGATGTTGAGCCCTGCTTGAACTCTCTCTCGAGCATATCTGATCAGCACCACTCTCAGAAGATTGTCCTAGTTCACCTGTTTTGCTGTCCGAATGAATAATCCATTTTTTATCCGTTATTTCATCCCTAGTGGCTGGGTCTTCTGTGCTAGGACTACAGCCCTCTAAAGAACTGCTGCCTCCAGTAGTGTCATCCTGCGTTGAAGAAACACAATCTGTGTGAACTGTGGCTGCTGAAATTAATTTGTCTACCATTGGGCTCTCTGCTTGTTCTTCTACTCCCTCCTTGGAGAATGTTTCTATTTCTGACACATTGCTGCTGTTCGCTGTTGCTTCTGGTTGCAGGAGGTTGTTATTCTTCCCAGCATCCCCAGTAGAGAAGCTGCTGTCAGGATTAGCCCTGCCTTCTGTCCCTGTAGGTTGGGTGTGAATCTCCAAGGTTGCTCCAGAGATGGACAGATGCTTCTCCTCTTTGTGGCTCTGACTGTGCAAAGCTTGGTCGTCAGCTCCTCTGGTTATCAAGCTTGCAGCGCTGACATCGGGCGGTAAGTTCATAACTGCCACGCCAGGCTTCCTGTCTGTTGCTGTTTTGCTGCCAGGATCACTTTCTCTGCCTAAACATTAACAGGAAAATGATTTAAGTTGCTTAAAAAAAAAACAAAAAAAAAAAAAAACAGACCGGCTGTGCCGATAAAAAGGACAGTACTATAAACTGTGACTTGATAACAACCCAGGCCTCATTGTTTAGGACACAATGTATCCCAGGCTAGCCGTGACTAGACTACAGCTAAATTTAGAAATCAGAACATTAATATTTAATGACTTGGCTCTTTCCCCACCCATCCTGGCACATGTCGCGTGTCCTCATGCAGATGTGTGAGGTAAGGTGCAATTAGCAGTGACACACAACAGGACAACCTGCATCAAGAGAAGCAGCAATGTGCCATGCTGTCCAGGCACTGTGTAACAACTATGCTCATTCACTGGAACAATGCTAGCCTGCTTTCATCAAAGCTGTTTCCTCATTACACGCCCAAGCCATTGGAAATCAATACTGCCGAATGATGCAGAGAAGACCCAGAGCAAAAGGTCACATTAGATGGAAAATATACAATAAATCTGCTTTATTCCCTGCTTAGAGTATACGGCTCTGAATGCATAATACAGCAGACGTTATTACTGTTCATACATTCACATAATCTGCTCGTCTTCTGATATTTTGTATTTTTTTAAACAAGAAAATTAAAAAGACCAGTAAACCTTTTCAGGACACGCTCATGCCTAAATGTCTATTTTAATTACTGTCTACCGGATACTTTGCCATTCAATATACTGTGTTTAACAGAACTATAAAAAAATGGTTTTACTATATACAATGCTTTCGATAATACAAAACATGGACAAAACATGCTTTGAGTGCTTAGTGGTTTTAGTAAGAGTCTGTAAATTTATCTGTTCCACTGCATCTATACAGAGTTCTATTATTATGAATATGGTGTTTAGAATCTATCACAGATACAATAAAACCTTGGATTGCGAGCATAATTTGTTCCAGAAACATGCTTGTAATCCAAAGCACTTGTATATCAAAGCAAATTTCCCCCAAGATTCTTTCCACAACCATTTATTCACAAATCCTTCAGTTTAAAGTCTATATAAACAGATTATAGCAATGTGATAGGTTGTGTAACCATAAAATGTCCATCCACAAATGGAAGCCTCCACAAGGGGATTAGAAGCAAAATCCATCAGGCGCTACAAAGTATAAGAGAGAAGAGAGGCGCCTCCAAGTGTAGCAATATGGTTACATTTAATGAAGGTACAACATAAAGGGCACTTTCACACTGCCATCGACGCTTTACTGTTTCAGCTGCACTATTTGGCCGCTAGCGGGCAGTTTTAACCCCCACCAGCGACCGAAAAAGGGTTAAAACCGCCCGCAAAACGCAGCTGCAGCATCGCTTTGCCGTCGGTTCGGTGGCGCTGCCCATTTCAATGCTGCAATTTTTGTGACACCCTGCCAGCGCAGCGCCCCAGTGTGAAAGCACCCAGGCTTTCACACTGGGATTGCAGCTGAGGCTTTTTTTCAGGCGCTTTACAGGTGCTATTTTTAGCGCTAAAGCACCTGAAAAATGGCTCCAGTGTGAAAGGGGTCTTAGAAACTCATATGTTTGAGTAAAAGAGGCACATCTAAGTATGCAGACATCCGGGGTAAAGCTGTCCACATAGACCACCCCCCCCCCCCCACAGCCCCCTGAAGTAGAGCGATTGAACAGCTCGTGGAGCGAAGCGTGAAAGGGACGGTGTCAATGGCGGTGCGGAGGACGGTCTATGTGGATAGCCTTACCCCGGATGTCTGCATACTTAGATGTGCCTCTTTTACTCAAACATATGAGTTTCTAAGACCCCTTTCACACTGGAGCCATTTTTCAGGTGCTTTAGCGCTAAAAATAGCACCTGTAAAGCGCCTGAAAAAAAGCCTCAGCTGCAATCCCAGTGTAAAAGCCTGAGTGCTTTCACACTGGGGCGCTGCGCTGGCAGGGCGTCACAAAAATTGCAGCATTGAAATGGGCAGCGTGAACAGGTACTTTATCTAGTGGTGTCCAAAATGAACCTGAAGCGAAACAAAGATGGCAAAGATGGCAGTTCCCGATACCTACATATCAGTATACCCTAGCTGGTTTGTGCCCAAGTCTCAAACTGCCAGGCACTTTGCAATGCAAATTTCACAGTCATGACCTACTGTATATTGGGTGGTCTCCCTGGTTCAAGAGGTGGGCCAAGTTCATATCCAAGTCAAAGTTTAACCACTTGTGCTCCGGAGGATTTTACACCTTCATGACCAGCCAATTTTTTGCCATTTAGAACTGCGCCAATTTAACTGGTAATTGCGCGGTCATGCAACGCTGTACCTAAAGTTTATTTTTTCACACAAATAGAGCTTTCTTTTGGTGCCATTTGATCACCATTTTATTTTAAGCGATATAAACGAAAAAAAAGGATGAAAATTTTAAAATAAACAAGAAAAAAAAAAAAAACATTTTTTTCTTTCTGCTACAAAACCTGTCCAATAAACGAACATCACCAGTAACATTAAGCCTCGGTTCATACTGGAGCGTTTTGAAATGCGGTTTGACATGTCAATCGGCGGCAATTGCACCGTCCTAATCGGTGCAACGCCGCATCTTTGGCGCTGCACCGATTTCAAAAAGTAGTTTCTATACTACTTTTTGCGATTTCGGGCTGCGATTTACATTGACATCTGTGCAGAAACCTGCACAGATGTCTCTGAAATCACGGACAAAATCGGGACTGAACTCGCACAGCTTAAAGTGGTTGTAAACCCTTACAAACCACTTTGACCTACAGGTAAGCCTAGATTAAGGCTTACCTGTAGGTCCAATAAATATCTCCTAAACCTACATCGTTTAGAAGATATTTAGAAAAGAAAAGGCATCGCATGCGCCGTAGACAGCGGCGCGCAGTCGCACTGCGCATGCCGGGTTCACGGCGATATGCCGCTTTCCTGCGCATGCGCGGGAGTGATGTCATTGCCGCTCCAGCGAATGACAGCGCTGGAGCGCCAAGACCCGGAAGTCACTCAGGCGCTGGATGGCGGCGCAGAAGATCGTGGATGAGGACCGCTTCGGGGGCTTCGTTTTCAGGTAAGTCATTCATAATGAGCTAGTATACTATGCATACTAGCTCATTATGCCTTTGCCTTGCAGGGTGTCTGTTTTTTTTTTTTTTTTGAGGCTTTACTTCCTCTTTAATTCCCGCAGCTTAGTATGAACCTGGGCTAATGGAGAGATCAGTAATACTACTATACAATGGGGTTGATTTACTAAATCTGGCGAGTACAAAATCTGGTGCAGCTCTGCATAGAAACCAATCAACTTCCAGGTTAAAAGTGGATGTAAACCCAAAATTTTATTTTTTTTGTCTGGCACAATATAGAGTATGGGATTTCAGTTCAGCTGTACTAACGATCCAATGTTAGTACATCAATCTCCCACGCTGAGCTGATGTGTTTTGACAGGGGGGGGGGGGGGTGGCACTCCAGCCAGAAAACGCTTGTCAGAGAGCCGGCTGGCTGATGGCTTTCCAGCATGCTCGGCCGGATTCTGTCGGACTGGCTGGCATGCACACGGGCCAATTTCCGATCGATTTTTATTGAACCGGCCGATGTCTGCCGGCATCGAGCCTACATGTACGGGGCTTTAGTTTCCAATCCCTGATCACCCCTCTGTATTGTCAACAAGCGTGCCCTAAACCCAGAAGCAGGCAGCAATGTACAGGTTTTGCCTGTGTGGGCCGCCCATTTGCAGTACAGTCTGCAAGTGGTTAAAGAACTATTAAAGAGTAAGCCCCGTTCACACCAGAGCAGCCCTATTGTCAGCAATGGAACTGTTCAAATCAGTGCCGCACAGATTTGAAAAAAAGATTTCTGCTCTATTTTTTGCGATTTCAGGTGCAACTTGAATAGACATCTGAGCATGAAGTTGCAAATGTCAGGAAAGTCGCACCAGAAATCGCACTGAACTGCGGCTTTGAAATCGAAGTAGCACAATTTAAAAGTCGCATTCAGTGTGAAAGGAGGCTAAGCGAGGATTAAAACCCTGGGCAGTGTATCCTATTGGGGAGATTTTCCTTCACTTTCCACCCAAAGTCAAAACAGGAAGGGAGAAGAAATCCCTCCAAAGTGAGGGAAGTCCTGGTTGTCACCAGAACTAGTGTCCCCGTTGGGAGATTACCCCTATATACCAGTTATGGTGACAACTCACTATTTGGGTTTTTATTTCACTCTCAGTGATAATAGATGCCAGGACAAATGTAAATGGTAAATCCTAACAATAAAAACCTGGATGTCAATTGGTTACCAAGCGGAAGGAACCTTCTGCAAAGCATCATCAAGGCTATTGACCCAATTGGAAATTTTTATTACCTTAGCTGATCTATGTTGTTTCCAGCAGAATTTTGGCAAGCACCAGGGGTCTCTGCTTCCCCCTTCTGTATACACATGATCAACAGAGCATGCACATTTTTGGACAACCATGTTTTCTAAATGTCTTTTCCCAAACAACAAACTGCATTGTAATACCTGTGGAAGGTTTTATGAGGGTAGTGTACTGCTAGAGACATTGTTACAGTATCTCACAAAAGTGAGTACACCCTTCACATTTTTGTAAATATTTTATTATATCTTTTCATGTGACAACACTGAGAAAATGACACTTTGCTACAATGTAAAGTAGTGAGTGTACAGCTTGTATAACAGTGTAAATTTGCTGTCCCCTCAAAATAACTCAACACACAGCCATTAATGTCTAAACCGCTGGCAACAAAAGTGAGTACACCCCTAAGTGAAAATGTCCAAATTGGGCCCAATTAGCCATTTTCCCTCTCCGGTGTCATGTGACTCATTATTGTTACAAGGTTTCAGGTGTGAATGGGGAGCAGGTGTGTTAAATTTGGTGTCATCGCTCTCACTCTATCATACTGGTCACTGGAAGTTCAACCAGTGACCAGTTGAACTGGTTACTGGTTGAAAAATAAAATAAAATAGAAAACAACTGATCTCTATATCCTACTCAAGAATACGTCAGAGCAGACATAAAAATGGCTGACTGATGAACAAACAATTATCTTAAATCTATGGGTAACCTTGCCTACATTGGTCTTTGCAGGCCATGCTTTTCAGCAGAAACCCCCATTGCCCTGCCTGTGTCTTTCAGCAGTATAAACAAATGTATGCCCCATTTTATTTACTTGTCTGTGTTATTTCGCCATGGTCAGTCTGTGCCACAAGTCAGCAACATATAAAAGTAGATGACTAACTAGCCATTTCAGGTGAGCTAGTAGTTGGTGAGGTTGTATTTTTTTCAACCAGTGTAAAGTCTCGCACACACGATAATAATATCGTCGGCTTCTTTCTTTTTTTGCATGCTAGTCTAATATTGAAAATGAGGTTACTCAACTTATGAAAATTCTCGTACCACAGAATACAAAATTTGGAAGTGATATAATGTGTTGAATTGTATTGTAATGTATTCTTTTGTTTCTGAGCATGCTTAGTCTTGCTCCTCTGATTTTTTTTTCCAGACGAAAACTGTACAAAGAAATAAAAAAACATTGGATGTTGTGTTCACGTATGATCACCTGCACTCAGTTTTTGTCGCCCGAACAGTCAGAATCTGCAGTTGAAAGCACCATACCAACGATCAGATAGTCGGCCGATTGTTCATACGTTTTTCTTACCGGGTGTAAGGGCCTTTAGTGTTATATGGTGGCAAGAGGTCAAAACAAAAGCGGTCTGCCACTCAAGTCCATTAAATGGATATTTCAGATGCTTCACATTTAGGATTGTACCATTGCCTACACCTGCCATGTGAGGTCAATGGCCAGGGTACCATCCAGTCATACAAGATGAACAATAAAAAAAAATAATATATATACTTGCTTCCATTCCAACACATAACTGAATTAGCTAAAAAAAAAAAAAAAAAAAAAAAAAGAAGTCTTTTAAAATGACTAAGCGTCTCTTCTACGATTAAATAAAATGCCCATGCACTTTTGTACATTAGGTATTCAAGACTATTACAGAAGCACTTTAAGCATTCCCTGGAAACTTGATATCATAATAACCCACATCTGTTTTAGGAAGTCTAAAAACTGTGGTTAAGAAACTGCCGACGAATCACAAAACGGAAGAACAATGGCTTGATGCTCTAGCCTAGCTTTTTTTTTTTTTTTAATAATGAATATGTTTGCATGGTGTGTGCAATAATTTAGCACAGGGCAGCCCCAAGCGTCCTCTTCTGGGGTCCCCATTAAAGTATAACTAAAGGCGAAACTCTTATCGTTTTGCATAGAGTGCGGAGGAAAGCTTGTCAGTTTTTATTGCTGGCTGTGCTGTGTTTTCAAGTGGTTGTAAACCCTTAAAAAAACACTTTGACCTACAGGTAAGCCTAGATTAAGGCTTACCTGTAGGTCCAAGAAATATCTCCTAAACCTACACAGTTTAGGAGATATTTACAAAATGACAGGCGCCGCTGTCTACGGCGCATGCCCCATAGACAGCGGCATGCAGGCGCACTGAGCACGCCGCAAATCACAGCGATAGGCCGCTCGTGGCGGCTCCCGTGCACATGCGCGGGAGTGACGTCATCGCGGCTCCGGCAAATCACAGCACCAGAGCAGCGAGACCCGGAAGCCACTCCGGGATTGATGGCGGCGGAGGAGGATGTGGATGAGGGTCGCTTCGGGGGATTCGTTCTCAGGTAAGTTATTCATAATGAGCTAGTATACTATGCATACTAGCTCATTATGCCTTTTCCTTGCAGGTTGAATTATTTTTTTTTTTTTTAAATTGAGTGCCTTTACTTCCCCTCTTTAAGGAGATTCACTCTCAATATTTGATTGGTTTGTAATATTGAAAGTAAAGAAAGTCACAAATATATTCACATGGGGACACTAGTTCTGGTGACCTTGGGGTCCCCAAGAAATTCCCTTAATTTGCACAGATTTCCCCTTACTTCCTGTTTGGCTACTGGACACAGATGGCAAAAAAATTAAATAAAAATCTAACAGGGGTTATTACCCTCCCTTACTCTGACCAAAATGAAAAAAAAGTTTTGCCTATAGTTCTATATTAACCACTTGAAGCCCACACTATAGCCGAACGACGGGTACAGCGCAAGCTAAAATCGTCCATGTACGTCCTCCCGTGCTCACACTCTGATCATTGAGTCCTTGGGACTCGGCTGATCACAGATCGAAGGGCTGATCCTGGCCCTTTACCACGTGATCAGCAGTCAGCCAATGACAGCTGATCACGTGATGTAAACAGAAGCTGGTAATCTGCTTTTTTTTTTCCCCCAACACGCCGACAGCCACTGCTGCTAAGTGCCCACCAGTGCCACCTACCAGTGCCCATCAGTACTGCTAAGCAGTACCTACTAATGCCCACCAGTGCCAATCAGTGTACATTAGTGCTACCAATCAGTGCCCAATCACTAGTGCCTCATTATCAGTGCCACTGATAAGTGCCTATCAGTGCCCATCAATGAAGGAGAAAAAATTACCAGCTTGCTAATTTTTTGAAAAATAACTATGAAAAAAATATATATTTTTTTTTTCCCCCCAAAATGTTCGGTCTTTGTTTAGCAAAAAACAAAAAACCCAGTGGTGATTAAATACCACCAAAAGAAAGCTCTATTTGCGAGAAGGAACCGATAAAAAAAAAAAAAATAGCATTTTTTCGTCATACTTCACTGTAAAATCCTTTTGAGTACATCATGGGACACAGAGTCAGGCTAATATTGATTACCTACTGGGACATCTCAGAGCAATAGCCTTTAGGGGAGGGAGACACCCTGCCAAACAATAGCCATCAGAACTTGTACGGCAGTCCGCAGTACACTGCGGCCGAAAGCCGAATCCTCTGCTGCTCGAACATCCACTTTTTAAAATTTTGTGAATGTATGCACTGAAGACCAGGTAGCAGCCTTACAAATCTGAGCCACAGATACCCGTTGGCGAATAGCCCAGGAGGTTCCTACACTCCTGGTAGAATGAGCTCTCACCCTAAAAGGGAGAAGCTTTACGTTTCAGACTGTAGGCCTGAATGACCAATTGACGGACCCAATTGGCAATGGAAGCTTTGGAAGCTGCCTGCCCTTTTTTGGGTCCTATTGGTAAAACAAAAAAGGAGTCTGATCCTCGGATCTTCACAGATCTAGACAAATAAACCTTGACTGCCCGGACAACGTCCAAAGAATGCAGTCGTCTCTCTTCTGCCGAACGAGGCTGAGAGAAAAAAAAAGAAGGCAAAATAAGGTCCCTATTTAAATAAAAAAGGCGGACACCACTTTAGACAAAAAGCATGTAACAGGTCGTAACACGACCCTGTCATGGTGAAGGATTAAGTATGGTTTCCCTGCATGAAAGGACCGCCAACTCTGACCCCCTTCTAGCCGAGGTGATAGCCATCAGGAAGGCTAGCCTGCGTGATAGCAAGTCTAATGGAATTTCCTTGATAGGTTCAAATGGTTGTTTCTGTAACACAGACAGCACCAAGTTCAAGTCCCAAGGACACATAGGTGACCTAATGGGGGTAGGCAAACAAGTTGCCCCCTGCATAAAAGGTTTAGATCAGTGAATGGGAGGCTAAAGGCCTTTGGAAGAATACTGATTGGGCCGAAACTTGACCTCTCTAGAAGAGAGGAATCAAAAAGTAAACCAAGACTCCATCACAGGATGGTACTGCGGGGGTCTAAATGTAAAGCAGTGCCACGCCCTCAAATAATTGTATATCAAAAGAGCACATAGGAACAGAAATGGACTTTCTAGGCACCAATAGTAAAAAATATATACAAATTTATTAAATACAAAAAAAAAAAAAAAAAAATTACAATAAAACCTTTAACAGGCATAATGAATGCATGTAAGATACTGACAATGTCATTAACCCAAAATGAGACTGGTAATACAATACATTGCAGTGATTATTGCAGTATTAAATAATGTACAGTAGAACGCTTAGCTCGACTAGTTTCGCAAACAGAGATGCTTCATCCAGAGCTCAGTAGCTGTTCTAGAGAGGGCAGAAAAGACATTAAATAAATATTTATATAGCAGAGGTATTCATATACAACAATAGAGTTCTAGTAGTTTTAAATTACTATTACTAGATACACACTCATGCTACCCCTCTCACTACCTATGTGGATTTCTTGGGAGCCCTGGCTATGATGACCTCGGGATACTGTGCTGCTAAAACAACTTGAAACTGAAACGCTTTTAAAACTACTAGAACTCTATTGTTGTATATGAATACCTCTGATATATAAATATTTATTTAATGTCTTTTCTGCCCTCTCTAGAACAGCTACTGAGCTCCGATGAAGCATCTCTGTTTGCGAAACTAGTTGAGTTAAGCGTTCTACTGTACATTATTTAACACTGCAATAATCACTGCAATGTATTATATTACCAGTCTCATTTTGGGTTAATGACATTGTCAGTACCTTACATGCATTCATTATGCCTGTTAAAGGTTTTATTGTAATTTTTTTTTTGTAACTTTTGTATTTAATACATTTGTATATATTTTTTACTATTGGTGCCTAGAAAGTCCATTTCTGTTCCTATGTGCTCTTTTCATATACTCTCTAGAAGAGAGATTAATCTCCCAATCACGTATTTCCGAGGATGCCATTTTCTGGCTTCACACCTAGCAATACAAGTCTTCCAGACCTTATGATAAATTTTCCTAGTGATAGCTTTTCTAGCATTCACTAGAGTAGACACTGCTGATCCCGAGATGCCACGGTCCTTTAACACCCCGGCTTCAATAGCCATGCCTTTAAATTTAGAGACTATAAATTGGGGTAGAATAGAGAACCTCCATGGCCATGGCCCGTCTATTGTCAGTCTCACAATCTCCGGGAACCAGGGCCTTCTGGGCCAGGCTAGTGCCACCAGAATGATTGGAACCCCCTCTTTCCGAATCCTGCACACCAAAAGTGGAAGGAGAGGGATCGGAGGGAAAGCATAAACCAGGGAGTACTGTCTCCATGGAACTATCAAAGCATCTGCTCAGATTGTCAGAGGATCCCTTGTTCGGGACACAAATTGCTGTAGCTTGTTGTTTAATCTGGATGCCAATAGGTTGACCTCTGGCCATCCCCAACGCTGGCAAATTTCCTGGAACACCCCTGGGTGTAGGGACCATTCCCCCGGGCAGATCTGCTGGCGGCTGAGATAATCTGCCTTCCAGTTCTCTACTGAAGGGATATGGACTGCCGATATAAATTGGCACATGTCCTTCTGCCCCGGCTACTATGTGGTTCACTTCCTTCATAGCTGAACAACTCCTGCTACCGCCTTGGTAGTTTATATAAGCCACTGCAGTGACATTGTCAGACTGAACCCTGATAGGGCAGTCCTGAAGCTCCACTGTCAAGGACCATAGGGCCAGATGTACTGCCAGTAATTCCAGGACGTTGATGGACAGGATCTGTTCTGTCCCTGACCATTTCCCCTGAGCTGTGAGCCCTTTCTAGGGTCGCTCCCCAGCCTGAGAGACTGGCATCTCTAGTCAGTACTCTCCAAGGTACCAGGAGAAAGGATTTTCCCTTTCGCAGGTTCTGATACTGCAACCACCAGTTTAGGCTTAAGCGTGCCCAAGGAGATAAGCACATAATCCAGGGCTTTTCCTCTTCTCGTCCAGGCCAACAAGATGTCTTGTTGTAAAGGCCTGGAATGGAACTGGGCATAGGGCACTGCCTCAAAAGGAGGATACCATCCTCCCGAGAAGACTCGTACTGTCTGGTGCCCCTTATCTGATGCACCTGAACCTTCAGGGCACAGGTCCTTGCGGGTGGCAAGAATATTCTTGCTTGAGCCGTATCTAGGATCAGACAAATACTTTAGACCTTGAGCTGGTCTCAAGGTTGACTTTTCGGTATTTATGATCCAGCCTAAGCTTTCCAAATACCGCACTGTGCATGTTATGCTCTGTTCTAGAGCCTGTAGTGAGTGATCTGAGCAGGAGGTCGTCCAGATACCAGAGCACCAACATCTCTTGGGCCCTTAAAAGACCCAGTACGGGTGCTAGGACCTTTGTGAACACACGGGGAGCTGTAGCCAGCCCGAAGGGTAGAGCCACAAACTGAAAATGACGTTCCTCTACCACAAAACGTAGGAACCTCCGATGAGGCTGAAAGATAGGTATGTGTAAATACATGTCTTTTAGATCGATGGAGGCTAGAAAGTCTCCCCTCTGAAGTGAGGCTACTACTGAGCGGACAGACTCCATCCGAAAAGGACTGTATCAGTAGATACTTGTTCAGGGATCTTGGGTCCAAAATGGGCCTTGTGTCCCCGTTTGGTTTTTGAACCGTAAATAGGTTCAAGTAAAACCCTGTCTCCCTTTCAGATACCGGAACCTTTACAATCACTCCTTGATGTAATAGATGATGTAGTGCCTGAAGCAATACGTTTATTTTTGAAGGATCTGAGGGAACGCTGGATCTTAAAAAACCTCTGTGGGGAATCCCCCCCCCCCCCCCCTCCGCAAGATATAATTTAGGTGACCCACTCGTCCTGAATTATTGTTCTTCAAATGTCTGCAAAGTGCAGCAGCCTTCCCCCCACTTGATGGAGTGGGGGCAACCCCTCAAGAGGAGGGCTTGGTGCTGGGTTTAGAAGAACCTTGGCCCTGGCACTAGCGCCCTGTTCGCAGCGGAACCGCCTTGACGCTGAGACATTGGAGGAAGCAGTCCCTGAGGCTTTAAAACGAAGGACGTCTGGTGCTTTTCTTCACAGGCAGTAGAGAACTCTTCCCTCCGGAGAGCTTTTGGATATATTTGTCCAAATGATCACCAAATAAAACGTTCCCCATGAAAAGGGAAACCTGACAATAACTTTTTACAAGGAAGCTCGGCTGACCAGTTCTTAAGCCATAAGAGTCTGCGCATATGTTCAGACAAGAGAGCCAAATGAGAAACCTGCTTTACTGAATCCTTTAAGGAGGCAATAGAAAAACCTAGCGCTCGAGAAATAGCTGTCTTACTTTCAGGCAGATCATCCTCCTTGTTAGGCCTATCAGGCCGTTTGACCTGTACCTGTACGGACTGGCAGATACCAATTGCTGCAATAGCTGGCTGAATAGCTGAACTGGCCAATAAAAAGGAAGCCTTTAATAATGACTCCAATTTCTTGTCAACAGGGTCTTTCAAATCCCTGTGCCTTATCTACCGGACAAGTGAAGTACTTGTTTAAAAGAAAGACTGCTGCGTCTACTGCTGGCATGCTCCATTTTTTAACGAACTTTTCAGCCATGGGATATAAAAAGGGAAAACCTTTCAGGATGTTCCCAATCAGCATACACCGCCTGTTCCAACAGGGGGTGTAGAGGGAAAGCCTGTCCGGCCTGAAGAGGCCTCAGGGATCCCAAAGAGGACCAAGGGGGTTCAGTCACCTCTGTAAGAGATAATTTAAAGGCAGAAGGAACCATTTCGGTCAGAGTCAGGATCAAAAGCCTCCGCGACTGAGAGGCAGACAACTGGATATCTTCTTGTCCAGATTTCTTGAAAGCAGACTCATCTGCCGAGCCCTCCAGAGTCCTGAGCTTTAAGCTCTAACCCATCCTCAACCCATTCCTGCTCCAAACTAGGAGGCTCCGGGGAGGAGGGGGATCTAGCACGCTTCCTGCTACCCTGCAGGATGGAGGCAATCATACCAGGATTTCCTGTGCTCTAACCCGGCTAGGATCGAGGATAGTTCATCCTTAGTTAAAAAAAAAAAAAAAAAAAAAAAAGGTACACTTTGCAAACATCCTCAGCTAGCCCAAAACTCCCCCATATGGTTACCGCACTTAGGTGTTCAGCCTCTTGCTTGACTGATTGTAAAAATCACTGGGACACCCCACAATAATAGTAAAAGGGGTTTCCCTTACCCGTCCAGGCGCAGGGCAGCTTAGAAACTAAGAGCCCAAACCTCACCGATTACAGCGGATTCCTGTCACTTCAGAACCTTCAAGGACTGGGTACCCTTTTCATGTTTAGGGTCCACTCCCTTGGACCTGTACAGCACCCTGCAGGAATGCCTTAGCGCTGTGGTGCCCAGGATTCCACTTCGCAGGGTCCAGCGCCCAGAGGCCACATTACAGGCAAAACCTTGCAGGATCTGGAGTCTTCTTTGCGAGGCTCGGGTACCATTTATCTAAGCAAATAAAGCCTGTGTCAAATGGATCCGATCGGTCAATCCCTTGATTCATTTAAGAACAGTTTGTGACACTAGAGACCTGGAGCTCAGACAAACCTTGCCATCCACCTTGCAGACCCTGGTAAAAAAAAAAACTGAAGTGCTTCCTGCGTGGGAGGGGTTATATAGGGGATCAATTCCTGTCTGAAGACCTAAGGTCTACCAGTGTCCATTCACCTGGAGATGGAGTATAACCCAGTAGGTAATGAATATTAGCCTGACTCCGTGTTCCATGATGTATGAAAAAGAAATGTTACACGGTACCCATATGACATGACGGCGCAATTGTCATTCAAAGTGCGACAGCACTGAAAGCTGAAAATTGGCAAACAAGTGGTTAAGTAAATTCCACAACATGGATAAAGCAAAATGGAAGGTTTTGCAGATATGCATGCACTGTATCATAGTGTTCACATAAACATAAAACAGTACAACCTTAGAAACAATGGCGCTGTTTTGAGTGTCTTATGCATCCATGTGCATTGCTGCTGACCAGCAGATTGCAATCCAATACATATGGCAATGTAAATAGATTTCCCATGATTTTTTACATTTTAGGTTAAAATCTTCTGTACAATCCAATACGTGTCTGAAGGTTCCAGAGCGATACTGCTGTAAAGGGTCCGGGGGGGGGGGGGGGGCCAGGGGAGGGAAACTAGATTGTATGAGTCTTCTCTCTTCACACTTTCTTCTCTTACTTTCACTAACCTGACTTCTAATCTCTACTCTCTTCTCTTCTCTCTTAAGTGCCTTCACTGGTACAAAACAAAAAAAGGAATGAAAAACAGGCTCCGCATCTTTTAAATCTGATATTGAATGATACAGTAGGAAGCCAGTTATATATAAACGACACAGTTGCAACAAACATGTTTTATTATGTTAATGTAATGTTTTGAAAACTTGAAATAAAAACCATTGAAACAAAAAATCTTCTGTACATTAAACTGGTCAATAAAAGGAGAAGTAGGGCCAAAGCTATTTGGACCCTACTTATCCTATGAATCTAAAGAGGGCACTTGTCACTGCACTTCTGTTACGTCACTTAGCTGGTCCAGGCAGTGGAAAGATCCTGACTTTACTGTCAGGATCCACCCAGATGCCTGGACGGGGCAGCTGGCTCAGCGAGCCGCTGGGAGACTGAGCGAGCTGCCTCCATTACCTCCAGAGCTTGGCGCTCCAGTGAGCGCTGGGGGGGGGGGGGGGGGGGGGGGGGGGGGGGGGCAGAACACAGAGCCGGTGACTGCAGACTGAATGATCAGAGATTATGAATTGCACAGTTTTTGGTGTAGAGGCGACAGAGGACAGGTGCAGCTGGGAATGGTGCTGCAACCATCTAGGGGAGTAGGATTGTTTATTTTTTTTGTATTCCTGAACTATTAAACATTCCTTAAAAATGTACTGTATGATACAACGGCCTAAGGCTGCATTCACACCTGAGCGTAGCTTTTCAGGCAGAAAATCGCGCGAATTGCGGCGTTGTTTTGCAGAGTTTTTTACCGCGATTTGCTGCGTTTTTTACCGCGATTCGCAGCGTTTACCGCGTTTTGCCGCGAATTTTGTGCAGAGCAAAAGGTCACCAATGTAAAAAGAATAAAAACGCCCAAATCTGCCCCATTCGCGCGACAAAAAAGGGTCCGGAACTTGTTTGAGCTTCAGGCGTAGGGCTTCAGGCGTTTTGGAGTGGAGATGTGAACCATCTCCATAGAGAATAATGTATTTTTTCCCCTCTAGCTTTTGTAGCTTCAGGCTTCAAGCTACAAAACGCCCAGGTGTGAATGCAGCCTAAAGGTCATCACAATGGATGTATAAAGATATTCTTTGCACCTGGGGACAACCAGGGGCGCTTACCTTTGCTGCAGAGTATTTAAGGACTCTTAAAAGACAATTATTCTTATTGCTTAACAACTTGTGGCCACCCACAGTAGTTTTACTGTGAGCGGATGGCAGCTGCAGGCTGGGTGACATATTGGTACGTTGCAGCCTTTTTTCAGGGTTTGGGGCACGCATGCCTGTGCCCCCTGCTGCGATTAGACACAACACAAATTTGGCAGCTGGTTTCAGCCAATAATTTTGGCTGAAGTCAGCTGATCAGCTGTGGCCAATCACACACTTCTAAAAACACAGAACTCTGTGTACAGGAAACAGAGATCTGGCTGTTTCTTCAGGGCGAGAAAAAAAAAAAAGGCAAGATAGTAAAGTAAAAGCAGCCCATATTTCACATAGTTAGGTTCACAGTTAACCCCTTGATTGCCCCTAGATGTCAACCACTTCCCAGCCAGTGTCATTAGTACAGTGTACAGTATTATCAAAGATCACTGTATTCGTGTCATTAGCGATGTCAGTGACCCTCCCATATAGTGTCTTTTAGGGCCAGATTGCCCACCACCTTTCACAGTCACACTTTACATCGCTGATCCTCGCCATTACAGTATAGCATCTATAGCTTTGTAAATTCCAGTATAAAAATACTATAGTTTGTAGACACTATAAAACGTTCAAAACAATATTTTTTAATTTTACCAAAGACGTAGCAGAATACATTGTGGCCTAAATTTATCAAAACATTTGATTTTTTTTTTTTTTTTATTGGAATTATTTTAATTATTTTTTTTTTTTATAACAAAAGGTGGAAAATATCGTTTTTTCCCAAATTTTTGGTCTTTTTTCATTTAGATCGCAAAAATAAAAACCCAGTGGTGATCAAACACCACCAAAAGACAGCTCTATTTGTATGACAAAAATGAAAAAATATAATTGGTCTACAGTGCCGCATGACCGCACAAGTGGCAGTCAAAGTAGCATAGTGCTGAACAGCAAAAAAATGCCCTGGTCATAAAAAGGGGGAAAAAATAAAAAATAAAAAAAAATACTTCTGGACTTGAAGTGATTCATGGTGAAGGCTATATATACACACACACCAAAACAAAAAAGTAGTACAAAAAAAACAGATTGGTTGTGCTAGATGGATGGGATCTAACTACATCTAGTTTCTCCTGAGCTGGCTGAATTTTGATCCATCTATGGCTAGGCTTTAGTGGTCACTAGGCAATGAGGAATGAGGTTTGGTACATGATGACAATACTTGCTCAGTTGTCTTTGCTTTATGGGATACGCCCAGAGTAGCATTTTGCACACAAAGCTCTTGATTTGGAGCCAAAGTTGAGATAAGCTTAGAGTATGCATCATGCAAATTTGGGATCTCCAGGGAATTTAGAAACCAGGTCAAACATATAAAATGTTACGTGTGGACACCTTTACACATTATATAATAAAAAAATGCCCCAAGGAGAACATACAGAGAGACAAGGTGCTGCTCCCTCCAGCAAACTACCAGAAATTGCATTAACCATATATGGAAATATAATATGGCATGAGCAGAAGGGTAAAGCACTTGCATATTTATACTGTCAAAGTGTCCCGTACTGAGTATTCGAAGTGAATACTTTGTATATAGAAGTTTTACTAGACAATAATAAGGCATGTTTGACTATTTCTGGAATAACATGAAACTGGAGTAACTACTACAGACTTCACTGTTTCCTGTGTAATACAACCTCAAAACTGAAAACATGGTGACTATCATGTAATGAGATAACAACCTGGCAATGGCCACAACACAGCTCTGATTAGAAGCAAGTTTCCCTCCTCACAAAGATACCAAGTAGCTGTCATAACAGAAGGGCTTTTGTTATTTGCTAAATTATTATCAGACTAGTCTAATTTACATCCTACACACGGTGTTATGTTTGAAAAATCTCAAAACTAAAATTATTTTACCGTTTCCCAGAAGTAATTAAACAGCATCATTAGGCAAAGGATGCACGTTATAAACAAAAATACCTAACATACTGTAAAGGTCTGCATGTATAAAAAAAGAGTAAAGCTCCTCATTATCAAGCTATAGTGAGATGGTTGCCCAAATAGCAGGCCAGAGAAAGGGCACTGAACCATACAGTCCAATACAATTATGCGTGTTTGGGGTGTGGAATATTATTTTGTGCACCCAGTATGCCACATGACTTTACAATAAAGTCATACTAAAGGTTCAGCTTTTTTTTTTTAACCACTTGCTGACCAGCCGCTGTCGTCATACTGCAGCAGGTCGCCTCGTTCCCGCCAATCACCGTAGGTGTATGTTGGCTCTTTTAAGAGCTATAGCAGGCACGCGCCGGCTACTCGCGTTCACTTTACAGAGAGCCAGGAATGGGGATCTGTCAATGTAAACAAACAGATCCCCGTTCTGACAGGGGAGTAGAGAGTGATCGTCTCTTCCTAGTGATCAGGAACAGTGATCTCTCGCCTCCTCCAGTTAGTACACCCCCCCCCCCCCCGGTGTGGTGACGTATCGCAAAAAATGGCCTGTCATTAAGGGGAAAAATCTTCCGGTCCTTAAGTGGTTAAATAACAAACAGGTCATACTAATCTGCTCTGTGCAAGGATTTTACACAGAGCAGCCCTGATCCTCCTCTTTTCGGGTCCCCCAGCCAGCGCTCCTGGCTCCTCCTTTCTGCTGAGTGCCCCCACAGCAAGCTGCGTGCTTTGGGGGTACTCGTTTGTGCTCGTTCCCACAAGACACACAGACTGTGGTTCAGCCCACCCCCTCCTCACTAGCTGCGATTGGCAGCAGCGCGAGCCAATGTCTCTCGCTGCTGTGTCTCAGCCAATGAGGAGAGAGAAACCCGGGAGAGCTGCTGCTCTTGTGCAGATTGCTGGATTGGGGTTGGGCTCAGGTAAGTATTGGGGAGGCTAAAGGGAGAGTTTTTACCTTAATGCATAGAGAAGCTCATTAAAGAGGAAGTAAACCCTAATGGGTTTTACTTCCTCTTTTGCTCGCTGCAAAGCCTGCAAATCAAAAGCATAATGGGCTAGTATGCATCGAATACTAGCCCATTATGTGCCACTTACCTGCAAAAGAATCCAGCGATGTCCCCTGTGTAGGCAGCATCCATCTTCTGGCCCCTATTCCTTCCGGGTCGTGGACTCCGGCTCTATGATTCGACGGTGCCGCCATTAACGGCACAGGCCGGGGAAGAAACGGCACTTAGTTTTGTTTCTTCCCCGCTCATACGCCGTTGGAGATTTCGGCAGACTACAAGTGAAATGTCTCCTAAACGGTGCACGTTTAGGAGAGATTTCCACTACCTATAGGAAAGCCTTATTCTAGGCTTACCTATTAGGTAGAAGTCCAAAAAGTGGGTTTACAACCAAGAATGCAAGGTGTGGGAGCATTCAGGTGCAGATGCACTGCCTAGCGTGAACGAGCCCTCAGGCTGGTGTGCCCTGGGATTGTGCGCAATTCTAAAGGGTGTCTTGACTGGAAAAAAGTTGAACAATGCTGGGATATTGGTTTAAAATGGCCCTAGTATGTGCATGTATGCATGTGAAAGACAGGGATTGTTTTTCAATGGGAACAGAGTTCTGACACCTCCAGCCCTGATTATATGTATTGGCAGGGGATGCTGGGGTGTGCTGGAGGGTCTATTGTTGCTAGAGGGGATCTATTGTTGCTGGAATGAATCTGCTGTTGAGGGAGGGGTCTACCGTTGCTGGCAAGTCTATTGATGCTGGGATCTGTTGTTGCTCTCAGGGGTCTTTTGTTGCTGGGGAATCTACAGTTACTGGTGGGGGAGGTCCACTGCTGCTGGCTGCGGGGGGATCTATTTTACTGATTTTCTTGTCATCAATAAATTCCATACAAATTACTTAGCACCACAAAATGATACTTAAGTGGGGGGGGGGGGGGGGGGGGGGGTGAAACAAATGGTCAGTGACTCAAAGGATTCCTGCACCTATTCTCAGAAAAGAAAAAAAAAAAAGGTACTGGATATAGGGACCTCAGACTGTGAGCTCCTTGAGTGTTCTAGGTTAACAAAAGTAAGAGAACTGAAAAAACAGTTACTCTGCAAATACAGAAATAATTTTTTTTCTCCTATTTAAAATGTCATAACCTCAATTTAGAGAACACTAGAAATGACAGACGGTTAGGCATATGGATAGATATATTCTGAGTCTTCAATCTCTGCTGAAGATAAGCGGGCCAGTGCTTTACTGCCAGAGATATTACTGTCATGACATTAACAAACCTCAATGGTACTACAATGCTAACATTAGTAAATACCATCTCCAATTCCGCACACATTTTCAAACAAGCCAAAGGGGAATGCTAGTAATCCATCCCAGTAACTTGTCTCTTGAATTACTTGTTGCTCCTTACTTGGCAGAAAAAGGGGCGTCTCGCACTCGTACACAGCGAACTTGGAGCATGAAACCCGCATGATTAATGTTGATCTTTTTAGGATTAGGAAGAAAACACCAGCTGCTGTTTCTGGGTTTGTATGCAGTGTAGTCATGGCGTTAGCAAGCAAAGACAGTTGCTCGGCAAAAGTAATGCTAACAAACAAGTAACATGGAGCAAAAAAGGGAAAGAACTCACTTTATATAATACACATAAATTACAGACTGTAAGCTCTCAAGAGCAGGGAGCAAACTGTTGGCGCTATAAATATCCTGTATGATAATAATATAAATCCCAGATGTATGGCAGATGTCATTTACTTATAAATATTAATATGCAAATCTTGTAAGGCAACGTTATGAGCAAATAGGGGTAGTCTAGCATCTCAAAAAATTAGGATGCAACCACTTTTTTTTTTTTTTCTTTATATAAAGTAAAAGGAGAAGGAGAAGACAGGATTTCCGAGAAATAGGCTTGTATTTATTTGTACTGCATTTAAAAAAAAAAAAAAACACTTTCAGTAACACACACATACTTTCAAATGGATGCAGACAATGTGGTTTCTTCATTAGAACACAGAGATTGCTCAGGTGTTTAAGAAACCAAAGCCACACATTCAGGAATTAGGCCCCATTCATACCAGAACGCGGTGCAGGAAACCCATATTCCGTGCACCTTTCCCACACCATGCTCAAAACGCATTGCAGTTGAGATCAGCAGCAGGTGTCAATGTTAAGTTACCATAATTACACCGCAAACACAGTGTGCTTGTCTGCACTGGATCACATGGTAAATAAGTTCTATGCGATCCAGTTGCAGTGACTTACCAAAAGTAGTGCATGCACTATTTTTGGTGCAGTGCGATTTGAGCCCATTTAAAATGCATGCAAATCGCACAGGAACGCAAAGCACATTCCTGTGCGTTTCTTAGAGTTTACTGGCCGTCAGTCCAGAGAGGACTTGGTGAAACACACAGCTTTTTCTTCAGAACTGGGAAAGGTAAAAATCTGCAACATAGTTTGCTAAAACTCTTCAATGTATATAGTTCCCCTAGTGGGAATTTTTATTTTCTTAAAAAGGAAATATTAACTTTTTGGAAAAAAATATAAAAATGCTAATTTTTTTGCTGGTAAAAAAAAAATTTTTAAAATGCATTTTCTTTTTTTTGAAGCCTGTAAAGCATTTAACCAGCAAATCGCTGGTGCCATGCAGGTCTCCAGCAGATCTGCCAGTGTATCTGCTTGTCCATAGTAGTTCATTAAAAGCCACAAGCCGACAGCCGTAAAGACTGCTGGACCTTGTAGTTTTCCATGCACAGAGCCCTGTCACTATGGGACTGGACGGGGGGGGGGGGGGCTCATACAAATTTAAAGTTTGACATGTTGTGTATCTAATTCGGTGCAACCTCATCTTTTAGATTTCACTATAAATTGGGAACTGATTTGCGTTTGTGTGCCCTAAGGTAAACTTTAGTGTATTTGCAGTAACATCATATAACATAAAAAAATGGAACTACCACTATTTATTCTCTAGGGTGTCTGTTTTCAGAAAATATACAGTATTTAGGGGGTTTTATACAATCTTTAAGCCTAAAACTATTTTTTAAACATGTGTGCAAAAAACACAAACACAGCTCTGGCAGTGAAAGGGCTAATGGTCACTTTTGGCTGTTTAATGGACTTTTGCTGTACATTGACTTTTGTTTGTTCACACTGATGATTTCCCATTTACTTGGTTATCAAATGTTCACTTACTCCTTATCGATTTGCACAGTGAAATAATTTTCTTAAAAAAGGAACAACGCAACAATCTTTTAGGTTTATAACAGCACTGTTGGGAAAGAAATCAAAATGTTAACGGATTTAAGAAATTAGAGTTTTAGAACTTGAAACCTGGTTGGGATTTCAGTGCAGAAAAGACATTGTGTTAGCCCAAGCAGAAAGTTCAGAGCATACTGGTTTGCTGGCAGATCAATTTTCTGTAGTTGCAGTGTTTAAGCGATAAAACATGGGGAGACATGCAGTATGCATGTATAGCACAGATGTACTAAATATATATATATATATATATATATATATATATATATATATATTTTTTTTTTTTTAAAGTTCTAATGCTTTAAAGTGGTTAACGCACTTCTATCAAATCTCCTTATCCCTTCTGTACCTTAATAACATGTATCCCTATGCCTGTGCTCTGTAAAAAATCCACAGATCTGTACTGCTATAAGCTCCGCTCCGGGCCCACAGCTGATTCACGATTCCTCTCCTCCTCTCTCCGGCTCACAGCTGCAGTGGGCGGGGCCGAGTCATTTAACTGACATCAGCTGGGGAGGAGGGGGAGAGAAGAGAGCCGACAATCAGCTGAGCGCCTGGAGCCGCGCTCATACAAGGTACAGATCGGCAGATTTTTTACATTAAACAGGCACAGGGACACGTTATAAAAAGGTACAGAGGGAAGAAGAAGATTTTATAGCAGATAGAGTGGAGCGGGGGTGTAGGGGTGACTGGTACAAGCAAGGAGAGGGAGGAGGACAGAGGACACAGACACAGGGAGAGCTGCACAGAGCAGGGCTGCGGCTGGCGGAATCACGCAAAACGGACAACAATGTTAGAGCTCAGCAGCCATGATTATCGTGGTCTGTTTGCAGAGGGAGGGTATAGCCAGGCAGGATCAGCCAGGTTTTTTGGGGGTATACAGGGGGCCAAATGACAGCACAAGCACTGCGCTGTATAACATGCTGTAAAGGATTATTATCTGGGTTGTTTTATTTTTTGGGTTAACAAAAGCTTTAACAGTAATTTGTTTTAGATTTATCAGTTGACAAAATTAGAAAAAAAAAAAGTTTTCAATTTTCTACTTTTTGCCCAAAAAAAATCCAGAAAATGAAAACTGCTCAAATGTCAATCGCACTTCACTGAAACACACCATTTCAACATTAGAAGGATACCTTGCAAGGGCAGAAGGTTGGTTTATATTTTTTCAGGGTCACTAAAACCAGTGTTATCCTAAACTTTCTACAAGTGTGGATAGCAACTAAACAATGTTGGTGGGACCTGGGGATGGGTTTGGAAAATGGCACCAAGCAAAACAAAAACAGAGTACCATCGCACAGTTACTATTGTTTGCTTTTTTTTTTTTTAGAATTGTCCCTAAACAGCGCAAAAGCTTGCATGTTAAACTTATTGACAGTGACCAGAAAAAGTCACAGCAAAAGGTTACAAATCCCATGCCAAGGCAAGAATAGTAACAAGTCCTAGTTGCAATCTCGGAACACCCAATAAGCAAATAGTATGCAACTGGTCTAAACTACGAGGCATGTTCACCAATGCCAGAAGCCTGGTGGACAAGATGGGTGAACTAGAGATACTGTTGTACAACGAGGATTTTGATTTTGTGGGAATTTCAGAGACCTGGTTCAACAGCTCTCATGATTGGCTGGCAACCATTCAAGGGTATACCCTTTATCGCAGGGATAGAGAGGGTAAAAAAAGAGGGAGGGGTATACCTATATATCAAGAATAATGTACAAGTTAATGTGAGAGATGACATCACTAAGGGAGCTAGGGAGGAGGTGGAATCCTTATGGGTAGAGCTCCAGAGGGATGCAGGATGAGGGAGACGGATCTCCTATCACAAGTTGGATTAGCAGCAAGGATGGGAAGGTTCATCATAATGGGGGATTTTATTTATCCAGATATAGACTGGGCGGAGGGAACCACACATTCGTGTAAGCCTCGCCAGTTCCTAAAATTCTTGCAGGAGAATTTCATGGTTCAGGGTCAAATTAGGAAACAGCGATCACAGGTCAACTGGCTTTAGTATAAATCACACAAATAGGAAACATAAGGGGAATACAAAGACACTGAATTTCAAAAGAGCCAACTTCCCTCAACTACAAACCTTGTTAGAAGGCATGAGTTGGGATAAAATCTTAGGAATAAAGATCACAGAGGAGAGATGGGTTTGCTTTAAGCGCATATTAAATAAGGGCATTAGCCAAAACATCCCATTGGGTAATAAAATGTAAACGAGCGAACAAAAGTCCTGGATGGCTTAACTCCAATGTAAAAATGCATATAAAAGCAAAGACGAAGGCCTTCAAAAATACAAGGGATCATCCTCAGCATTCAGACTTTATAAAGAATGCCACAAGAAATATAAGCTTGACATCTGGTTACAAAGGATAGGGAGATAGCAAAGGTATTGAATTTATTCTTCTCCTCGGTCTTTACGAAGGAATTGGGGGGGGGGGGGGGCTGCAGTAACCAAAACTGCAGTGTTAATCCTCATGACACATCACAGGAAGCACCTCCATGGTTAACAGAGGACAGAATTAAAATTAGACTAGGGAAACTTAACACTAATAAATCCCTGGGACCAGATGGCTTGCATCCGAGCGTACTTTAGGGAACTCAGTCAAGTAATTGCCAGACCATTGTTTCTAATTTTTACTGACAGTCTACTGACTGGAATGGTACCAGCTGATTGGAGAAAAGACAATGTAGCACCAATATTTAAAAAAAGGGCCAGAAAATACATCCCTGGGAATTACAGACCAGTTAGCCTAACATCAGTAGTATGCAAGCTCTTGGAGGGGATGATAAGGGACTATATACAAGATTTTAGTAAAGAAAACTGTATCATTAGCAGTAATCAGCATGGATTAATGAAGAATTGTTCTTGCCAAACCAATCTATTAACCTTCTATAAGGAGGCGAGTTGCCATCTAGATAAAGGAAGACCCGTAGACGTGGTGTATCTGGATTTTGCAAAAGCATTTGACAAAGTTCCCCATAAACATTTACTGTACAAAATAAGGTCCGTTGGCATGGACCATAGGGTGAGTACATGGATTAAAAACTGGCTACAAGGGCAAGTTCAGAGGGTGGTGATAAATGGGGAGTAGTCGAATGGTCAGAGGTGGGTTGTGGGGTCCCCCAGGGTTCTGTGCTGGGACTAATCCTGTTTAAATTTGTTCATTAACGACCTGGAGGATGGGGTAAACAGTTCAATCTCTGTATTTGCGGACGATACTAAGCTAAGCAGGGCAATAACTTCTCTGCAGGATGTGGAAACCTTGCAAAAAGATCTGAACAAATTAATAGGGTGGGCAAATACATGGCAAATGAGGTTTAATGTAGAAAAATGTAATATAAATGCAATCTATACACTGGGGGGGGGGGGGGGGACCTCTGGGGGAATCTAAAATGGAACCTGGGGGTCCTAGTAGATGATAGGCACAGCAATGGCATGCAATGCCAAGCTGCTGCTAACAAAGCAAACAGAATATTGGCATGCATTAAAAAGGGGATCAACTCCAGAGATAAAACGATAATTCTCCTGCTTTACAAGACTCTGGTCCGGCCGCACTTAAGAGTATGCTGTCCAGTTCTGGGCACCAGTCCTCAGGAAGGATGTACTGGAAATGGAGCGAGTACAAAGAAGGGCAACAAAGCTAATAAAGGGTCTGGAGGATATTAGTTATGAGGAAAGGTTGTGCGCACTGAACTTATTCTCTCTGCAGAAGAGACGCTTGAGAGGGGGATATGATTTCAATTTACAAATAACATACTTTTTTGCAGAAGGGAGTTTAACAAGACACGTGGCCACTCGTTAAACTTGGAAGAAAAAGGAGGTTTAACCTTAAACTACGTAGAGGGTTTTTTACTGTAAGAGGGCAAGGATGTGGAATTCCCTTCCACAGGCGGTGGTCTCAGCGGGGAGCATCGATAGTGTAAAAGAATTATTAGATAAGCACCTGAACGACCGCAACATACAGGAATATACAATGTAATACTGACATATAATCACACACATAGGTTGGACTTGAGAGACTTGTGTCTTTTTTCAACCTCATCTACTAAGTATGTAACTATGTGGAGTACACAGCAAACATGGAAGAAGGTGCTCTTTGTCACATGAGACCAAAATTTAACTTTTTGGCCTAAAAGCAAAAACAATACTTGTGGTGGAAAACTAACTCTGCACATCACCCTAAACACACCATTCCCACCATGAAACATGGTGGCAGCATCATGTTCTGGGGATGCTTTTCTTCAGCAGGGACAGGGAAGCTGGTCAGAGTTAATTGGAAGATGGATGGAGCAAAATACAGGACAATTTTAGAAAAAAAGTCTCAAGTCAGCAAAAGACTTGAGACTGGGGCAGAGGTTCATCTTCCAGCAGGACAACGACCCTAAACATACAGTGGGAGCTACAATGGAATGGTTTAGATCAAAAGCATATTCAGGTGTTGGAATGGCCCAGTCAAAGTCCAAAAATCTGTGGCAAGACTTAAAAATTGCTGTTCACAGAGGCTCTCCATCCAATCCGACAGAGCTTGAGCTATTTTACAAAGAATGGGCAAAAATTTCACTCTAGATGTGCAAAGCTGGTAGAGACATACCTAAAAAGACTTGCGGCTGTAATTTGAGTGAAAGGGGGTTCTACAAAGTATTGAGGGGGGGCTGAATACAAATGCACACCACACTTTTCACGTATTTGTGAAAAATTTGGAAAACTGTTGATCATTTTCCTTTCACTGCATGATTATATGCCACTTTGTGTTGGTCTATCAAATAAAATCCCAATAAAATACATTTACGGTTTTGGTTGTAACATGACAAAATTTGGAAAATTTCAAGGGGTATGAAAAATTTTTCAATGCACTGTATGTATGCAATAGATTTTTTTAAGATAGATCTTAAATATATATATATACACACATCTACAGTTGTGCTGATAAGTTAAGTTCACTCATGGTTAGCGTTTGGCTGAAGCTTATCGTCAATCAACTGTTTACTCTTTAAATAATGACAACAGAAACTACCCAAATGACCCTGATCAAAAGTTTACATACCCTGGTGATTTTGGCCTGATAACATACACACAAAAGTTGACACAAAGGGGTTTGAATGGCTATTAAAAAGGTAACCATCCTCACCTGTGATATGTTTGCTTGTAGTGTGTGTGTGTATGAGCATGAGTATAATTATATATATATATATATATATAGTTTCTGGACTCCTGACAGACCCTTGAATCTTTCATCCAGTGCTGCACTGATTATTCTGAGTCATGGGGAAAGCAAAAGAATTGTCAAAGGATCTGCGAGAAAAGGTTAAACTGTATAAAACAGGAAAGGGATATAAAAAGATATCCAAGAAATTGAGAATGCCAATCAGCAGTGTTCAAACTCTAAATCAAGAAGTGGAAAATGAGGGCTTCCATTGAAACCAAACCCCGATCAGGTAGACCAACTAAAATTTCAGCCACAACTGCCAGGAAAATTGTTCAGGATTCAAAGAAAATCCCACAAATAACTTCAGGTGAAATACAGGACTCTCTGAAAACATGTGGTGTGGCTGTTTCAAGATGCACAATAAGGAGGCACTTGAAGAAAAATGGGCTGCATGGTCGAGTCATCAGAAGAAAGCCATTACTACGCAAATGCCACAAAGTATCCTGCTTACAATACGCCAAACAGCACAGAGACAAGCCTCAAATCTTCTGGCACAAAGTAATTTGGAGTGATGAGACAAAAATGTAGCTTTTTGGCCACAACCATAAACACTACATTTGGAGAGGGGTCCATAAGGCTTATGATGAAAGGTACATCATTCCTACTGTGAAACACGGAGGTGGATCGCTGATGTTTTGGGGATGTGGGAGCTACAGAGGCACCTGAAATTTGATCAGAATTGATGGCAAGATGAATGCAGTATGTTATCAAAAATACTGCAGAAACATTTGCATTCATCAGTCAGGAAGCTGTGCATGGGACGTACTTGGACATTCCAACATGACAATGATCCAAAACACAAGGCCAAGCCGACCTGTCATTGGCTACAGCAGAATAAAGTGAAGGTTCTGGAGTGGCCATCTCAGTCTCCTGACCTCAATATCATTGAGCCACTCTGGGGAGATCTCAAACGTGCAGTTCATGCAAGACAGCCCAAGAATTTACAGGAGCTTTTTGCCAAGAGGAATGGGCAGCTTTACCATCTGAGAAGATAAAGAGCTTCATCCACAAATACACGGTATTAGGAACTGGGGTATGTAAACTTTCATCAGGGTCATTTGGGTAGTTTCTGTTGCTATTTAAAAAAAAAAAAAAAAAAAAAAGAAGAATGAGTAAACAAAGTTGACTGATAATAAATGGCTTCAGCCAAACACTAACCATGAAAGAAAGAAAAGTTTTTGTGTTATTATTCATATTCTCTGAACAATGGCCAAGAATTCATAAATTCTTATGCATTTATGCACACACACATTTTTTTTATTATTAAAATAATATGGTTATTTTATGTTCAACAGTACAAAGGTCACCTTCTAACATGACAATTCTCCCAACTGTCAAATACTTTTTTACAGCAGAACAATGCAGCTCGTAAAGTAGGTCAGTGATCCACTGACCGTATGATATGACTCGACCCTTTAGCCATCACTGAGCAATACACTGGAAATCAAACATAACATGGTGCCGAAGCATCACACCAGACCTATTTAGCAAAAACTAACCGGGTTTACTTAAAAATAAAAAGCATTTTAGCTTGTTGAAACTTCCACACACTGAATTCATTATAACCTATGGATATAAAATCACATGTGAATGGACTGATAATTTAGCTAAAATTCTAATTTAGAGCATAGGGGGAATGCCTAAACAAAAGTTTAGAAAGACTGACTGCTGCACAGATCAGTTTTTTTCCTAGAGAAATATCCATTTGCTGCAGGTACTCTCAAAGCTTTGTTCACCTTTACCAAAAAACTGCCTATGCAGATAAGAGCGCCTGTAGATTAAACCAGCTTTGACCATAGGATAGATAGGACTAATCATTTTTTTGTTACTCAAAAATAACCAGTGCTGCAAGACAAATCTGTAAATAATTATTTTCATTGTATTTTTTCTAAAAATGCATCCAAATTAGAAAATATAAGTAAAGGATGCTTTAGCAGACTATCATATTTAGATAATGTGTTCACAGTACTTCGGCCATACACTGCCTCCAAAAGAAACAACGGATAACATTATGAAAAGATGCCAAACACGTGAATATAATCAATACAGGCCTTGTGATTCACTTTCAGAAAGGTTTTATAGATCTTTCCCAACTCTCATTTGTGTGGTTCAATAACATTAACAGCCATCTGGAAATGGCAATAGTTCATTCTAAGCAAGCTATCATATTGCGTTTCTTACCAAGAAGGTATCAGGAAAGCAAAAACGATGGTATGCTTAGTAAGGTAGCAGATAGCCATCAAGGAAATCCAAGTAAATAAAATGAACATGAACAATGCTGCCTGGCTAAGAGTTTTTGGAAGTTAATCTTTAAAAAGGTCATATGTGCTCATTAAAAAAAAAAAAATTATTATTATTATATATAATTTTACATACATACATTATATACATATATATATATATATATATATATATATATATATATATATATATATTATATATATATATATATATATATATATATATATATATATAATGGAGAGGAAGCTGTCGATAAAAGGACACTTTGTGGGAACCAGTGACATTTATACAGTGATCAGTGCTAAAAATATACACTCACTGTACTAATGACACTGTCTGGGAAGGGGTTAAACACCTAGGGCAATCAAAGTGTTAATTGTGTGCCTAGCTAATGTTTCAGTGTGGTGGGGGATAAGGGATGAGCTCAGGCGTGTTCGCATGGACCATGTGCAGAGCCCGCTAATCACAGGCAGTGAGACATTGCCCCCGATGCGCGGCTGCAGAGATCGGGCAATGTCTCACTGCCTGTGATTAGCGCAGCGCCGACTTCCTGGCGGGCTCTGCACGTGGACCATGCGAACACACCTGAGCTCATCCCTAGTGGGGGAGATGCTTTTACTAGTGGAAGGCATGGATCAGTGTTCTTGCTTTACAGAAACACAGGAGCCATGCCTTCCGTACTGACAGAACAGCAATCTGCCTTATTAACATATGTAATTCTGTCAGTGTACAGCCTAGCCAGTGATTGTGTTTACTATGTGTTCTGCTTTTACTAGGGGAAGAGATGGATTTAAGTCCCTGCTTTGCAGGAACACAGAATCCATCCCACCCCCCCCTGCCAGCAAGGAACTCTGCCTTGTTTATATAGGCAGATTTCTGTTCAGAGTCTCTACCCAATGATCGGCCGGTGCCGGTGGACATCGAGAGCCTGGCAACTGAAGATCAGTTTCTGCGGTGCATAGCCACAGCAGAAGCGGCAGACCGGAGGCGCAAGTGCGGGATTGCGTAGATATACGTGATCTGGCACACAGCTGCCACCCTGTAGCAGTAAAACTGCTGTAGGGTGGTCAGCAAGTGGAAAGATTAAAAAAACAGATATAGGTCACGCCTCCCCCACCTCTCCTTAGGTAGTAGGTAAAACAAAACAAAAAAAAATCTAATTCTGCAACAAACCCTTCTATGTTGCTCAGCTTTCAGATCTATAGAAATAAACAGGAGAGCGCCTTTACTAACTTTGGACTGTAGTTAGGGAAGTGAAGTTCCTAGTAACAAAGCTAAACCAGTTTAACCACTTCAATACCAAGGACGTCATATGACGTCCTTGACATTGAGTGGGGATATCTGAATGATGCCTGCAACTACAGGCACCATTCAGATATCAATATTTCCAGCCAGCGATTCTGTGCACGATAAGAACGATCATAGCGGCAGTTCCGCCGCTTGATCGTTCTTATAGGCAACGGGAGGGGACGTCCCCCACCTCCCGCCGCCATCCGGTGCTTCTCCGGGCTCTCCCGTGCCATCGGGGGCCTGGAGAAAAAGAATCGCTCGCCGCCGGATGACGAGCATAGAGATTTCCGGTGACTAGATGGTCACCAGTCATCTCTATGACCGTCGGAGGCCTGGGAGCGACGTTATGACGTCACGCCCGGTACCCGGAAGTAAACAAAGCCGCGATCGCGGCTGTCAGCATGAGATCGGTGAATTTTTTTTACCGATCTCATGCTTTCCAGCCTGGAGGAGAGATGTGGGGTCTTATTGACCCCACATCTCTCCATAAAGGAGGACCTGTCACATACATTCCTATTACAAGGGATGTTTACATTCCTTGTAATAGGAATAAAAGTGATCCAAAAATGTTTTTTTTTTTTAAAAAGTGTAAAAAAAAATAAAAGTAAAATATATAAATAATAATTTTATTTTTTTTAAAAACGTCCCTGTCCCTGGTAGCTCGTGCTCATAAGCGAACGCACACGCAAGTCCGGCCCACATAAGTAAACGCCGCTCAAACCACACGTGAGGCATGGCCGCGTGCGTTAGAGCGCATGCAACAATTATAGCACTAGACCTCTTCTGTAAATCTAAACTGGTAACCTGTAAAAAAATTTAAAGCGCCCCCTATGAGGATTACTACGTACCGAAGTTTGGCGCCATTCCACGATTGTGCGCAATTTTAAAGCGTGACATGTTAGGTATCTATTTACTCGGCGTAACATCATCTTTCATATTATATAAAAAAATTGGGCTAACTTTACTTTTTTGTTATTTTTTAATTCATGAAGCCGTTTTTTTTCCAAAAAGAAGGCGTTTGAAAAATTATTGCTCAAATACCGTGTGAGATAAAAAGTTGCAATGACCGCCATTTTTTATATTCCCTAGGGCAGGCATCCTCAAACTACGGCCCTCCAGCTGTTGCAGAACTACACATCCCATGAGGCATTGTAAAACTCTAACATTCACAGACATGACTAGGCATGATGGGAATTGAAGTTCCTGAACAACTGGAGGGCCGTAGTTTAAAGACCCCTGCCCTAGGGTGTCTGCTAAAAAAAAAAAAAAAAACGTATATAATGTTTGGGGGTTCTGAGTAATTTTCTAGCAAAAAAATTATGATGTTTACATGAAGCAGAATAGGCCAAAATAGGCCCGGTATTGAAGTGGTTAAGAGGGAAGGTTTTCTTGCTAAGAAAAGTGAATTGCAGGCCAATTGTGGTTGTCTACCAGTAGGTACGACCTTAATACTTAAAAAAGGTAAACCAGTGCTTCTGTGATATTTGAAGGCGTGGTATAATGTTTACTTGAAACAAGTACATGACATGCTTAATTTATAATAATATTTTACAGGATTTATATAGCGACAACAGTTTGCATAACGAAAATGTTCAGAACAGATTCTACATCACATTCTACACCCATGGAAAAACACACGAACAAAGACCCAATTTGACAACCATGCAGGTGCGGGTTTTTGTCTCTAAAGTACACAGGCTGTCAGAGTTTGGTGTGGGGGGGGGGGGGGGGGGGTTGCACCTACACTGCTGTCAAATTGGGACCAGCAGCTGTAATATTTAAAATAATAAAAATGTATGTTTTAGAAAACTAAAAACAACTTGCCTGGACACTCAGTAAATGAGCCATCTATGTCACATGTCTCAGCCGATGCCAATAACTGTGGGAGACTTTGAATCCGCAATGATTTGTCTGAAACCTGCAGCCAAAAAAAATAAATAAAAATTGCATACTGGATCTAGCGATTTTCTTTTACTTGGGTAAAGTAGGAAATGGTTAAAACCTCTGAAATTATTTTTGTCCCATTGGGGAGACTTCCTGTTATAGAGAGACAACAGAAAGTGAAAGGAAATCCCTACTCAGACCTTTGGAAGATTTTTCCCACCGCCCTTTGTTCTGCTGACAACTGTCAATTATTTTACTTTTCATCACTTTTTCCCCCAGTTACAGTGGTCACCTGAAAAAACAGGGATGGTGAAAATCCCCAACGATAAAACAGGCAAAAATATGACAGAGGTTCTAACCCTATCAACTGAAAAGAAAGTTAAGTGATAGGACATGGATTAGGGCTGCACCGATACCAGATTTTTATCGGCAAGGACCGATAATCTTCGGTCAAGTACTCGCTAATACTGAGTACCGATACCTTTGCGTTGCGATTTGAGCCAATATAAAATGAATGGGCTCAAATCGCACTGCAAATAACCACATGTGATTCCTGTCCAAATTGCATGTGGTTACCCGAACCATTCTTGTGTGAACCCAAGTCACTATGACAAGCCTGGGTTCACACAGGAGCGGTGCGGGAAACTGCATGCGAATCGAACAGGAATCGCACCCAATTCCTGTTAAAATTGCATGCAGTTGTTTGCAGTGCAATTTGAGCCCAATCGCACAACAGAAGGTATCAAAGCACTTGCACGGGAACTCGTGCAAATACTCAGTATCGGCACGGATACAGATACTCGGTATCGGCACGGATATTGGAATCGGTATCGGTGTAAACCTAGCATGGATCATATTACACCAAAGAGTAGTGTTGTGAAGATGGTTAGCATAGGCTTTGGTTGTTGATCAAAGTCAAAAGGTGTTAGTGTCAGACATGCAAACAAACAATATAAGGCACACAAGTGCAGAGCGGCCTTATTGCGCGAAACAACGTACCTGTACATTGTTTCAGGCAATAGATACAGTGGACGCCCGCTGCACGGAGGGAAAGCCAATGCGTTAGTCCAGCGGACCTGATGTCTGCCGGCCACCAGCAATTGCTCCACATTGAGGCAGAACGGGGATCTGCCTATGTAAAAAGGCAGATCCCCGTTCTGACAGGGGAAAACGTAGAGATAGTCTATTCCTAGTAATCCGGAACAGCGATCTTGGTATTCTTCCAGTCAGTGCTTCCCCCACACAGTAAGAAAGCACAAACAGGGAACACATTTGACCCCTTGATCGCCCCTGATGTTAACCGCTTCCCTGCCAGTGTCATTTTTACAGTGATCAGTGCATTTTTTTATTTTTTTAGCACTGATCACTGTATTGGTTCTACTGGCCCCCAAAAAGTATCATTTGGGGTCAAATTTGTCAGTTATAATTTCGCAGTCCCGCAAAAAAAAAAAAAGAAAAAAAAAAAAGATATTTATATATGTGTAAATAAATGTAAAGTCCATAAATCTAGCCCATAGTTTGTAGACGCGATAACTTTTGCGCAAACCAATCAATAGACGCTTATTCGGATTTCTGTTTACCATAAATAGGTAGAAAAATACATATTGGACTAAATTGATGAAGACATTTTTTTTTGGATATGCATTATCGCAGAATGTAAAAAATATTTTCTTCTTTAAAATGGTCTTTTTTTTGTTGTTAATAGCGCAAAAAACAAAACAAAAAACACAGAGGTGATCAAATACCATCAATAGAAAGCTCTATTTGTGGGGAAAAAAGAACATCAAATTTGTTTGGGTACAGCGTCGCACGCCCACACAATTGTCAGTTAAAGTAACGCAGTGCCGTATTGCAAAAAATGACCTGGTCATTAAGGGGGTAAAACCTTCCGGGGCTGAAGTGGTTAATATGTGTGATTGCAAGCAAAACCTGTTGAACCCACTAAGAAAATCATTAATAAAATGGGAGGAGGAGGAGGAGGAGGAGAGAGGGGATAAAGACAAATCTTTACTAAAAAAAAAAAAAAAACTCTACACGCTCAGACTAAATCCAAAAACAGATACACATAGGTCTGCAGGCTTACCTTCCACTTGACAGCTTGAGGGCTTTGAAGAAAATACAGAAAGTAAAAATAGTTAGAATCAAGCATTCACATGTACACCGTACAGAAACAAACCCTGATGATACTGCAAGAAGAGTTTTACTTCTAATATTAGCATGGAACCTGTCCAATACTGGAATGGTTTCATTGGTGCATACCAGGTTGAAAGGAACAGCTGCATAAGGCACTTATATGCATTTTATTTTCCTTACACCAGATTGCAACAAAAACATGCTAAAAGAATAAAAAAAGGACTATGGATGATAACTTTTACATAATCATTGTATTGTACTGGATACTGGCTTAGCAAGACAATAGGCAAAGGGAAACAAACACTATAATTATTGTACATATTTTCTTAAATACATCAAGAACATTCTCATCTTAATAGAAACACATTATAAAACATGCTGGCAAACAAGTAGACAAACTCTAACAACCATGGAGAAGAATGTGCCGACTAATAAAAAAAACAAAAAAAAAACACATTCCAAGCAATCATAAAAATCTTTCCAAGAAACCGACACCTTCAGTCAATCAATGGGAGAAAAGCAAAATACCCAAACCAAACACATTTTTCAGATATCTGCAAGTCTGCTTCAAAGTAAACAGTTAAAAGTACATCTAAAACCCTAACTTTTTTTTCAAGTTTTATTTTGGATATCATATGGAAAGATTAAAACCTTGTCAGTTTTTTTTTTATTTTGCTTTACGTCTTACTTTGTGGGGATTTACCTGTGTTCCTATTCCAGAGGAAGTGAATATATTATCTATACACAAAAAGAGAGAGGAAATCCCTACTGGGACAGGTGACCCCACTGGAAGCTTCCCCCACACTTCCTGTTCAGGTAACAGCCCTAACAGTTTGGATTTCCCATCACACGTGTGACAATCGTCATCAGGACCGATTCTCCCCCAGCATAGACCGGCAACGAAAACCTGAAAAGATGTTCTAATCCTCTCCAACCCTATTAAAACTATTTAAAAATGTGCCTACACTTTAAATGCAGCCATTTTCAGACAGCTGGATTGGCCTAAACCTGCAGTCTCCAACCTTTCTAAACACAGGGACAGTTTAACGTCCTTCAGACTTTAGTGGGGCCAGACTGTAGCCAGTGGAAATAGTGGGGCTGTCAAGTAAACATTGTCTGGTCTTTGGTATCAGCGAGAGGAATAGCGCGCCCCACTGTTGGTGTCAGTGAAAGAAATTGTGTTCCATTGTTTTTGTATGTGGTAGAAATAATGCCCCATTGTTGGTATCGCTGGATGTAATAGTGCCTCGAGGGCCAGGGAGGGGGGGGGGATCCTCGCACGTACCCCTGCAGAGCCCGAAGTTAAGATAGAAGAAGATGTGAGACAGCCTTCATTACAGGTTAACGTATTAAAGCAATATTAAATTTTTTTTCCTTTTTTGGCTAAACATCAGCTTTAAATTTGATCTATAGGTAACACTCGCGCCCCCCCCCCCCCCCCCCGCCCATTTTGGATAAAAGGAAAAGTTATAACCCCCTGTCAAATTTTTGGCCATCTGTGTCCCATTGGGGAGAATTACCTTCACTGCAAATTAAAGGAATCCATTGGGGCTCCCCAGGTCCCCCTTGAAGACTTCCCCTGTACAACTGTTCTGGTGACAACCCAAAATTTGGGATTTTCTTTTACTTTCACTTTTGAGGATAACGGTAAATAGGAAAAAGAGAATAAATCTCCCCAATGGGACCAGAGGTAGCAACAAAACCCATGAATACGGCCCACAAAAAAAAAAAAAAAAAATAAGTTTTGCCTTCAGTTACACTTTAAAGGAGTTGTAAAGGCAGAAGTTTTTTTTTTATTCTTAATGCATTCTATGCATTAGGATAAAAAATAAAAAAAAAAACAAACAGTGTGTAGCAGACTCCCCAGCACCCCCTCTAATTACTTACCTGAGCCCCATCTCTCTGCAGCGATGTCAAAGTCGTCCGGGACACTCCTCCTGATTGGCTGAGACACAACAGTGGCACCATTGGCTCCCACAGCTGTCAAAGTCAGTCAGACAATAAGGGGAGTGAGGGGGCGGGGCCAGGGCTCCATGTATGAATGAACACACAAAGCTGTGACTCGGCTCCAGTGCCCCCCATCAGAAGCTGCTGACTCTGGGGGCCCTCCTAAGGAGGGAGGGGCCAGGAGCTGCAAAGAGAGACCCGAGAAGAGGAGGATCCGGGCTGCTCTGTGCAAAACCAGAGGAGGTAAGTATAAAAAAAAAATTGTTTTTGTTTTTTAAAACGAGATTTTACAAATCTCACTTTAAAGCGGTTGTATAGTCAGAAGAACAAAAATTTTTTTTTTTATATATATATATATATATATATATATATATATATATATATATATATATATATTATATATATATATATATATATATATATATATATATATATATATATATATATAAAAAAGGCAAAAGGCATAATGAGCTAGCATACACCGCATACTAGCTTATTATGAAATTTTATCCTTGATATATATATATATATATATATATATATATATATATATATATATATATATATATATATATATATATATATATATATATATATATATATATACACACACTTACCTAAGCCCGATCTCAATTCAGCGATGTTGTACACGATACCGAGGCTCTCCCGGGTCTATCCCTCCTGATTGGCGGAGATGCAGTAGCAGGAGCCGTTGGGCCAGCCAGTGAGGCGGGAGTGGGGGGGCGGGGGGGGTTGAGCTGTGCTCTCTGTGCCTTATGGACGCAGAGAGCGGGCTTGGGAGTGAACACACGCACACACGCACACACGCACAGCATGTGGCTTGCTATGGAGGCACTCCACAAGAGTGCCCGTGGGGGACCTGAAAAAAGGAACATTGGGGCTGCTCTGTGCAAAACCATTACACAGAGCAGGTAAGTATGACCCTTTTCTTTTTAATAAAACTTTTTACTTTACAATCACTTTAACCCTTGTTTTGCCTCCCTGGGGTTTGCGTTCACTTTACTTCCACCCTAAATAATACATGCATACATTTCTCATCTTAGTGCTAATATTTTTTTTACCATCTACCACTTTTCTTTTAGCCATTACAGAGCCTGAAAGTGGATATTAGAATTGATCAATTTTTCAATTGCTTTTCATTAAAGCCTGGGTCTTCTAAGACAAGTGAAAAAATCAGCATCAGCTGCACAAAGTTTGGCTGCTGGGTCTCAATGGGAAGAGTGTTTATTAATGTATCCTTGCCATGAGGCATTATGGCAGGAAATTTTAATATACAGATTGTGGGCAGAAAGGGATTCATCGATTTCTATTTTTTGGTATGAGAATATTCACGATCATCCTGCTATAATGAAGTTCAGTAATGGTTAGCCATCACATTTTACCCTGTGTAACGCAAAAGTAAAAGGGGTAAAAGGTATCATTTTACTTGTAGTATACATGTGAAACAACACTTACGCTTGATGTGAACTACACAAAGTGGAAAGTCTTTTAAGCTCTTGACTGCTTAGTCCTTTCTCTAAATTCTGGGATGAGGTTGAGGATATAGGGTTGCTTGTCTTCCATTTTTTTTCTAAACAGTTGAAAAAGAATGCAGCAAAAATTAAAGCATGGCTCACTCTATCATTAAAACTAAACTGTTAGAATGATATATTGCTGAACAACCAGTAACAACAGACAAGACAGATTGTTGGGGGTAGCTGAAATAGTGAGCAGGCTGACGTAATAGAATAAAAAGGCACACACACTGCTTTGGTAACACAATTCTTTAAAATGACCCCTCAGTTGGCAGTGGTGCCTCAAATCCAGGGTTGCTGCAAGATACCAGTTTGGACACTTTAACAGTGTCAATAGATGGTCCCCATCAATATTACTATTGGCCAGTAAGGCCCCAAGCTCAGTAACAGGCCTAAACAAAAATGTATGCCTGAAGTTTACCATTTTAGTTTGCCCTGTATTGCCTTATATTACTTACAGGTGCATGGTAAGGGTGGCGAGTCAACTAAGGACTTTATTTTTTGGAATTGCAGTTGTGAGGTCACTCAGCCACTGTTGCCAACTGTGTTCTTTATTACCTTTGAATTTCAGTGTTTCTACTCAACTAGGATGTTCCTGCTACTGTTCAATTCTCCCAAACTGAAAAAAAATAAATTGTAAAGCCCGTTTCCCTTAGTAAGGAAAGTACACATTAAAGCGTCTAAAAGGATTATTTTATTTTTTTTACCCTTAAAACTGAACTTTAGGCAGAGAATAAAGGCCTGTTAGATCACTTCAGGCTGGACCCTTTTGCAGGTATAGCTATGTAAAACATTAAAAATAAGTGTCTATGCACCTGCTTCTACTGCCCTGCCACCAGCCCTGCTGCTGTGGAGGAACCCCCGTTTTCCCCATCTGCTCACTATACCAGATTCGATCATATGGGTGTCAAAGGGGATAAAAATCTTGGGTGATATCACAAGACGGGGCGCGCTGTTACACTTTGCGGATCTAAAAACAGAAATTTAAGCTACCTAATCCCCATCTCTTTTGCTACCTCCAATTGTGACACGCTTTTGTCTCCCAGTTTGGCTCCACTAAGCTGGAACTTAAATTCTGGAGAATGTTATACTGGACAAATCTATGAAAAAAACTTTAGAATTATATAAAGAATGTTTCCTTGTCTCTCCCCCCCTCAGTGGCCAGGTGCAAGTAGCACTAGGTGGTGGAGGTTCTGGATTTGGGAGGAGAGGAGTGGGACGATATGTGGAGCATCCCTTTCAGTGTCAGTTAAAGATCACTTACCGTATTTATCGGTGTATAACACACACCTTTTTCCCCTTAAAATCAGGGGGAAATCGTGGGTGCGTATTATACGCTGACCCCCCGCCGATTGTGAGACTGTGGGCGGCCCTCAGCCGAAACCTGCTGAGAACGGCCGAAGGCAGCCGAAAGCTGCCGAGATACACAGGACATCCGGCTCTGTATCTCGGCGGCAAATGACGGACAAGGCTGCATGACAAGGCTGCAAATGACACTGACAAGGGTGCAATGATGGACAAGGCTGCAGATGGACGCTGAGAAGGCTGCATTGATGGGCATTTAAATGTAAGTTTTTTTTTTTTACTTAAACTTCCCTCCTAAACTTGGGGTGCGTGTTATAAGCCGGCGCATGTTATACGTCGATAAATACGGTAATTTTATTTAAATTCCTACACAGGATATATTACACCCCAGCAAAAGTTAACTAAAATTTACCCGGGAACATCGGTAGAATGTTGGCATTGCTCACACTCCCCAGCCAACTTTAGCTACACTTTTTGGTACGGCCAGGCAGCCAAAGAGTTTTGGCCAGGCACTGTATAACGGAGATTGCCTCTGTGGCTTTAAGGTGGATCGCTGATGTTTTGGGGATGTGTGAGCTACAAAAAGCACAGGAAATGTGGTCAAAATTGTTGGCAAGATAAATGCAGTATGTTAATCAAAAAAATACTGGAGGAACATTTGCATTCATCAGCCAGGAAGCTGTGCATGGGACATACTTGGACATTCCAACATGACAATTATCCAAAACACAAGGCCAAGTCCACCTTTCATTGGCTACAGCAGAATAAAGTGAAGGTTCTGGAGTGGCCATCTCAGTCTCCTGATCTCAATCTCATTGAGCCACTCTGGGGAGATCTCAAACGTGTAATTCATGCCAGGCAGCCCAAGAATTTACAGAAACTGGAGGCTTTTTGCCAAGAGAAATGGGCAGCTTTACCATCTGAGAAGATTAAGAGCCTCATCCACAAATACCACAAGCTGTCATTAATGTTAAAGGGGGCAATACATAGTATTAAGAACTGGGGTATGTAAACTTTTTATCAGGGTCATTTGGGTAGTTTGTTGCCATTATGATTTAAAAAGAGTAAACACAGTAGATTGATAATAAATGGCTTCAGCCAAACACTAACCATGAGTGAAAGAAATGTTTTTGCATTATCATTCATAGTCTCTGAAAAATGGCCAAGAAATTGGCCAAAAAAATTCTGCCAGGGTATGTAAACTTATGCGTGCGCACACACACACACCCACACACACACGTATATATTACACACGTGTGTGTATACTTCAGTTGGCCTGATCATTTAATAAATGTAATTATACAACAAGTTTCAAAAAAAAAAAAAATGCAAAAATACACCGATCATCAACTATAGTTTGGCATGAACAGCATGGATAAACCCCATGTGAACCGTATCTAATTAAAGCATTCCATGTGGCAGAGAACAAGATGTACACAACGATGGTTTACTCACCCCATTGCTCTTGAATAGCGGACAGATTTGCAAGTAGTTGCTCATGATATATTCGTTCCAGCTGGATAAATTGCATTGCTTTTTCATCTGATTAAACTGTTAAGGATTTTCCAAAATCTGATGCATAAAAAAAAAAAAAAGGGAAAAAACACTAGCAGTCCCGAAAGGCAGCATTATTAATAAAATAACCAACATGATCCTCATTTAGTAATCAGATTTTCTGTGAACCTCTTAAGGCACAGTGCTAAAAATTAATTTATATGAGTTCTTTTAGTCTTTTTTTTGTTGCAATATTCTTACATGAGGTCAACCTTAAAAATATAAATGTTACATATATAAAAAATGAAATAAAATAAAATAGGACTTTTCCATTTAAAAAGTCTGTGCCTGCTCATGTCGACTCATAGTTTGTCCACCTTTAATTTCTATCTCGAGAACATTTTCAAACTGCTATCCAGGTGGTACCCCGTCCCACTATTATACAGTACCATCTTCCCCTCCTCCTCTGACTTATGTTGGTGCTGCCTACAACATAAAAGTGCAAATTTACATATCTGGTGAAGCAGTAGCAAAGTAAGCTCAACATCAAATCGATCGAGCTGGATCAGTCTGGAGTGGGAGGAAAGCAGTCAGCTGGCACTGCTAACATAACAAGTCAAACAGAAGACAGATCAGGCACTCGTGGAGCAAGCCAACTTTTCTGCTCTTATGCAGGGGATTACTAACGTACTAGTAAGATAGACACTCTCCAAACAGATATTTGGTTGATACGCAGAGACATGCATAAATTCCTTACTCGTCTGGCAGAGGCAGAATGCCATATTGGCGACCCAGATGACACTATGAGGGATCACTCTGCCACCCTGTATACCCTCCAGACAAAGTTTAAAAACACTAGAATCGACAGCCAAGGAAGCATATAACAACAATTGGCTAAACAATCTATGCATCCTGGGGCTGCCAGAGGGTGCTCTGCCAAACTTTTATTCTTCAGCAGCTGAACTTTCGGGACCAGGACTTAGTGCTCCGTGAGGCAAGAAATCAGGATACACGCCACTATGAGGCCAAGTTCAAAGCTTCTCAAATTAGTCCGTGGACCCGCAGCTGCATAACATTATTTTTTTATGTAAACAAACCTCTCATTCTCCTAATCGTTATTATAAGACCAGTTTACACTGGTAAACCCATACTCACCGGGAATAAACTGCAGGCCTGAGATTTCTGCTCAGCACCCCAAAAGTGATTACAGTGGAACCTGCCAAGTCTCCTGCCATTACAAACAAGATGGCAGGATCCAAGAGTGAGCCCCATGTTTTGAAGGTCACATGAATGAGAAGCTTTAGGGACACAAACTGTATGAAAAACTAAAAAAAAGTGATCAATACCAGAAGCTAAAAATGTTCTTATTTTTTTTGAATCAGTCTTTAACATAAAATATATATCTGATGCTAGGTCTACTTTAAGAATAAAATATCAACATAGTTTTCCTTTTCAATATCAACAAACATGTACATAGCAGTCCAATCATAGTGGGCAATAAGGGTAATACCAACAAAAACAACATGTAATTTGCTTGCGTTACCTCTTTCTTACACCATTGCAGTATGATGTAGTTTAGGATGTTTTAGGCTAGGTTCACACCGTTGCAAAGCGGGAAACCATGCGAATCCTCTGCGGGTTCCTGCATCGCACCTGAATTGCAGACGGTTCACTCTGACAGCTGCGAACCACTGTGGGTGTCAATGTAAATGTAATCAAACCACAGATCAGTTCACAGATTGCAGTGCGAACTGTGAAATGGTACAGAAATCGGATCGCATGGGTGTGAACACCCATGCAATCCGATTCCAGTGCCGGGCCAAAATAAGAGTCCTGTATCATTTTGGTCTGAATGTGATGAGAATTCAGCCATACAAACAGTCTGGCTGAATTTGCATTGCACAGTGATCTGCACAGCAATGTGGTGCGAATCACATGCAATGCCTGTGTTCGCACCAGTGTGAACCCAGCCTTAAAGTGGGGTGCCCCTTAAAAATTATTTTTTTTAAAAGTCAGCAGCTACAAATACTGCAGCTGCTGACTTAATAAATCAGACACTTACCTGTCCCAGGGTCCAGCGATGCGGGGGAACGAAGCCCCCCCTCATTCCCCGCTCCGATCCGTGATACGGCGCGCAGTCATCTGGGACCTGTCACGTGTCCCAGATGACTGACTGCGTCGAGGGGAAGTTATTTTTTTTATGAATTTTAAACTATTTAGTTTTTTTTTGGTGGAACCACCACTTTAAGCACACACAATTAACAAAATATAGTTTTAAAAATAAGCAACGTGTTTATGTTATGTGGCTACGTTACCCACTAATATTGTCATGTCAGCATACAAGAAAAAAAAGGATACAGTCTTCCTCCAGAAAATATGTCTCGGCAATCTATAGAGAGAATGGAAAACATAGCAGGTCAATATTGGTTACCTTTACCGTACAAGAACAGGAATCGCGTTTAATGATTTCATGCTTTACATTGAGCTCTAATGTCTGCTTTCATCTCCATCCAAAGCCACAAGGCGCCCTTAAAGATTATGTAGAACAGTGCAAAGCCAATAGATACAATTACAGCCATTATTAACCTTCATTATCTAGAAGTACAGGTGCTTTCTCCAATTGCAAGAGCATTAAAAAACAATGCTTCCACATTGCCAGCATCAGAGACTATAGAATTGAAGTTATACAGAAAACAAAAACACTTTACAAAAGACTGTACTCCGTAATATTTAAATAGTCACACTACAGCTAAAAAAAAACAACACTACTGCAAAAACACTTCAAAACTCATCTACACCTAATGCTACTGGCGTTTTCAAAAAGTCCAGTGTGAATGAAATCCATCTTCACAGCAAGACTTCAACCAATATAAATCTGCCCTCCAAAAATACAATTCCTGCCTCCACATTGCCAAACAGACCTATTTTATCATCCTCACCATCACCCACTCATGCAGTCCACATCAACTGTATTTAACCTCTCTACTAAAGTGGTGTACAAACTGTAAGACAATCGGACGAACGATTGTTTGATTTTCCTTGTTGTCTCACAGCAAATTGGAACCGATGGACAATTCGTACGAAAAATTCTCGTACGACAAAGGCTTTTTTTTTTTTTTTGTTCATGGTTTGCGATCACGTGCAGTCTTTCTTTTCTGATTTTTCTTGTATGAAAACGGTACACAATAAACCAAAATCACTCATTCTGTTCCTGTACAAGAAACATTTTGGCGTTTGTCCCTTCATCTTCGTACGGAAATTCGGAATCGGCTGTCTAAAGTTGTGTACACACTATACGAAAATCGTATGAGTACTCACTGCTCTCAGTATTGCATAACACACAGGGCTCAAGAGTGTGTATTGTGCAGTTTTGAGGTATTTGTATCACACAGGGCACCGAAAAATATAAGCACAATGAGCAGTACTTAGATATCCCCTCCCAAAGTAACCATCTATTGCTTACCTCTGCACACCTCTTTGGTTCACCTCTGTACCCCTTGTCCACAGCTCACCAATGCCTCCCATGTTCACAGCTCCCCTCTTCTCTCAGTCCACAGCTTCCATGTTTGCCAAATCAGAGCACAGTTCTATACCACTGTCCACAACTTAAAAGGGGTTGTAAACCCTCGTGTTTTTTTTACCTTATGCATCCTATGCATTAAGGTGAAAAAACACCTGGCAGTGACCAACCAACCCTAGCCCCCCCCCCCCCCGTTTTACTTACCTGAGCCCCATATTTCCCCTCGGCGAGGACGCACTGTCCCTCTCTCCATGGGGTCCCAGCTCTTGATTGGATAGATTGATAGCAGCGCAGCCATTGGCTCCCGCTGCTGTCAATCAAATCCAATGACGCGGGCGCCAGGGAGAGTCCAGCGTTCGGGTCTATGGATGCAAATGCTGGACTCGGGACTGCGCCCGCAAGGTAACCCCCCGGGAGAGCGCTCCTCCTAGGGTATGGGTGCTCAACCTTGGCCCTTCAGCTGTTGCAGAACTACAAGTCCCATTTCAAAGCGGATAGTTACAAGCATGACCCCAAAAGCAGAGGCATGATGGGAATTGTAGTTCGGCAACAGTTGGAGGGCCACAGGTTGAGCACTTATGACCGCGAGAAACGTGGGAGGACCCCAGAAATGGACGATCGGGGCCACTCTGTGCAAAACAATAGCTGTGGATGGTGGACAGCTTACACAACCTGCCCCTCCCTACACAGCTCTCACTCTGCCCCCATTTTCCTTTGCAGCTCTTAACTGTTTTGGCAAATCCCCTCACTCCCCCAGCTGGCATGTCTGCATTACAACTACAACCTCTCCACTGTTGCATCTTTGCATAAGCGCCCGCCCTCCTCCCTTTTTCCTAACAGCTCTCTCCCACCTGTTTACAGCAGGCAACAAGCAGGTGTGTGCAGGCCTTTTCTTTTCAGCACTGTTCAGTCTCCGCCTACTAGACCTGTAGCTTACAGCCAGATCGCTTCGCTCAGTTCTGTGCTGCTAAGGTCTGACAGGCAGCGGCGGGACTGGAGCCGGCTTCGGATGCACCACAGGGATGGAAATAACATGTGGGTAGTTGCGACATCGGGACTCGGAGTACCAACCAACAAATTCCCAGCCCTGCACAAGCCCTAGGTGTCGGGCAATAACGGTAGAAGTGAGTAGCGCAAAAACTCGCTCTACTGTCTTCTGTGTTTAGCGACAGGTTGTAGAGAGGACAGGGCAGCCAGCGGTGGGGGAATGCCGTTCCGCCATGTTCCGGCTGAAAAAAGCCCTGGATAGGGGTAGAGGTTTTTTGATTTTTGCAGGTTAACCTTAAAGTTTGACAAGTTTCCATAGGTGCTGAAAAAACTAAAAAAAAATAGTTAACTTTTTGGGAAAAAAATAAATTTTATGCACATTTTTTTGCAGGTAAAAAAAAAATGTGCATTCATTTTTTGAGCCTGTAAAGCATTGCACAAGGAAGATCACTGGTACCAATGCAGGTCTCCAGTAGATCTGCCAGTGTATCTGCTTTCCCGTACATCCCATACGGGAAAGCAGATACAATCTGACAGGAATCCTGAATGAAATACTGCAGTGCTCCACAGTGCCATGGTAGTTCATTAAAAACTTCAAGCCGACAGCCGCAAAGGCTGCCAAACCTTGTAGTTTTCCATGCAGAGAGCCCTGTCAATTAGTGATGTGGCCGGGTGGGCAGAGCCTCGCTTGGCCACATTTATTTAAAATTGTTACAGCTAGCAGAGAGGGAGAAGAACCCTGCTAGCTGTCACAGCAGGGATTATGGAGGTTCAGGGGGCGGTCCGTTCGCAACATGTTACACCCCGAATATGTAACATGTAATGAAAAGTGAAATTATGCTTTAAGATTTGTTTTAGGCCAGGTAAACACTGATGCGGCTCTACGCTTTGGGCATATGTGGCATTCCATTCATATGGGGCTGGGGGAAGTTAAGGGAATCAGAGTATAACTGGTGGGGATATTATAGAATATGTGATGCTTTGCTCTGCATTAGCTGCTCCATATTTCTATGCAGACAGGTTCCTTACTTTTAGTACAGTTAATCTTGAATACCTTTAGGCTAAGCTCATACTAGTCCATTTTCTAAAAAAGTGATCTGTGGTAGCCACTGTCAGGCATTAATGAGGCAAGCCTTCTGCCTCCCGAATGAACTGCAAACAAAAGCCAAGTGTTTGGCTTGCAGTTGCAGTGCACCCACATGGACTTGAATGGGAGAACCTAACTTTCCGCAACGCCAAGTACTGCGGGATGTGAACAACCCCCGCTGGCTGTATTGTAGACTTGGGTGTTTGGGGGCAGCAAAACAGTGGCTCAACTGCAGATGTTTACAGCTGGCCATGTTAAAAGATCTTATAGCCACCGTTGCAACTACTTTGGTGCAGCAGTGATAGGATGCAAACAAGCTTGTGTTTACTGTTCGCTTCAGATGACGGATTTGTAGTAGAAAAAAAAAAAATGTGATTCAGGATAGTGTGTGGTAGTGGAAGAAGATCGTGGATTTATTCCCCAATCTCTTCTGACTATGAACTCAAGCTGTTGGGTCACAGCTCAGATCCTAGTTGCTGAGGCCAGGAAAGGAGCTGGTAGGAACTTCTTGTCTTTGATTTGCTTAGGCACAAGGCAGAGAATAAACCAGGTGTCCACTCGTTTCCATAAAGAGAACTGGTAAATGCAACCACTATTCCATCACATAGGGGGCTAGTCAAAAAAAAAAAAAAACAAACAAAAACACACACACACACACACACACACACACACGGAAGCAACAATTGCACAACACCAACTGGCTATCTCACCCCCCGCCCCCCCTCATGTAAAGGTGAGAAATAATTCTAGAGCCCTCATGTATAGTTCGCTCTAAATTGATGAGCGGTAAGAGGTGTTTAAAGTACTATGTACATTTTTGGGTACTGACGTTTTCCATATTTCGTGGGCATACACAAATATGTATACATAAAACAAAAGCGGAGTGAAGATTATAATTTTAAACTGTGTGTAATTAAATGTTTAATTTTTTAACCTAAAATATAGATTTGCTTACCATTTGTGCAAATCATAATTGGGCTGCACAGCAAAGATCAGCAGGGACAGATAAGACAACTTGGGGGTGGGGACATTTAATGGATGACTCTACCTAAAGCACAGTCATCCTTTAAATCCTTATACTAGGTGAAATGTCATTTGTGGATAATCATACTGCTTTGTCTTCTTAGGGATAATTACCGTACTAAAAAGTACAGTTACCTATTAAATCCTCACTCCAGGTGACATGTAATGATTGGACAATTATTTTCCTTTTTGCACAGTTACGGTCTTCCAACGATCACTGGTCCTACATGTCTGGGTGTCAATATATTCCAACTTGCAGGGACCAATATACGTTAAAAAAAAAAAAAAAAAAAAACACAAACGCTTCAGATTATTAAATCTGCTGACTTTTTATTGACAGTCCTATATTCCCTCAGGAAGATCCCCCAACCCCCCTTAGTCCAATAAGCCCTCCTGCCACTGTTCTCCTGGCCATAACTTTAATATTCTTGCATGCCAAGACAGTCAGGGCCAAGTCTGGGTTCACAAATCTTTGGGTTAGCATTTTCCAGTGTTGTTTTTGGAGCACGTTTAAAAATGTTTTTTCTGTTAGGCCAACGAAAATCAAATATAGCAGAGGATGCTACATGTGGTTGCTTGTGCTAAAATGCACAAAAATCCATGCCAAAACATGTTTATTCATCCACTACCATTGAAATCTATGGAGCCATCAACGTACCTGAACTATTTTCCCCCAAATGCACAGCAGTGCAGCGCACTGGTGTAAACAGTCCCCATAGGAAAGAAAAGGCAATCCTCTTGTTGGACAACCTGGGGTAAATCGTACAAGCCTCAAAAATAAATAAGCATGAATAAAAGGATTCAGCTGCACACATACAAGGCTATCCCTTTTGTGCAAAGGATAGCTAAGAGCAATTAGGTAGTACTTCAGCCCTTTCAGTCATTCCATCCCCCAAATGCAGAGAAAAACGATGGAGCTGGAGTGAGCATTTAAACAAAACCTGTCAAACCCAGGCAATTCATATTGATCAGATCATAAAAAAAAAAAAAAAAAAAAAAAAAAAAAAGCACAAGCTTGGGTTTTGGCAGTGAGAAATGCATCAAAATAAAATCAGCAAATCTGGGGAAAGAGGCACCTAGAATTTATACAGGAAAAACTTGATTTGGCCGTGTCTCTACCATCTGCTTCACTACTGGCTGTGCAGCTAATGGAGAAGCTTGGAGGAAGGCAGCATTGGGTCAAGCCCAATAAAAGATGTGCAAAGAAGTTGAACTCTAGTTATTCTAGAAATATAGACAGCTGATCACCTTGCAATTCAGTTTTTACTGAAAGTAACCTCTGCTTATGAATGTTTTTCATCACATGCCTAGTTTTGCAGGATTCCTCAAATCTCCAGTGTTCTGCAACTATGCTTATTCTTCTTCTTTGGGGCACTTTAATTTATGGATGTTTAAAAAAAAAAATACTGTCCCGTTAGTATCTATAGTAAGACAAACTAGGTGCTTTGGACATACAGCTTCAGAATTTATGCAATGACAACAGGCAAAAATAAATAGTACCAACGTTCATTAACTGTTACCTGGTGAAGGCACGTGGGAAGCATCCTGACATCTTTTTGTTCAAACCCTTCTTTGATGAGGGAAAAAAGAGAATCTCTGAGTTGCTTTTGATTCCTGGGTTCACTGGTGACGCTTAACTCTAGTGTTGCCAATTCATGTGCAGATTCCACAAACCCATTGTCATCAGAAAGCAACACATCGGCATCTGCTGGAAAACATCCACAGCAAAGATTTTATCACATACAGTACCCATAGAAAGTATTTATACTAATCCACAAACTCATTTACAAAAAAATAAAAAAAATAAAAAATAAAAAACACACCATACACAAACTAAACTGTATATATGCGGCATACCTGAACAAAGTACTAACTGCAAATGTAATGAACGATACGAGGCACTACAAATCGTATCTTTTTGGGGTGCGAAAAAAAAAAAAAAAAAAAAAAAGAAGAAGTGGGCATTCCTAGGCAGAGAAGCCAGTAAAACTTTGGAAGATTGAAGGTAAGGCTGGCGTTCAGCTTCAAAGATAAAGGACGATTAGCATTATTTATTGGCTGACATTTGTATGAGTGTGTGCAGCAGATTGACCATTTAGATGTTAAGAAACAAAGTTACAAAATCTGTGTAAGATTTGTAATAAATAAAATGATAAAAACATTTTGTACACAACTAAAATAAAATGTGCAATCCCCCTCGTTTTAGACCTTTAAAAACACTGCAAGTTCAGAAAGAGGAATTTTTGACTTGCCTGTAAAATACCAAGTCATGGGAGTACAGTACAGGACACAGGTTTAATATTCATAGACCGTGGATATGCCCCCTTTAACCCAACCCCATTTTCAGTGCTCAGTTTTTTGGGCAAGTTTGCAGAGTAACACAGGAACAGAGGGGAGGGTGGCCTGTGTCCTGTAGTCTGGAGATATGGAATTTAATTGTACATTACAGAACACAGGCTGGATATTCATAGACATTGAGCCATCGCCAAGCAATGAATGAGAAGGGAGGGCAACAAGGCAAACAACTGTTCTAACACGCCCATCAATAACAAGGGTCAAACAGACCCATTTTAGAGTGCTGCTGCAAGAAACTGCATCCACATTGGTTTGGACATCCAAATGGTAAACTTGGAGAAGGTATGAATATTAGACCAGGTCAGCCATGTCCATACAGCTGGTTCCCACCAGGTTCCAGGTTTCGCCCGACAAAAAGGTGGGCATACCCCTGGAGGGGTTTTCCCAGTCTGGGTTCCATAGCGGGACATGGGCAGAGCCCAGAGGCCAGCGGGACACAAACATGAAAAATCAAACGTCATCATTTTAAAATGCTTATATGCAAGTTATTGCCATAACAATATGCGGACCCGGGTACTGCACTAGGGGACATGCATCAATGCAAAAAAAATAAAAAAAAGGTTTTAAAAACTATTGTTTTAAAAAGAAGCAGTGGTTTTAATGATGCTTAAAGTTAAACAATAAAAATTAAATATTCCTTTAACCTCTTCCCATCCAAGGTACGTCATGTGACATCCTTGACATTGCGGGGAGGGGGGGTGTGTGTGTGATATATATATAATCTATCTCTCTGAATAATGCCTGCAGCTACTACAGGCATCAGATATTGGCTTTTTCAGCCGGCGATTCCCTACACCATAAGAACAATCATAGTGGCTATTCCACCGCTTGATCGTTCTTACGGGCAGCAAGAGGGGGACGATCCCCCCTCCCTCTGCCCTCTGGTGCTTCTACCAACTTACCGCTTCCATCGGTGAGTCGAAGACAGGCCGCTGATGGTGACCATAGAAATTTCTGGCAGACCAGACGGTCGCCGAAGTCTCTATGATCGTTCGGAGGCCGAGCTCGATGTAATGACGCCACGCCCAGCCTCTGCATTCAAACGAATGGCACCGCCTCGGCTGGGAAGCCGAGATTGTTTATTTTTTTTGATTTCAGGCTTTCCAGCCTAGAGGAGAGATGTGGGGTCTTATTGACCCCATATCTCACTGTAAAGAGGAACGATCATGGCATATGCCTATTACAAGGAATGTTTACATTCTTGTAATAGGAATAAAAGTGATTAAATTTTATTTTTTTTTTTAAAGTGTCAAACTAAAAAAGAAAATAAAAAGTAAAATTAACAATAAAAATAAAAAAAATGTAAAGCGCCCCTGTCCCTGTGAGCTTGCACGCAAAAGCGAACGTATACGCAAGTCCCGCCCACATATGAAAATGGTGTTCAAACCACAGAGGGGATTTTTAAGTACCGAAGGTTGGCGCCATTCCACGAGCGTGTGCAATTTTGAAGTGTGACATGTTGTTAGGGATCTATTTAATGTTTTTTTTTTTTATTATTTTTTTTTTAAAGCATGAAACAAAAACAAAGTGTTGGAAAAATTGCTGCGCAAATACCGTGCAAGATAAAAATGATGAATTTTACATGTAGGAGAGAAATGTCAGAATTGGCCTTGATGGGAAGTGGTTAAATATCGTGCCTGGGAGGGGTCCCCTTAGTCTGCCTGTAAAGTGGCGCATCCGTGTGATGTGTAGAACAGTGCCACAGCAATGACATTTCTAGCAGAAATTTTGTAAAATTAGCTGTGTTTTTATCTGCCAATAATGGTTTTAGTGTATTTTTTACTTATATATTGGTTCGATAAACATTTGCGCAAATACCGTGGGGTCTTAAAAAAAAAAAAAATATATCAGTAGCACCTTCTTATTATTCTACTTATGTGCTTTCAGAAAATATATGGTTTGGGGGGGGGGGGGGGGGGGGGGGTCTTTCACAAATTCTGAAAGCTACAAGTGAAAAATAAAAAACAAAAGGAAAAAAAAATTGCAAAAATGGTCTGGCCACCTGAGTGTACAAAATGGAGCACAGGGGCTGGCAGTGAGAGGGTTAAACCCCTTTACATCCTACCTGTTTAGCATTACAGAGGATAATTTTTGCTCTTGCTCCAACGTCCACAGTGATACCTCACATGTGTGGTGCAAACACCATTTACATCTACATGCACGACTTAAGTATGCCTTCGCTTCTGCACTGCATTCTGCATTGGGGTGCTTTCAATTTTTTTTTTTTCTTGTTTTACCTTTTATTTTTACACTGTCCCTTTAATTTTTTTATATCACTTTTATTCCTATTACAAGGAAGGTAAACTATCCCTTGTAAAAGAAATAAAAGACGACAAGTCCTCTTTATGGAAAGATCTGGGGTCAAAAAGAACCCAAAAATGCACCGGGGGAAAAAAACTTAATAGATGTGAACCTAGCCTTATAAATTAAAGCGGTATTAAAGCGGAGTTCCACCCTAAAGTGGAACTTCCGCTTATCCGATTCCTCCCCCCCTTCCGGTGCCATAATTGGCACCTTTCAGGGGGGAGGGGGGTGCAGATACCTGTATAATACAGGTATCTGCCCCGCCCATATCCAAGGGTTCCCGTTGTGTCTTGGGAAACACACAGTTCCCAGGACACAACGGGGACCAATAAAGACGCGCAGCGCGACTCGCGCATGCGCAGTAGGGAACCGGGCAGTGAAGCCGCAGGCTTCGCTTCCTGGTTCCCTGACAGAGGATGGCGGCGGGGCAGCCGAGAGACGAGCGGTCGCTCGTCATCTTCTGCCTACACCGCTGGAACCTGGAACAGGTAAGTGTCCATTTATTAAAAGTCAGCAGCTGCAGTATTTAATTAAAATTAAAATTTAATTACATTAATGACGAGTCATTTAACAGTGGCAGGGGGGCTTACAATTGTCAACTTTAACCACTTAACCTCTGGAAAAATTTTACCCCCTTCATAATCAGGTAAATTTTTGCTAAGTTTGGCACAGCGTTAATTTAACTGGTAATGGCATGGTCATGAAACACTGTACCCAAAACAAAAAAAAAAATTATTTATTTTTCCCACACAAATAGAACTTTCTTTTGGGGATATCTGATTACCACTGGGGTTTTTTATTTTTTGCGACAAGACAAAATAAGACTGAAAATTTTGAAGAAAAAAAAAAAAAAAAAATACAAAAAATTACTTTGCTATAAAAACATATTCCATTAAAAAAAAATCGAATTTCTTCATAAATTTGGGGCAAAATGTATTTTGCTACAGTCTTTGTTAAAAAAATAAAAAAATAAAATAAAAAAAAGCACCCAATAAAGTGTATAATGAATGATTTGGCTGACAGTTATAACACCTACAAAACTATGGGATATATACTGGAATTATTATTCTTTTTTAATAATGGTGGAGATCAGCGACCTATAACGGGACTGCGATGTGGCAGGCAATCTGACACTTGGGGGAACTGACTGCCACTCTCATCCTCAGTGACATTAAAGGGGTTGTAAAGGCAACCTTTAATCTTAATGCATTCTATGCATTAAGATAAAAAAAAAAAAAAACTTCTGTGTGCAGCAGCCCCCCCCCCCCCCATACTTACCCGAGCCCATCTATATCCAGTGATGTTGCACAAGAGATTGGCTCCCGCTGCTGTCAAAGTCAGTGAGCCAATGAGGAGAGAGAGAGGGGGCAGGGCTCCATGTTTGAATGGAGACATAGAGATGCGGCTCAGGTGCCCCCATAGCAAGCCGCTTGCTGTGGGGGCACTCGTCAGGAGGGAGGGATCAGGAAAGCCTTAGGAGGTACCCGAGAAGAGGAGGATCTGGGCTGCTCTGTGCAAAACCACTGCACAGAGCAGGTACGTATAACACGTTTTTTGGTCTTTAAAACAGAGACTTTACAATCACTTACATTGATCCAGTAATACAGTGATCAATGCTAATAATATGCACTGTCACTGTACTAATGACGCTGGGTAGGAAGAGGCCAACATCTAGGGAGATCAAAGGGTTAAACATGTGCCTATGTGTCGTGTGTGATATGTGCTACTTTTACTAAGGATCTTGCTTAGCGAGGAAAGAGAAAAAACACAGCAGAATCCCCAGTCAGTGAACAGAGCTTTCTATTGTATTTATAATCACAGAGCTCTGTTCCATAAATCATTGAGCCAGTCAGCAGGTGTCGGCGGACTATTATTGTACGAGACCAACAGATTGGCTTGTGCTAGGCCGGATCGCATACCAAGTATGTGATGCAGCACAGGGAGGCTGCTTTGCCGCCGTACTAGTACGTAAGGTGGTCTGTAAGTGGTTAATGTAAAAGCTTTATCCCAAAGAGCAAAAAAATAAAATAAAAAACTGTTGCTGTAACTGCTTAAAGCAGTGTTCCACACAAAAGTGGAACTTCAGCTTTAAGGCCTCCTCCATGGCTCCCGTTTGTGAAACTGAGCTTTTGGGGAGAGAGGGAGCGAGCAGGTATCCGATTTTGACAGGTACCTGCTCCCACTTCCGTTCTGGTCGCCTTAGGCGATCAGAAGCAGAAGTTCTCCTTCCTGAAGTCAGAAGCAGAAGGTCTCCTTCCCAAAGCCTTTTGGGACACATGACAGGTCCTAGAAGACTTTGGGTACAGTCACAGAGCGCAGCACCGCTTGTGCAGTTAGCACCCAGCTGTGAAGCGGAAAGTGGTCACAGCCGGGTGCTCACAGTAGAGATGCCAGCGCCTCAGAGGGAGGACATGGGGAGAATACGGCTGGGGTGAGTGCACCGCTAAATTTTGTGGGAAAGGCGAGTGCGTGTTTATTAAAAGTCAGCAGCTACAGTTGTAGCTGCTGACTTAATAAAAAAATTACTGGAAATCCACTTTAAAAGCATGAGATGGAATTTAGCTTCAATTTCTTAGTGTATTTAAAATCTGCTAGTCCATCTCACACTCTGCTCCCCCCACAGACTGACAATGCTGCTGTCCAAAAGGTGCCCCCTGTGCTCCTTAATTAAGAGTGTGGGCACTCTAATACAAGGAGGTGCGTTACTCGCCAGATGAGCAGGTAAAAAAACTGAGAAAAAAAAATAAAATAAAAAAAATAAACCACACGACTGCAGCCACATGATAGCCACTATATTTTACACTTTTGTTTTTAATACCACTTTAAAACGCTGCAGCCCATAATAGTTGTAATAAGAGTATATAGTTCTACTTTGCTAAAGCATAGTTAACACGCGTTTCACAAATACCTGTGGATTTTCCATTGCTGCTTTTCTTATATCTGTTACTGCGCCTCCCAGACACACGTTTGCCTTTAGTAGTGGCATTCTCCTTTGTGGAAAAGGGAGCAGAGGCCAAACTGTCCATTAATGTGCGATCATGATCTTCACATCCCTTCTTACAACTAAGCTGACCACACATCACGTTGCAGCTTTCATTATTATTGATACTATCTTGAACATCCTTATCTTCAAGCTCAATATCTTCGTTTTCCGTCAAAGACTGCTCGTTATCACCATTTAATTTGTTCTCGTTCACATCAGAAGCCATTTGTAACGTAATCTTTGTGTCTGCTTGGCTGCAAAGCTCCGTTCCATCCTCCGGGTCGGTCTTCAAGACTGTTAGTGGTTTCTCTTCTGTATTCATTATGGTGACACACAAACCATCTCCGTCACAAATCCTGAAAGTTAAAAAAAAAAAAAAAAAATAGAGAATATCAGAATATGCATCATCAGCATTAATAGCTAGGAAATAGGCTAAGAGAAATACTTTTCCATTGTTCCTTTTTGTTACCCAGTTAAAAAAGGTACAATACATACACAGAAATTCAGCTCATTAACCACTTGCCTCCCAAGTCAAATTCTGACACTTCTCTCCTACATGTAAAAATCTTTTTTTTTTTGCTAGAAAATTACTCAGAACCCCCAAACATTATATATGTTTTTTTAGCAGAGACCCTAGGGAATAAAATGGCCGTTGCAACTTCTCGCATGGCATTTGCAAAGCAATTTTTCAAATGAGTTTAAAAAACAAAAAAACAAACACTAAAAAGTTAGCCCAATTTTTTTGCATAATGTGAAAGATGAGTAAATAGATATTTAACATGTCACGCTATAAAATTGCACACACTGGTGGAATGGAGCTAAACCTCTGTACTTAAAAATCCCCATAGGCGACGCTTTAACAATCTTTACAGGTTACCCCTTTAGAGAGTTACAGAGGAGGTCTAGTGCTAGAATTATTGCTCTCACTCGAACGTTTACGGCGATATCTCACATGTCTGGTTTGAAGTAGTTTACATATGAGGGTGTGACCTTTGGGACACTTCTGCAAGCAAGCACGTGGTGAGAGGGGCGCTTTAAAAATTTTTTTTGCTTATTTTACTTTTAAATTTATCAATTTTTTTACACTCTTCACATTTTTTTTCCACTTTAATTCCTATTACAAAGAATGCAATAACATTCATTGCAATAGAAATAGGGCATGACAGGTCCTCTTTACAGCAATATCTGGGGACTACAAGTCCCCAGGTCTCGCCTCTAGGCTGTGAAGCCAAAAATGAAAAAAAAAAATTAAAACACACACACACACACACACACACACACACACGCTACATTTTTTTCAAATGGCCGCCAAAAAGGTCAGAGAATTCCGGGGGCCATCTGGCCCACATGATTCTCCATCATAAACTTCTGGCGCCGGCCGATTCATTCACCAGCTCACACGGGCGAGCCAGTAGAAGCAACGAAGGGCCGCCTGTATGAACAATCAAGAGTCTAAACAGTCGCTACGATTGTTCTTATGGTGCAGGGAATCGCCGGCCGAGAAAAAGGATATCTGAATGATGCCTGTAAGTGCAGGCATCATTCAGATATCACCACTGAAAGTATGCAACGTCATATGACGTCGCCCAAGGGAGAGGTGGTTACACAGCTTTTTGGTGTGCAAGACAAAAACAGAAGTGTTGGGTTTGTTAAACTAAAGTCACTAAACCCACATCATATAAGAAAAAATAATTACAGTGTCATCATCCATATTCAGAAATAGAAGTGACAATGTAAATAAAACAGTGTGCGTTTAGTATCACTTTAAAACCAGAGTTCCAGCCTGTAAAAAAAGGAGGCGGGGCCAGACATGACGCAGATCACCTTGCGGCGATCTTACCAGGAGTTTCCGCTCTCCCTCCCCCCCCCCCCACAAAAAGTGGCAGTAAGAAGAGCACAATAGTTTTACACTAGAAAGAACATTTTTGACAACTACATCAAATGATCTCCGTGTTACTACATAGAAGCTTAAAAATGCTCATGGCATATTTGCAATGCGTTTAAATCGACATGATATACTTATTTGTGAGCTTTCGGAAACATTACACTTGGGTCATCTTGGGCTTCAATACTAGCAGCATTTATAAAAAAAAAAAAAAACCTACACAAACATACACAAAACACACACATGTACATTGCACGTGACAGTCAGGAAGTTGCTTTAAAAGGGGTTGTAAACCCTTGTGTTTTTTCACGTTAATGCATCCTATGCATTAAGGTGAAAAAAACTTGTGACAGTGACCGACCCCCCCCCCCCCCCCCCCCAACGGCCCCCCGTTTGTTCCCTTGGGATGCGCTGTACCTCTCTGCCCGGGGTTCTTGGCTCTGGTTTGGAAAGATTCATAGCAGCGCAGCCAATGGTTCCCGCTTTTGTCAATCAAATCCAATGACGTGGGCGCCGAGTCCGGCATTCTGTGTCTATGCACGCAAATGCTGGACTCGGGAATGCACCCGCAAGGTAACCCCCCAGGGAGATCACTTCTCCCAGGGGGTTTACCGATGCAAGGAGGAGGAGTCGCAAGTGCCGCCGGGGGACCCCAGAAGACGAGGTTCGGGGCCACACTGTGCTAAACGAACTGCAAAGTGGAGGCAAGTATGATTTTTGTTATTTTTTTTTTTTTTTTTTTTAAAAACAAACCTAAGCAAAAAGCTTTAAAATCACTTTAAGTAGACTATCCATGAAAACTGAAGGTACACCTATACCCAGTGGTGGCTGGTGCTTCATCGGTCGGGGATGGACCTGATCACCAGACCCGCACCATACATACACCCCCCCCCCCCCCCCCCCCAGTCGCAGGCTGACTTAAGCTGGATACACACTACACAACTTTTGTTGTTAGATGTACCACTACCTTCAACTTTGTAGTGCAGGGGCCTGCCTGATTGCAAATACAAACTGAAAGTAAATCTAAGACCCCTTTCACACTGAGCCACCCCGGGCGTCAGAGGTAAAGCAGCGCTATTTTTAGGGCCGATTTACCGTCATTTTAGCGGCGCTATTCGGCCGCTAGCGGGTGGCTTTAACCCTAGCTAGCGGCTGAAAAGGAGTCAAATACACCCGCAAAGTGCTACTGCGCTTTGCCAGCGGTATGGCAGCACTGCCCCATTGATTTCAATGGGCAGGAGCGGTGTATTCACCGCTCCTACACCGATGCAAAGAAGCTGCTGGCAGGACTTTTTGTGACGCCCTGCCAGCGCAGCGCCCCAGTGTGAAAGCACTTGGGCTTTCACACTGGGTTTGCAGCTGAGGCTTTTTTCAGGCGCCATTTTTAGCGCTGTAGTACCTGAAAAACGCCTCCAGCGTAAAAGGGGTCTAAAGGAAAAAAAAATGTATAAAAAAAAAATCTAAAGAAAGTTGCATAGTGTGTATCCCGCTTTAACCTGTGCTGCCCCTGGATTGATAGGTTGGAGGGTGCCTGCCGGCAGCAGCTTCCTCCCTCCGTCATATCCGTGTCCCAGCCTCAGTGTCCCCCCTTCGTCTTCCAGTGGTGGCTGGTGGGTCAGTCGGGCTTCCCCTGCATCTCCTGCTCATCTCCTCCCTCCTCCTCCTAGCAGTATGCGATCCGGTTGCATTTTGTTTTTTTAAAGTAGTATACGCACTACTTTTGGTGCGGTGCAGTGTGATTTCAGCCTATTCAATGGAATGGGCTAAAAATGCACCGGACTCAAATCGTACAAGAATCACAGAGGAATGCAAGCACTTCCCTGTGCAATTCCTGGTGTGACCTGGGAAGAAGCTTAGTTCTTTTTCTTTAATAAACAGGTTCATACTTACCTGCTCTGTGCAATGGAATAGCGCAGAATGGCCCCAAAACCATCTTCATGTGTCCCCTGTCAGTTATCCTGCCCCCCCCCCCCCACCCTTTTGAGTGTCCCCATAGAAAGACACTTTCTTTTTTTGCACTTATCAAACTGATAGACCAGACCAAAAAATTAATATATGTTTAGGTCAGGCACTAGCTAGGCAGTGAAGTATGACAAGGACAAAAAAAAAAAAAAAGGCACATATAAGCCTGCACCTATGAAAACGTCATGAAATGCCATGATTAATTAATAGGCTCACCATCAATGATTCAGCACTGCCCGGAATCTCAGTACAATAAAGTTTTTTCCTTCACAACAGCTTTTCTTGTCTAGAAGTTCCCATTTGAAATTTTCAGACAAGAGTTAATTCTACTATTGGATAAGGGATGGGATTAGAGTATTTGGGGCATTGATGATTAGTGATTTAGGGCACCTGGAGGTCTCACAACCTAATATTCTCAGGGAGACATCTGCTTAATTAGGGCCACCTACCACGTGTAATAAGGAAATATAGCTGTCCAAACTAAAATTTTAATATTAGGAAGCAAGGTTTTAAAAAAAAAAAAAAAAAAATACATACACACACACACACACACACACACACACACACACAATTTATAGCTGAACTCTAGGCTAATTAAGACAAAAAAATATTTTTAACTTTTTGGATAGACTCTGGAATTTAATTGCTTTCTGGGATTCCTATGGTGCGATTTCGCCTTCTTCCTGCCTGTGTGAGCATTTGACACCAGGACAGTCAGTGCTTGTGTTGGATGGGCAAAATACTTTCAGGTACATTTGACCCGCAGACAGTTGACCAAAAGCTGCATCAACATGCTTCAAGCGGCATTTGCATTCCCATTGACTTGCATGAAGAGAGAAGCAATTCTGATGCAGGAGTTAAATAATTTCCTCATTCTAACTAAAAAAAAAAAAAAAAAAGTCTGGAATTGGTTTTGAGCCCAATTGTGTTTTCAGTAAAATCTATTAAATTGTTTTTAACATAGTATCATCTTCATTGATATTAGCTTCCTATAATACTCTGCTCAGCAGCATGCAGAATGGGTAAAGAGAATGCAGCCAAAACTAATTTGCAGAGTACTGTCAGTTTAACAAAGGCAACCTGAAAGAATAAATAAGAATAAAGAATAAATAAATTTACACTTGCCTGCTCTGTGCAACAATATTGCTCCCTCCTAAAGGGGTGTTTGACTGACAGAAGCAGTAGCCTATGACTCCCATTTCCAAGTGTCTCCTGTAAGACCAAGGAGTGAGTGGAGCACTGCTGCAGCTGGGATGTTTTAGGAAAGGGAAAACAGATAATGGGTCCCCCTTGTTGTGTCCTCCACCAGATCTGCCCAATGCCCTGTATTCCCGGGCTCAGTTTCCTGCGAGCTTCATGACACATGGGGGTGGAGCCCGGTGGCAAAATTCAAAAAGTACAAAATACAGAAAAAACACACAGTAACCTTACAGATTACATTACTGTATCAAATTATTTCACATCCCTTCTGTCCTTAGTGCCCTGCATGCAGTTTTATATATATAAAAAAATCTCTCTCTCTCTCTCTCTCTCTCTCTCTCTCTCTCTCTCTCTCTCTCTCTCTCTCTCTCTCTCTCTCTCTCTCTCTCTCTCTCTCTTTGTCCATGGCAAACAAAAAGTGTCGCTTTATGTCAAAAGCGGTTTTAGACCAGCTAGAAAACAGCGATAGTAAATTGAAAAACAATGTACCGCTTTGAGATTAAAAATTCTGACATAATCATACCGCCAGGGAGGTTAAAGGGGAGGGCCAGCCGGGAAAAAAAAAAAAAAAAATTAAAAGTCAGCAGCTACAAACACTGTAGCTGCTGACTTTTAATAAGCAGACTTACCCGTCTTGGCTGCCTGCGATGTCGGCCGTCCGAGACCGACCGTCCCTCGGGTCTCTGTTCCCGGCGCCGCCATTCCAACTAAGGGAAACAGGCAGCGTAGCCTTGCTGGCTTCACTGCCCGTTTCCTACTGCCCATGCGCGAGTCGCGCAGCGCTTTGTGAATGGGGAACGCGTTGTGTTGTGGGACACACAGTTCCCATAACACACCGCGCCCCATTCACTAGAAGACGACGCTAGGAGCAGAAGACCGAACAACTCCGCGGAACAGGAAGAGGCAGATTAGGACGATCTGCCTAGCAACAGCAATTTCTGGTAAGTAAAAAAAAAAAAAAAATTCCCTTTTAAAATTTTTATTAACATTTTTATGAAAATATATTTTTTTTCAGGGTGGCCCTCCACTTTAATGCGGGGGAATGCATTAAAAAAAAAGCTAAAAAAATAAAAAACAAACAATTTGACTTTGAAGGCCAAGTTCACCTTTTGGGGAGAAAAAAAAAAAAAATAGAATTAAAAAAAAAAAAAGTATTAAATGCACATATTTCCGCATTAGAAAAAAAATGTTTTCCCGCTGGCTCCTGCAGATTATCAATATAACCGTCTGCCCGTAACTACCGTACAGTTACTAAGAAGCAGGAAGATCAATGAACTACAAGATCGCTCGTCACCCTCGCAGATCATTAAGAACTACAAGCAGTCAGCTGCAATGACAGATGGTAGTTGTAGTTCACGCAAAGAACTCTGTGAATGAATGATGCGCCCAAGTTGGTGGATCCCCAAGGTGGCTGCACTGTTTTTAAACTGAGAGCGGGTGCAGGAAAATGAATCCCCACCCAGTGTTACAGGGGGGGGGGGGGGGGATCTCCCGAAGCATGTTACACCCTAAATATAGTGTGTAATTTTTAACATGCTCCCAAAGGATGAACTTATCCTTTAAAACCACTTTAGGCTAACAGATAGTTCAGCTTTAAACAGGCTTCAGTTCTCTATTTGTTTTAGTACTAAATGCTCTACAATTAATATCATTTAGTAGAATAACTGTGCTGGGAAAAGGATCACGTGTTTTCTGTAATGTTCCAGCTGTAATTTAGTTGAAAAATTGCTCAAGACTTGATTAAACATCAAAGAGTCAAAAGTGAAGCTTCAAATCCATATTAATCCACATTAATCATGGACGTGACATTAGCAGGACTGCCTTAAATGGATAAACATGCACTTATTGAATTATTGCATCCAAGTTCTCTGCCAACAACATTAGGCCCAGATGGAAAAAGTAGAAATAAAAACAAACATTCTATTATAAGAAGTACTATCATGGCTATATTTTTCTATTAAAAAAAAAAAAAAAAAAGAAGTAACACAATTGGTTAAGGAAAGCTCTGTATTCTTCCGTTGATGTTTAAAGAGCTTCCTGATTTCTTTGTATCACAGATCACACTCTGGTACTTGACACCTGAACGTTGGGGCTCAATCTCAAGGAAGTAGGAGGGGTCCTGTGTAAAGTTTGATTCTGGGATCCATGGAGCACCACCGGGACACAGGACTGATTTGAAGGCTAAACACACACCGATGCCGCGTACACACAAGCGTTTTTTTCCGTCGGAATAAACTCTGAAGGTTTTTCTGACGGAGTTCCGCTGAAACTGTCTTGCCTGCACACGATCACACCAAAGTCTGACCATCTAGAACAAGGTGACGTACAACGCGACTAGAAAAAGGAAGTTCAATAGCCAGTAGCCAATAGCTGCCGTCTCGTACTTGCTTCAGGAGCATGCGTCGTTTTTGGTCCGTCAGTATACAGACGAGCGGCTCCAGCCCGCCATCCCTGAGCTGTTGCCCAGACCCCGCACCAGCTAGCCTGGAGCCGATGCACGGACCCCGCCATGCTTGATGACCCCCCCCCCATCTATCTGGATCTATCCAGGTAAGTTCTGGACCAACCTGCAGATGCTTGCGGGGGGTGGGGGGGTGTAGTGCCGCACCGCCAGGGGGTTGTTGTTTGCTGCCACTACTGGAGGTCCTTCTCTGTCCAGTGATGTCCACGAGTGTCTCAGCCATCCCGATAGAAATTGGTTGTGTCGGAAATATTTAAAAACATGTTCTATTTCTAGGTCCGTCATAGGGCTGAAACAACTAATCGATTAATCGGCAACTAATCGATTATGAAATTAATCGATTACTATTTTAATAATCGATTAATCTGCCAGTAACATAATGGGGTTAAAAATAAACTAAAATGAGCCCTTTATACTACAAAAAGAGCAAATAATCGCTACTGTAAATATTACTTTCACAGTTCTACAGTAAAAAAAAAATGAACCCCTTACTGAAATGAAAAATGAACCCCTTACAGTAGTGATTATCTGCTTTTTTTGTACTATAAAGGGCCAATTTTAGTTTTTTTTTAACCCCCATTATGTTACTAAACGTCTTAGACCTGGTTCACATCTATGTGTTTTTTGGTGCTTTTTGCAGAAACGCACTACAGTTCATTTACATGGTTTCCTATGGGACACGTTCACATTTATGCTTTTTTCAGCCGCTGCATATTTGAAAAGGGTCAGGGACTTAGTATATACAGTATATCTCTTCTGTCTGTTATTTTTAGAGTGGATTAGATATTTTGCTCCCTAAACATATAGTTGGTTATTTATATTTACCAATGCATAGAGATATTTAGGAAAAAATAGCCTTTTTTTTTTTAAACTTTACATATTAACTAAATTATACACCACACTTTTTTTATGGTTATTAACCGATTAATCGAAACAATAATCGGCCAACTAATCGATTATGAAAATAATCGTTAGTTGCAGCCCTAGTCCGTCAGAATTTTCGAAAAAAAATAAAAATAAAAAGTCAGATGAGGCACAAACACACAAACACACACACACACACACACACACGGAATAAATGATGACGTTTCCATCCGATTTTTTCCCGGAAAGTCCAACCGCGTGTATGAGGCATTAAAGTGATTGTAAAGTGTAATTTACAATTGCATGCCACTACCTATACGTGGCTGAACCCTGGCAAAGCCGCATTTTTTTTATTTCAACAAGCAATAAAAAGACCAAAAAACAAAGGGGGGGGGGGGAGACATGTGCCCTGTACTGTACTCCAAGATATTGAATTTACAGGTATGTCAAAATACTATTAGCTTAACCTCCAGCAGTACATTTACTGTTGGCGGGTGGCAGCCTCAGGCGCATGGGTACATCAGTGTTCTTCCTGATCTAGGTACGTGCCCTGCTGACCTGTGCTGCGATTGGACGAGTTTGTCAGCAGGTTACAGCCAATCAGAGTGCATAACTGCTGATTGGCTGTGGCCACTCACAGCACAGAGATCTGTGTGTTGGCAAACACAACACACAGATCTGTCTGGATTTCTCCCTGCTTTCAGTTACGGTTCAGAACTGAAAGCAAGCAGAGACCCAGCCAGATGATCATTGAGTAAAAGCAGCACGCTGCCATACACTTGTTAAGCACACTGTAAACCACTTGATTGCCCTCCTGATCACTCCTGTCACCCAGCCAGTGTACAGTATTTACACTATTCACTGTATTAGTGTCAGTAGAGACATCAGAGTCAGTTAGTGTCCCTTCCAGCCAGTGTCAGTTAGCACCAGATTGCCCACCACACTTCCAGTCACACTATAACCGCCATTAGTAGTATAGTGTCTGTAAGGATCAGTATTTTATTCACGATTAGAACTAGAATTAGGGCTGGATCTGTAGTGCCCACAGCGCTGCTCTGTGACAATTGCAGTCACATCCATGGATCCATCCCTCCATACTTTGCCCATGCCCAGCGATACCCAGCCATACTCAATATTACAGTGGGGGAGATGACGTGGATATTAAAGTGGGGACTATATGGTGGTGGAATTTAAACAGGTTTTTGCAAATTCAATTATTTGCTGATCCGAAAAATGATCCTATCCCTGACTCTGATCCGAGGAACGATCCGGGAGTTTTTTGATCCGTTGCACCCTTAACTAGAAGAGTGTCCCCAATAGTATAGTCTCCCTAAAAATGCAATGTTGGCAAGATCATCCCTGATCACTGCCATTACTTGCGACATGTAGCAGAATTATTATGCCTAAAATTATGAGGAAATCTGATTTTATTGGATATGTTTTTTAACAAAAGTTAAAAATATATATATTTTTTTTTAACCAACATTTTTGGCGTTTTTTTTTTTTCGTTTTGTAATAAAAAATCCAGTGGTGATCCAATACCACCAAAAGAAAGCTCCATTTGTGTGAAAAAAAATTATAAAAATGTAATTTCCGTACAGTGTTGCAGGACTGATCAATTGTCAGTTAAAGTAGTACAGTACTGAATAGCAAAAAATGCCCTGGTCATGAGGGGGGGGGGGAGGGGTGCCTTCTGGAGGTCAAGTGGTTAAGATGTATCTGTTGATTCTACCATAACTCCAATGTGCATTAGCAGGACTTTGTGCTTTAGAATATAATTTATCAGATCAGCAAGAGAAATTCCAGCATAAAAGCTTTCCTTGCTAATCAAACATATTTTCAATTCCTGAAAATTATCCCCAGGATATTCACATGTGTAGACATCACTATTTATTTTTAACTCAACTACTCCTCAATGCAGCAGTTAGTACATACTCAAATATACCAGTTTTAAAATAATGTAAGACATGACATTTTGAAGTAATGTATATGGCTGTAGGTTGCTTTTGAATTTGTACAGCATTTAAAAAAAAAAAAAAAAAAAAAAAACACCTTTTGATAGCAATGAAAATAAAAAATGTACCTGGACCTACCTGTAGCAGTTTGTAGTCATGACCAAATCCAGGAAAATTCTGATTGGACAGTGCTCTGGTACTTTCTGGTAGTGGTGTTTGTGGACTCCACCCTACCACACATTGCTACTGGCCCATCAACAGGATGGACTGTCACTGGCCAACAGAAATGTGCACAAGGCAGGATGGGGCGGGCAAGCTTCAGCACTGGCCAAAAGTGTGGCAGCGTTGTCCAACACAATAGCCATGGATGCAATATTAATGGCGCCACTGCTAGGCCTCTACACTTTAGATTTGTAAGCAGTTTTTCTTCTTTTTAATCACTTTATTAAACTGCTATTTTTATAACACCATGTACATCTATCTGCCTACCTACTAGATCTCTCCCCAGGAGGTGGCCATTACCCCCCATGGCTGCCATATATGACCCAATGGAGGTTATTTACGAAAGGTAAATCCACTTTGCACTGCAAGTGCACTTGAAAGTGCAGTCGCTCTAAATCTAAGGGGTATATCTGAAATGAGTGGAAGCTCTGCTGATTTTATCATCCAATCATGTGCAAGCTAAAATGCTGTTTTTTTATGTACCTTGCATGTCCCCTTCGGATCTACAGTGACTTTACTTCCAAGTGCACTTGCAGTGCAAAGTGGATTTGCCTTTAGTAAATAACCCCCAATGTCTTTATATGCTCTCTGAGAATAGTTTAGTAGTATGGACTGAGCAATAGGAGAAAAATCCTACTGTATTTGTTTCAGTTATGAATCCCAAAGTCATATGTAATGACAAACCCTCAGCTGCTGCTGGTAATGTTCTCTCTTAGGCAATGAAAGATCCCAGTAAACTGGAGGTTTCTGTCATGTCTACAAAGCAACTGCAAGCAAAACTGCCTCATAACCTTGCCCTGTCCATTATTAGAAGTTTAGCCTGCCACTGATCACCTCATTCCAAAAAAGCCAACTGCCTGTTGCTTTGCAAGCCAATAACACAGAGCAGGTATCAAGCAATTAAAGTTGGTGCTACTAATGCATGTTTTTTTTTTTTAGGTCATTGACTGAAAAAACTGAAGCCATTGGATCAACATAAAAGCCAAGCAACTAACATTTTTAGAAGGGGAAATCATCAGTTTAATGTTGGTTTCCTTAAGGCCCCATTCACACCTGAGCGTGTTGTAGCTTGAAGCCTGAAGCTACAAAATGCTGGAGGGGAAAAAAAAAAAAGAATAAAATCAATTATTCTCTATGGAGATGGTTCACATCTTCACCCCAAAAACACCTGAAGCCAGAAGCCCCAAAACGCCTGAAGCTTAACCACTTAAGCCCCGGACCAAATTTGCAGCCAAAGGACCAGGCCCCTTTTTGCGATTCGGCACTGCGTCGCTTTAACTGACAATTGCGTGGTCTTGCGACGTGGCTCCCAAACAAAATTGGTGTCTTTTTTTTTTTCCACAAATAGAGCTTTCTTTTGGTGGTATTTGATCGCCCCTTCGGTTTTTCATTTTTTGCGCTATAAACAAAAATAAAGCGACAATTTTGAAAAAAAAATGCATTATTTTTTACTTTTTGCTATAATAAATATCCCCAAAAAATATATTAAAAAAAAAACATTTTTTTTCTCCTCAGTTTAGGCCGATACATATTCTTCTACATATTTTTGGTAAAAAAAAAAAAAAAAAAAAAAATCACAATTAGCGATTATTGATTGGTTTGTGCAAAAGTTATAGCGTTTACAAATTTGGGGATAGTTTTATAGCATTTTTATTAATATTTTTTTTTTTTTTTTTTTTTTTACTAGTAATGGCGGCGATCAGCGATTTTTATTGTGACTGCGACATTATGGCGGACACATCGGACATTTTTGACACATTTTTGGGACCATTGTCATTTATACAGAAATCAGTGCTATTTAAATGCACTGATTCCTGTGTAAATGACACTGGCAGTGAAGGAGTTAACCACTAGGGGGCGGGGAGGGGTGAAGTGTGTGTGTTTTTTTTTTTTTATTGTAGGGGGGCGCGTGGCTTTGCATCTGACGTCACTGATCGGCTTTCCCGATGACAGGGAACAGTCGATCAGTGTCAGTCGCGCTAGGAAGCACGGGGAGAGGTTTGTTTACACAGACCTCTCCCCGTTCTTCAGCTCTGTGACCCGATCGCAGCGATCGGGTCCGCTGGTCCCACGGCCGTGGAGCTCAGGACCGGGTCGCGAGCGCGCTGACCCACGGCTGTGCTCTTAAAGGGCCACGTACAGGTACGTGGTTGTGCCCAGCCGTGCCATTCTGCCGACGTATATCTGCGTGAGGCGGTTAAACAAGTTCTTGAACTATATTTTAATTTTTTCTTAGGCAGATTTGGGTGTTTTTCTGCTTTTTACATTGGTGACCTTATGACCTGTACAAAATCGCAGCAAAAAAAACTTTCTGCCTGAAAACGCTACGTACAGGTGTGAATGGGGCCTTAAGGATGATCAACAAGCAAAAGATTATAGCAAGTCTAATAAAAACAAACACAGTAGTACTTGAAGCTGAACTCCAGAATTCAGCCACTTAGATAGATATCAGCGCAGCCATCGGCTCTCGCTGCTGTCAATCAAATCCAAAGACGCAGGCGCCAGGGCCAAGTCCTACATTTGGCGTCTATGGATGCCGAATGCTAGCCTCGGGAGCGCGCCCGCAAGGAAACCCCCCCCCCCCCCCGGAGAGCGCTTCTCCTAGGGGGGGTTATACGATTTGGGGAGGAGCAGCCGCAGAGTGAGCCCAGAAGTCGAGGATTGGGGCCACTCTGTGCAAATCGAACTGCATAGTGGAAGCAAGTATGACACGTTTTTTATTTTTATTTAAAAAAAAAAAAAAAAAAAAGAAGTAGCTTTACAAATCACTTTAAGCCCAAAGAGATGCACGATATCTCTTGAACATCTCTCTGTTATTTATATCTGACAGGTATAAGGCTCTACCAAAGCATACAGCAAAGATCTGTGACAGAGGGGTACTAAGGAACACAGAACAGCTATGCCTGCCTCTGCTGCTCATTCAGAGAAGCCTTTGTATTTTGTGAAAGCCTTCACATAATACAAAGGCTTCTGTCATTGGGCAGGAGGAGATGGGCAGGGATAGCAGCGGCACCAAATCTAAAGTTGAAGATGCTTAGACTTTAAGCATCTGCTTCGGGCTCTTGGAAATACAGCAATAACCATCCTCAGAGTGCAATAAAAGTGTCAAATGTAAATACCGTATATACACTCGTGTATAAGCCGATCCGAATATAAGCAGAGGTACCTAATATTACCACAAAAAAAAAAAATGGGAAAACATTGACGCGAGTATAAGCCTAGGGTGAGAAATGCGCAGCTACCGTAAGTGGAAAAGAGGGTCAACAATGCCCATTTGCAGCCTCACTGTGCCCATGTGCAGCCATAGGTCCTCAAACTTGGTAGTTAAGGGTTCCTAGATGCCCCCTAGCTGCAGCCAAAATTTGGGGTCTCTGGACCCAAAGGGTCCTGAAATGACATTGCTGCAGATGGACACAGTTAACCGACTTTGGGGCCCTGTATCTCGGGGCCATTTTATGCTAGGAACCCCAAATTGTATGTTGTAGTGCTAGTGTCACTGGGTTTGCACACCAAATTTGGGGCTCCTAGCACCAAGAGACCCCGAGATACGGGGCCCCAAAGTCGGGTCAGAAAATGTCAAGCACTTTTCTGCAGAAAAGTGCTTGACTCAAGTATAAGCTGAGGGGGGCACTTTCATCACAAAAAAAATGTGCTGAAAAACTCAGCTTATACTCGAGTATATACGGTAACAGAGATAAGTCCGGGAGAGTTCATGCACATCTTTTGACTTCAAGTGGAACGTCAGTCATTTTTTCATCTTTCCATTTATTAAATCTTCTGCCCTTGTGGTTTTAACTTTGGATAGTAAAACTTTTATTTCTACCAGTAAAATACCTTATTACAGCACACTTCCTGTTTCTTGCCTGGTAAAAGCCTAGGTTAATGACATAATGCACAGCTCTCTCTCATGAGAGTTTGCCAGGAAGTGAGGGGGGGGGATGAATCATAAGAGGGCCAATGAGAGCTGCAGAGCTGGAGGTATGCCTCTTTGTAAATAAAAAGGAAGTGAACAGGCAGCAGCTTCGGCTGCCCACAGTTAAAATGGTTGCAGCCAGACTCAGTGGAGGGAGATTTCTGCAGCATATTTCGCAAGTACAGAATCACAGTAAATATAAAATATGCAAAGTGGTTGAAGGGAGTGCTCAACCAGTGCTTGGGTCGGGCACTGATAGAAGTCAAAAGACTGCTGTAACTGCTGATGGTTTAGGTTTAGTAACCGTTGCTCGGTTTAGTAACCTTTAAAGCTGGCCTTACATGGATCAAAACTCAGCCAGTTCAACAGGAACCGGCTAAGATTTGATCCATGTATGGTTCACTCCCATTCACGAGAAGTCGATATAGCAATTCATTTTTAATGAACTGGCTTGTTGGTATATTTTTGCTCAGTCATTGCTACAGCCATTCAATTGCAGTGCTGATCAGTGTAATCCGGGGGGCTGGGGAGTTCCGCTGTCAGAATACAATGGCACAGTGGGGAGGAATTCTTTACCCAGCACAAATCTGTGGATGGGGAAATTGGTTCAGTTTTTTTTTTAGGTCAGTAATTTATGGCCAGCTTTATTCACTGCTCAAGAAACCGCCAGACACATCTAGAGGAACCCTGGTTGAGATTATCTCCTATAGAGGGCAACACCTTAACTGGATCACATGCAAGACCCTGAACTAGATAAAATAGAAAAACCACTGGAACACAATCTCTAAATCCATTTAGAAAACGGATTTATTAGTCACATGAATAAGCAAGCAGCAATGGCTGGGGCAGTCCTCTAAGACAAAACAAAAGTGTGTTTTCTCAGGCTTCAGGCTGGTGGAGAGGATCGAGCTTCAGGGTTGTTAAACTGCTCAACTAAATGTTTTTATTTGACAACCGTGTCCTCTGACTGCGATTCAATAAATCACAGTTAAAATCATATTCAGACAGTAGGGAATCAAATAAAAAAGTTTATGTTGACAGGGAGGCAACTTAGCAACCACAACGCTACACAGCCAAAAGGCAGCAAAAAAAAAAAAAAAAAAAGGGCACTGGTTAAAGCACGCTGTGATCAAAAGGTCTGTATACAATAAAATGGAGTAAATAACAGCTTTACAGGCAGAGAACCTTATTAAAACCATCCATAAATAAAAATTATATTTAACATGACTGCTGCTTTAGATCAGTAAAATATATACAGTATATTTATTTTTCTTTGGTTATATTGGGGGGTGTTAGCTTCAATGAGCTCACATGAGTCAGGAACTATGGTTTATAGCTCACTGTCCCACTTTTATTTAAAAACAACGCATTTTCCTTCCATCAGAGTTTTTCCACACAGAGGTCTTAACCATCAAAACAGACAGTCAAAATAATACTGAGCGACTTGGCTCTTTCATCAGCAAGCCCCCTGCTTATGCCCCAAATCTTGCCCTTTGACTTTTGATTGGTCCCTCAGATCATCTCACCCAGCTCTCCTGGTTCTCAGACTTTAGTTGCACCACCATGCTGCACCATGCTACTAAGCCCTGACCTCTCAATAGGGGATCTTCCGGATAACTGTCTGAACCTCTCCTATCTCCTAGTCTATGATCTTCTGCTTATCGTCTCTCAGGTTAAGTCCACCCTGTCCCATTCCCGGAAAAAAATTAGCGATGTTCAGCCATTCTAAAGTAGCCTTGAGTGTATATAAATGAGGCTTTGTCTGATTGATTGGAGGTAGAGATTTCAACGACATTCTTCATCTGCCTCAACCTTGGCCAATTTTCAGCTTTCGGTGCTCTCACTTGAATGACAATTACTCAGTCCAAAAATTATACTGCTACATATCCTTGGTAAAAATAAGTACCAAATTGGGGTATATTATTTGGTCTTTGTGAAAGTTATAGAGTCCACAAGCTATGGTGCCAATATCTGAAAATTGATCACACCTGAAGTACCGACGGCCTATCTCAATTCTTGAGACCCTAACATGCCATAAAAGTACAAATACCCCCCAAATGACCCCTTTTTGGAAAGAAGACATTCCAAGGTATTTAGAAAAAGGCATGGTGAGTTTTTTGAAGTTGTCATTTTTTCCCACAATTCTTTGCAAAATCAAGATTTTTTTTATCTTTTTTTTTTTTTTTCACAAAAATTGTCATATTAGCAGGTTATTTCGCACACACAGCATATGCATACCACAGATTACACCCCAAAACACATTCTGCTATTACTCCTGAGTACGGCGATACCACATGTGTGCGACTTTTACACAGCGTGGCCACATACAGAGGCCCAACATGCAGGGAGCACCATCAGGTGTTCTGGAGCACCCAGGACAATTCTGACATTTCTCTCCTACATGTAAAAATCATCATTTATTTGCTTGAAAATTACATAGAACCCCAAAACATTATATATGTTTTTTTAGCAAAGACCCTAGAGAATACAATGGCGGTGTTGCAACTTTTTATCTAGCACGGTACTTGCGCAGCAATTTTTCGAGCGCGTTTTTTTGGGAAAAAAAAGTTTTGTGCTTTACAAAAAACAAAACTGTAAATTTAGCCCAATGTTTTTGCATCATGTGAAAGATGAAGTTACGCCGAGTAAATAGATACCTAACATGTCACCCTTCAAAATTGCAGATGCTCGTGGAATGGCGCCAAACTTCGCTACTTAAAAATCCCCATAGGCGGCGCTTAAATTTTTTTTACTGGTTACATGTTTTGAGTTACAGAGGAGTTCTAGGGCCAATATTATTGTTCTCGCTCCAACATTCACAGCGATACCTCACATGTGTGGTTTGAACACCGTTTTCATATGTGGGCGGGACTCACATATGCGTTCGCTTCTGCATGCGAGCACACGGGGACAGGGGCGCTTTACATTTTTTTGTTTTTTTTTATTTTTACTTTATTTATTTTAGTTTGACACTTTTTTTCCCCCAAAAAATTTTTTTGATCACTTTTTATTCCTATTACAAGGAATGTAAACATCCCTTTGTAATAGGAATATGGCATTACAGGTCCTCTTTACAGTGAGATATGGGGTCAATAAGACCCCACATCTCACCTCTAGGCTGGAAAGCCTGAAATAAAAAAAAAAACAATCCTGGCTTTGATCGTAGCGAGTATTGCAGGGTATCGCAGAATATCGCAGGGTATAGCAGGGTATGGCAGAGTATTGCAGAATATCGCTGGGTATGGCAGAGTATCGCTGGGTATGGCAGAGTATCGGTGGGTATGGCAGAGTATCGCTGGTGGGTAGGGCAGAGTATCGCTGGTGGGTATGGCAGAGTATCGCTGGTGGGTATGGCAGAGTATCGCTGGTGGGTATGGCAGAGTATCGCTGGTGGGTATGGCAGAGTATCGCTGGTGGGTATGGCAGAGTATCGCTGGGTATGGCAGAGTATCGCTGGGTATGGCAGAGTATCGCAGGGTATGGCAGGGTATGGCAGGGTATGGCAGAGTATCGCAGGGTATGGCAGAGTATCGCAGGGTTATGGCAGAGTATCGCAGGGTATGGCAGAGTATCGCAGGGTATGGCAGAGTATCGCAGGGTATGGCAGAGTATCGCAGGGTATGGCAGAGTATCGCAGGGTATGGCAGAGTATCGCAGGGTATGGCAGAGTATCGCAGGGTATGGCAGAGTATCGCAGGGTATGGCAGAGTATCGCAGGGTATGGCAGGGTATAGAATATGGCAGGGGTATGGCAGAATATGGCAGGGGTATGGCAGAATATGGCAGGGGTATGGCAGAATATGGCAGGGGTATGGCAGAATATGGCAGGGGTATGGCAGAGTATCGCATGGCAGAGTATCGCAGGGGAAAATACAAGGTTTCCTGTGAATGGCTGGAGCGGTGCTCAGCACTACTCAGTTTTGTTCCATGAATGGGAATGGAAGTCCCTGTACCACATGTTAACCAAAGACCTGAAGTTAGACACTAAACCAGGGGTCTCAATCTGTGGCCCTCCAGCTATTGAGAAACTCCAAGTCCCATGAAGCATTGCAAGGCTGACAGTTACAAGCATGACTTCCACAGGCAGAGGCATGGTGGGACTTGTAGATCCGCAACAGCTGGAGTGCCACCAGTTTGAGACCCCTGCACTAAACTATTCATAACCATTTTTTTTTAAAACTTTTTGTTATAGATTGCGAGTAAGCAATAAGTAGATATTCTATCATGACAAACTAAAATATTTAAAAAACATAATCAATTGAATATTTTAAATTTATCTAATGCTTACACAATACGACACTATTGTTTAAATATTTTAAAATAAAAAATAAAAAGTGTAATCTAATAAAAAAAAATAAAAAAAAAAGTTTTTGTTTAGCTTTGGTGAGCGTGCTTTTTACAATACAAAAGACCCTCCACACATTCATGTGAAATTACGCACCATTTGCAGGTACTTAATAAGTTATGCGAAATACAATAAAAATAATTAAGATTTGTATAAATTCTATTTTTTTAACATATTCATTTAGTATACAGAACTGTCTTAAATTATATAAAATCACATATTCATGGATTTTATCTTACATTTACAGGGTCATTTTCCTTTTTTGGCCTCAGTGGGTCCTCTGGCTCTACCCTCCCGGGGTGTGTTTGCAGTGGGGGAGCTGGGTCAGCATTTTGGGCATGGCCTGATACCAGCGCTTCCCCGGAGGCATGCTACCACTGCTGGGTTTCTGGTTTTAAATAAATCTAGAGCATATCTTGGCCTCGTATAGGTTTTTAATTAGAACGTTTGCCATCTTAGTACATGTAAGTTTTATTTTATGAATTCCGTCTGACTCTGTATATCTATGAACATTGTTTGAATGTTATACATCTGCATACTTATTTACTCCACTTATATATTCTATTCTAGAATATAAAAGTATTCTTGCTTAAATACACCCCTGAAGAAACGTGCCTGTACTCTGAAACGCATTGGGTGCAAGAATCATTATATTATACAGTTTGTATTACTATGCAATGATGGTGACTAAATTGTAAATATGTTCAAATACGCTAAGTGCTTTTTACATATTATATCCAATAAATAATTTAAAACTGGTTTTAGTTCCCGGATGTGACACTAAAAATGCTCAATATTGAGGACTCATCAATTGTAAAACTATCCATAACCAGCTTTAGGCCCCGTTTACACTGGCAGTAGAAACAGGTGTTTGGGGCAAATGTTGCTGCTCCCCAAAAGCCTAGCAAAGCAGCCTATAATGCATAATATGGACAGCGGACAGAGCTGTTCACCTCACTGTGCGGCAACAATGAAGCTACATGTTGAGTCTGGAAAAAGTTGAAACTTGTCAACACCTAGCATTCAAGTCTATGGTAACGTACCTGAGGTGCATTTTATTTTAATTTTTTAACACGCCGTAAATGCACATTTAACACACGCGAACGCTATGGAGCACTGGTTTGCATTAGTGTGAGAGTTAGAATTTTTTTAAAGTATGAAATTAGCCCTACGGTATCTCCAGTAATAAAGCAACAAAGGCGACATCCAAAAACAAAACTAGCCATACACACATAGGATTTCCTTTATTCAGCCAGTTGAAAAAAAAATTGAACAGATTCCTCCACCCACATGAACAGTGTGAACTGATGAATCACCTCTTGCCAGATATTGTACCACCGGCGGCTGTCAGAATACCTGAACTGTGGCTACAATCCTTGTTCAACTGACATTTTTCTTAGCACTTTCCAATTTTTCAACTGAAGGTTTGTAGGCATAATTTCTGCAATGGAAACTAAATAACGCGGTCACACATATACACCAAGACTCCTAACCTCTTATTGGAGTAGGAGACTTGATGTATGCGAGGCAACATTACTGGGGTTGGTCTAAATGTTTGCATTTTTATAGTGTATTTGAAGATCCAACTCTCCAACTGTATGTAATTTATCCCTTTGATGCTGATATGCTATCAACTTCAACTTCCTGTTGATACTACTTCCCATCAGTCTTGTATGAAGTATTTCCTGTTTAAGGAGAAGTGCTCTTTAAGGGCATGTTTGGTGAGAACCGTGCCCGAGTATGACCCCTACTCTCCATTGCACTGTGCTTCAAAACGGAAGTCTTCCCAGGCATGCTTATGTCATCACCTCTGTATATATTTTACTGTCTAGGCCTTTCCTTGAGATAGGTCTACATCATGACTGATCTCCCTTGTTCCTTCCTTTGATATCTCCACAAATGTTGTCACTTTGAGGATCTACACACTGATAAAATAAACAGCAGTGGTTATAGACAAAATTACCCACACTTTTTTTTAAACTTTAAAATAAGTAATTTTCTAGCAAAAAATACTGATTAGGCCTCATGTACACTGGACGTTTTTACACATTATGTCAATGCACACATAGGCTATTATCAGCGTTTTCTGTCTGGAACCCCCCCCCCCCCCCCCCTTCCAGAATTAGCGGGTTTTAAAAGAAGTTTCTCAGCAGTAAAAACCTCTCTAAATCTGATAAAAGCTTTAAAACACTGAAAAATGCAGCTATTCAGCGTTGATCAGTGTTTTTGAGCCATAAGCTTTTGTGGGATTAAAGTTTTGCTAATAAAAAGCTAAAAAACGCAATAGCTATAAACCGCTACTGCCAAACGCATTCTACAGCCAGCGCTACTGGCATTTTTATAACGTCCAGTGTGCATGACGCCTAACCCTCAAACAAAAAACAAAACACAATATATATCCCAATTTTTTGTAAAACATAAAAAAATGTTATGTTGAGGGAAAAAAAATATATATATATGAAACGCGCTTTAAAATTGCGTACGCTCGTGGAGTGGCAAAAAACGAGGGCAATTAAAAAAATCTTCATAGGCGACACTGACATTTTTTTTACAGGTTACCTGTTTAGATTTACAGAGGATGTCTAGTGCTAGAATTATTGCTCTCACTCCAACATTCACAGCGATACCTCACATATGTGGTGCAAACACCGTTTAGATATGCGTGCATGACTTACGTATGCGTGCACTTCTGGAGGGATGGGGGCGCTTTTTTTTTTTTTTTTTTTTTTTTTGATCACTTATTCCTATTACAAGGAATTTAAACACCCCCTGTAAAACAAAATAATGACAGGACCTCTCTATGGAGAGATCTGGGGCCAAAAACACCCCAAATCTCTTTTACCTTTAAAAGCAAAAGAAAAACATTTACTTCCCCTGTAGACCGTAAATGACATCATGATGTTGCTTTGGCCCTCCTAGGCCATAGAGGCAATCTGGTCTCTGTTTTTTTCTGTGTCTAGCCAGCCGAACTAAAAAAAGTCCTGCTAGCAGCATTTTGGGAGCAGTGAAGGAGCGGTGTATTCACCGCTCCTACCCATTGAAATCAATGGGGCAGCGTGGCTATACCGCCGGCAAAGCATTACTGCAGCTGCGCTTTTAACCCTTTTTTGGCCGCTAGCGGGGGTTAAAACCGAATAGCGCCGCTAAAGGGCTGCTTTACCGCTGACGCCCCCATCGCCCCAGTGTTAAAGGGCCCTAACAATGTAAATTTGCTGTCTCCTCAAAATAACTCAACACAGCCATTAATGTCTAAACCGCTGGCAACAAGAGTGAGTACACCCCCAAGTTAAAATGTCTAAATTCGGCCCAAAATATTTTCTGTGGCCACCATTATTTTCCAGCACTGCCTTAACCCTCTTGGGCATGGAGTTCACCAGAGCTTCACAGGTTTCCACTGGAGTCCTCTTCCACTCCTCCATGACGACATCACAAAGCTGGTGGATGTTAGAGACCTTACGCTCCTCCACCTTGCCCCACAGATGCTAAATAGGGTTTAGCTCTGGAGACATGCTTGGCCAGTCCATCGCCTTTACCCTCAGCTTCTTTAGCAAGGCATCTTGGAGGTGTTTTTTGGGGTCGTTATGTTGGAATATTGCCCTGCGGCCCAGTCTCTGAAGGGAGGGTGGTCATGCTCTGCTTCAGTATGTCACAGTACATGTTGGCATTCATGGTTCCCTCAATGAACTGTAGCTTCCCAGTGACGGCAGCACTCATGCAGCCCCAGACAATGACAATGATCACCATGCTTGATTGTAGGAAAGACACACTTGTCTTTCTGCTACTCACCTGGTTGCCGCCACACACGCTTGACACCATCTCTGTGTTGCAGCCTGAACTAGATAGGTTGAAACCTCTACAATCTGAATCTAAATTGTTGTGTGTGGTGCAATACCTATGGACATATGGATCCGGAAATATCCCAGAGACAAGGTGTTCTCCTGCCAGTCCAGGTCTTATGCTGCCCTCTCCAGATTAGACTATGCACTGGCCACGGGTGACCTTTTACCCTGTGTCCAGCCAATAGCATATCTGTCCCAGACAGTGTCTGATCATTCCATACAACAGGTGGGTTTGACTTTAGGCCACAGACCCTAATTTCGGGCTTGGAGACTCGGCCCTCTCTGGATCTCCACGCCGGAAATACTAGAGTCCATTCCAACAGACATGACCAATTACTGGGCCTCCAACTCTGACTCTGCAGCCGGGAGCCCTGTCTGGGATTTTAGGACTGGTCAGGGGTTCCTATATCTCACTTATTAAACGTTACAGATCTGTTGGGCGGGCCACACAAGAGGCTCACCAAAAAGGTGCTAGATGAGGCACGCTCCCGTCATATGGGAAGCCCTTCCTCCGAGACTCATGGTATGCTGACAGACGCTCATTGGACGCTGAAGCTTCAAATGGTGGATTTAACCAGGAAGCAACAATTACACTTTTCTCTGTTCGTATTCATGAGCATGGGGGGGGGGGGGGGGGGGGGGGAAGCGGTAGGCTTCTTGCGTATCTCACCCACATGGACTTTCAGGACAGTTTGATAGCTGAAATTCAACTTCCAGATGGGTCAACTACCTCTGATGCATTAACTATCAACCAAAACTTTGTAGAATTCTATAGCAAGCTCTATGAAGATACGACTGTACCTTCAGAGCAAGCCTTTATGGGTTTCTTTGAATCACTTGACTTTCCAGCACTTAGTACCCCCCAGCAACTCCTCTTAGAAAAACCTATCAGGCTAGAGAAAGTAACTACGGCCATACGCCCATTACCAACCAGTAAAACTCAGGGCCTAGATGGCCTCCCCTCAGAATGGTATTAGGCACACAGAGGACCTGGCTCCCAGGCTCCTTAAAGTGGATGTAAACCCTTTTTTTTTTTATGTCAGAATGTAGAGAATAAGATTTCCTTTCATTTGAGCCCAGTCTTGCCACACAGATTTACTTGAGGCCTGAGCAATCCTCTTATTTTTTTTTTCCCCAGATGTTGGACTCTTAGGAATTCTTACGATCATGTTCCTCGTACACAGGGCAGGACTTTGTTATGTATACTGTTATTTAATGCACGTAAAACTATCTTACTGCATTGAAAGGATGTGGGCTCTCTTTCGGCCAACGCCTTCTTTCGTAACGTTCATGGGGTTCTCCCTAAATTTAAAATTGGCTGGATGTCTGAGGATTTCTGGGGGGTGGGGGTGGCCTTTCATCACAACTCACTCAGTGAGTCTTCCACTAATGTAACTCAGGAACAGTGATCTGAAGGTTGCCTACACAATAACCAGGGATTGTTCTGTGTGGATCTGCTGTTGATATGGGGTCATATGTGGGTTTGAATGTGTGCATGTATGAATGCTGTTGGTCTTTGTTCCTTCACTGACTGCCAGCTCGGTGTACACTAATTAGTACATGACTTGTTATAGTCCTAAGCACCTTACACGCCTGTAATGCAAGTCCGTCTGTTGTATTTTTTGCTGTAAAACAAAAACATCTTTCAACTAGTTGCTGCCCCCCCACCATCAAATGACTGCAGGGCTGCTCTCGGTCTGGGACACCATCATATGACGGCATCCCAGAACAGCTGCTCTCGAGTGGGGCAAGCAGCGTGGCCGTGCCACGATGCTAGGATACGGCGCGACTCCAGATTTCTGTAAAGAGCAGCGTCCGCGGCTCTTTAACCATGTGATCGGCTGTGTCCAATCAAAGCCGGTCACATGTAAACACAGAGATGCCAGTAATCGGCACTCCTCGCCTCACACTGACAGAGCCGATGAGTGGCATCTCCACACAGGGGGGGGTCATCTACACATGTAAATCATTGATCAGTGTCCTGATACAACATAGTGCTAACTGGGTCACCAATCAGTGCCCGCCATTGCCAATCAGTGCCCACCAGTGCCCATTAGCGATGCCTGTCAGTGCTGGGTATCAGTGCCGCCCATCACTGCTGTCGATCAATGCCCGTGTCGCCCATCAGTGCCACCCATCAATGCCCACCAGTGCCCATAAGTGTGGCATATTAGTGCTACATCATCAATGCCCACCAGTTCAGCCCATCAGTGTCGGAGAAAAATTACTTGGTTACATGATTTACTGACAAAAACGAAGTTAAAAAAAATAAAATAAAAAAAAAGTTTTAAAATTCGTTTTTTTTTTTTTTGTTTTGTTTTTTTAAGTAAAAAAATAAAAAAACCCAGCAGTGATTAAAATACCACCAAAAGATAGCTCTTTGTGTGACAAAAAATATATAAAAAAAATAAAAAAATAACTTGTTTGGGTACAGTGTAGCATGACCGCGCAATTGTCATTCAAAGCGCAACAGCACTGAAAGCTGAAAAATGGGGTGGGCAGGAAGGGGGTGGTGTAAGTGCCCTGAAGGCAAGTGGCTAAACAAATAAATAAAAAATAAAATAAAAAAGGTATAGGGTTCGCTGTGAGGAGTGAAAGGCGTTGCAGATCCTATGGCCCTAGGTGAATGTCTGTGGCTTATTTTCAATAAAATAAAAATGTTTGCTTTTATGGTGAGTGGTTCTCCCCGCCTTGATTTGAAATATTCAAAGACTTTATATGTGCCAGCTCCTGCAGTTGGGAGAGAATGAGAGAAATGTACAGTATAAACCTGCAGCAGAGCATTTTTTATTTGTAGCTTACCTAGAAATCAGTCGCAGTCAGCAGCTTGTACAAATCATAGACAGACACCACAGCTGCGCCTCTAACCAATGGATACATACTTATAGGGATGGAGGAGGGCTCTGGAAGCAAACCATTCATATCCCCTGCCAGGGACAGGAGAGAGGGTAACCACTTAGATGTGCAGTTACAGGTACAGCATTGCAACGTCTTTCTGCCAGTCATTGATTTGTACAAGCTGCTGAAAGGGCTGGCCACAGAAATACTATTAAATCTGAGCTAAGGGATACTAAACTCCCACATCCTAAGCCTAGTATGACCTACTTATTTCAGTCACAATCCTTGTTATGAACTGATTTTATAAGTGAGAAGGTTACACAATACCAACGTTTATATAAAAGGGAGGAACAAAACTGTCATGAGTCACTTAGGCCTCATGCACACAGGGCGTTTTAAAAAAAAAAAAAAACGAGCTGCAAAGCCAGTACCGACATCAGTAAAAAGTGGCTGTAAAAAGCGCACTTTAAGAAGCATTTTGTATTGGCATCAATGTGCGTTTAGCCGCAGTAGCGTTTTTCTGCCCTCTTCCATTTTCCACTCCCAAGTCCAACTACTATAGCTTAAAAAGGATTGACGCAGCTTAACGCTGTATACCGTCAAAGCCCCAGAACGCAATGGCCCTGGGCTTTTTTTGCAGCATGAAAACGCCTATGCCACTTAGCCTGTGGCCACACCGGGTACGATTTAACTACTTCCCACCTGGGCCAATTCTGGCATGTAGGAGCCTACATGTAAAAATAATTTTTTTTTTGCTAGAAAATTACATTATATTACGTGTTTTTAGCAGAGACCCTAAGGAATAAAATGGCGGTCACTGCAGCTTTTTATGTCATACGGTATTTGCGCAGCAATTTTCCAAAAGCGTTTTTTTGGGGGGGGAGTTTAATGAATTAAAAAGAGAGCAGAAGGATGGTGTTCTAAGCCAAACTGTGCTCCTTCTGTAAAGAGCTGACAAAGTTACGCCATCTTACAGAGGTGCCTGAATCTTGGCAGGTAAAAAAAAAACTGTTAAACATATAAAAATGTTATACAATTTCCTGTATTGAACTTCATCTTTCAGAAACAACTGTGGAGCGTCAAATGCATGATTCGAAAAAAGAAAAAAAAAAAAAAAAAAAAAAAGAAGGGTAGAATGCAGAGAAATAAATTTTGGGCACTGTGTGAATGGTGATCATAAATCAATCAATATATTGGGAGTACTATCTGGGCTAACATTTAAAAGTTGGGTGTAAACCAAAACCTTATGTAAAAGAAGCAGCACGAGACATCGTCTGAATGATGGAGCAATTCTAGGTGGCACTCCATTGTAGGCTATTTTGTCATCCAAGTCAAAGCTGTGCGGCTTTGATAGGGCAACTATTCTCGTTCCCAGCCCTGGCCACAGGACGACACCATAAATGTAATGAAGTAATCAGAAACAGGTAGGATATGCCTCTAAAGAGATCAGAGTCTTGACTGGCACCCATGAGGGTACCTCCAGGTATGGGGGAGCCCTTTGATAGCAATCAGGCACTGTCACAAGAGAAAAGTCCACAGCACTGTGTGAGCTGCCAATGTATTGACAAATAACTTACATAGAACAGTTTTTTTAATGCTCCCGGGAGCCACACAGAGTGGCAAGGGTGTGGAGTGAAGGGAAGGCATATTGAAGTGATCCTTTTGATTACACCTGCATAGGCAAAGCAAAGGCACCAGGCCGCCATTGCGACTAGAATTAGCGACCTGGGCTTTTGTCAGCCCATTCTCAGGCGCAAGCAATGACTTTTGCACAAAGCACCAGACATGTAGTTCCAGGCCCCGGGCAGCTGGTTGCTGACCATGTGGTCGGCTAGTTCTCGGAGGGAGTCTATTGCCTCCCTGCGCGCCCCCATGACATGTTCTGTGACACAGATTGAGGTAAAGGGCCAATCACAGCTGATCACATTGTAAACAGACTTGCCGGTTACAGCATGAGGAAAGAGGAATTTTGATAGTATTACATTTACACCGATAATCAGTGCAGCCCATCAGTGCCACCTATCAGTGCCTCCTCACCATTGCCTAACAGTTGAGAAGAAAAATTACTTAATTTACAGAAATGAATAAGAGCCGGTTCACACAGCAGCAACACGACTCTGGCCGCGACTTTGTGAGGCGACCTGGACACGACCTGAGCACGCACCACAGCGCGACTTAGGGCGACTTACAAGGCGACTTCAAGTCGCCTCCAGGACAGGCGACTTTCCAGTGGCCAATCAAACAACAATCAGCTCTGTGGGAGGGAGGGGGGGAGGGGTTTGCCTGAGAAAACAATTTTCTCTTCCTGTATTGTTGCTTCAGTTAAGACACGATCTGACTTTGGAGGCGACTTCCATTGAAATCAATGGGCGACTTCAGTAGTGTACATTAAGACGGGTCTCATTGACTAACATGGAATTTGAGATGTTGCGCAACTTGGGGCGACTTCAAGTCGGATCCCAAAGTCGCCCTTGTGTGAACTGGCTCCAAGAAGAAGGTTTTGTTTTTTAAAAACCCCACATACCACGCAACCTGCAAGTTTTTTTAATTCACATACCGACACCTCCATGTATTCTCTGTGCCGTGCATCTGTAAAGATACACAAGGGCTACATAAGAGAAGGGGTTTTGTCACTGAAAATAAAGCTTTGTAAATTAAAAAAATAAAAATAAAAATGGCTCCTAACATTTTTAGCTGGCTCTTAGATTCAAAGCAATTTTGGCACAAATCAACTTCAAATATTGGCAAAAAAATATAAATAAAAAAAGAATTAAATAAATCAGTACGATGCTACAACTAGTTTTCAAACAAAACACAAAATTGAATATCTGGGGGGAATCGTAGTGCATTATTTTAAACCAAACTATTTTGCTTCACAAAGTATATACTGTATGGTCCGCTGAACAAGACTCCTCACCCCTCAAAAATCACATGTTAAAATCTATTTTGCCAGACAAAAAAAAATAATAATTCTTGGCAACTATTTTTAGGACTGGAGGCAAGGGCGTTCCTTTGAAGCAAGATTAAACCTCAGCTCAATGGAAACATGCAAAACCATAACCACATCAGCAGCAGAGCGAATGGATTCAAAACCTGTCAAAATATTTAAAAAAGTGACTATAAATAGTTATGTCAGTTCTCATGTTACAGAATTCACAGAGAAAGAAAAAAGGGGGATTGTGAAATATGCCTACTAAAAAAAAAAAAAAAAAAAAACGAAAATCTTGCAATACGGACCAAGAGGGAGACCTGGAGCATTATGCATTACTGCTAGTGGTTTTCTATATTTTCACACACACATATACGTGTATATATACACACACACAAGTGTCTATCTTGGAGAATAGTACACAACAGTTGGCAAAGAATGTATTTTGACATTGCATTCAAAACTAAAACAATTACGAGGAGGCTGGCCACGTCTTTTAAGTGACAAGACCAAGGATTAGCGATAGTATAATGATGAGTAGCACTCATTTGTGACAAACGTCTGTCTACATGATGGAATTTAGCAGCAAACTCCATAGCGGTGGTAATAAGACCTGAATTTGGTCTTATGGCTCAAGCAAGACAGGGAAAAGGTTTGATCTCTTGCTGTACCTTATGATCAAACTATATGGCAAACCAGAGACAAATGGCTACAGAGGATCATTCCATAAACTAACATCTTACTCTGGTAAAATGGTTAAAAAACAAACCACAATACACACATCATGGGTGCCAGGAGGGGTACAGGAAATGCACATGCCTACCATGTACGATCACCTTAATTATTGGAAATAAAATATACGAAAAATGTATCTTTTAGACAAACATCATACAATTCCACTTGTTATCTTAGAAAGATTTTAAATATCTTGTTTTTCGAGACCTTTAGTTTACATTTATCCTTGGACTCACCTCTCCCACCAATGTGCGCATCGCCAGCTCCTTCGCCAGGTATCCTGTATGGTCTATAGTTATCTGGCAACCCTTCAGTCTCTATCCTGTTTCTCACTCAGTTGATCTTCCCCATCTGTCATCACACCCAGAGCTCCTCGAGACCTTTCCTCACAGAAAGCAGACAACTCAATGTGTGGTTAAAAGGTGCAGCTAGTTTCTTGACCCCAGGAGGATACCAGTAGTCATGCCTACAATCTCTCACTCAAGTCTACACTTTAGTTCACCTTGAACTCCCCCACATAGGATTTTTTTATAAAAGACAACAGGAATAAATTGAGGCTCATGATTAGGAATTGCTGGGAACCCAAACACAAACTTGATTTAGCCTCATCATCAACCGATAGGCTGCCACGCTGCATTCCAGGAGTTGTAGTCCGGACCGCTCTCAAGTTCCTGGTTGGAGAGAACTGAGCAGCTGTGCGCAGCAGGAAACTATAACTCCTGGAGATGGAGTCTTTAGAGGGCAACAGGGGAGGGGCGTCACGCACATCACATGACTGGCGCTGGATGGGTGCAAGCCTGCAACAGTGCCACCTGAAGTTTAGAGACACATAGAAAAAAAACTGAGAGCAGCTTACTTTTCCACTATAACTCCTGGAATCTTTAGACTGGATACAGGCAGAGGCAGGAGTGCCAGCCTGCCAGGGGATGCAGGCGACTGGCTCAGGCTGGGCGCACAATTTCATACCTGCAAGTCAGTACGATTTCAGAGACATCTGTGCGGGTTCCTGCACAGATGTCTATTGAAATCGCACCCAAAGTTGCCAAAAAGTAGTACAGAAAACAAATTCTAGCAATTAGTGCATCGTCGCACCGATTCGAATTGTGCCATTGCCGGCAATAGCCACCAAATCGCAACAATGTGAACCTAGGCTAAATACCTAATGTTCACTATACTACCCTTAAGTGGGGTACACACTATAAGAAAATATTTTGGGACCACTGACATTTATACAGCAATCAGTGCTATAAATATGTACTGGATTACTGTATAAATGTCACTGGCAGGGAAGGCGTTAACACTAGGGGGCAATCAAGGGGTTAAATGTGTTACCTAGGGAGTAATTTTAACTGTGGGAGATGGGACTGACTAGGGGAGGAGACCAATTGGTGTTCCTATACACTACCCGACAGGGAGTACACACACACACAGATCCACGTTCCAGCTCTGTCACGAGCAATCGCAAGTGCCCGGCGGACATCACGGCCGCCGGGCACGCACATCGGCTCCTCTGTGTTGTGGGAGATCCCATCTGCGGATGTCATGACAATGGGCAGTATTTAAGTGGTTAAAAAAAAAAAAAAAAGGGGGGAGGGTTAGAGGGCACACATAATCCACCCACACTCACTCTGTCATCTACCTGCTCAAAACAGAACCAAAATAAAAATACTACATCAGATGCCTCTTCCCAGAGAGGTTTCCCTTCCATCAGTGCGCGCCATGATGTTGTTTGTAACAGTGAAGGGTAGAGTGGATCTGTACTTTGCCTATAAAGAGATAAGTAGAAGGTTTTTGAATAGCCTGCCCACTACACAAGTTTTGCTTGCCTTCCATTTGTGATCCTCCACCACACTTCACCTGATGGAAGCCCTTTCCAAAAATCATGAGTAGGTTAGGGTCAGCTCTGGGTCAAATGTACACTGGGTTAAAGTGTAACTCTACTTTTAAATGGAAGTACACTTAAGCCTTTGATTGCAAGTGTTTTTTTCCCCCACTTTGGAGTCTAAAGTGGGGTTAGGCTGGCCAAAGACTGTTCAAATCTTGGCCAGTTCAACAGGGACCAGCCAAGATTCAAACCATCTATGGGCAAGCTGAATGTACCCAAGTTAATCAAATCGATCAACTTGGGTAAAACAAGCCTGTCGGATTTATAAGCCCCTATGAGTCACAGTTCTCCTGGCTGGGATGGCTTCCCCGCCGGAAGAATACAGGAACTTCATGAGGGAATAAAGGGGTTGTAAACCCTCAAGTTTTTTATCCTTAATGCATCCCCGTTTTACTCACCTGACCCCCTTCGTTCCCTCAGCGGAGACACGCTGGACCTCTCTGCCCGGGGTTCTCTGCTCTTGATTGGATAGATTTATAGCAGCACAGCAATTGGTTCCCGCTGCTGTCAAACCCAATGACGCGGGCACCGGGCCAAGTCCTACATTGTGCGTCTATGGACGCAAATGCTGGACTTGGGAGCACGCCCGCAATGTAACCCCCCAGGAAAGCACTTCTACTAGAAGGTTATACGATGCGGGGGGGGGGGGGGCTGAAAGCGCCACCAGGTGACCCCAGAAGAGGATGATCGGGGGACCACTCAAGGCAAAACTAAATGCACAGTGGAGGCAAGTATGACATGTTAGTTATAAAAAAAATAAAAATAAAAAAAATAAAAAAAACACACAAACACAGCTTTACAAATCACTTTAACTGTGTCGAAGGGGGAAATCGAGCTACTTTCTTTCAAAGAAAAGTACTATAAGCCACTGTACTGTATACATATTGGTGACTACTTTGTTCAATGCATTCCTTTTGTTATGTTTTTATGATATTTACAATTAATAAATCTTTATACATTTCTACTTATTGCCTTAAAAGTCCACCACTAGGGGGTCTTTCTGCTTTTTAGTTTAATACTGGATGTAGCACATATCGCAAAAAAAAAAAAAAATGCTGTTCTATACATATTGTCAATGTTCTTTCACAGAAAATTGCACAGTCTATGGTCGGCTTTAGACTTTTAGGATTCTCTCCACACATACAACAACATTAAAACCTGGTAACTGGCCATTCAGGCACCCAGTCTTACGAGAAGCAAAACCCATTACTGTGAAAAGCCAAAAGATTAATTTGAAAGAACACATGCCAAGTTTATTTCCAGAATTTCAGGAGACAAAATCTTTGGGCATATGCAAATACAGACCAGACCTTGCGTGGGTGCACTTTTGCCTGATCCCTTCATCTCCCTATTGGCAAGTAAAGCCACAAGTCACACTGGGGCCCACGAGGAAGAATTGGATGGGCCAGAGCAGGACCATGAAAGACTGGTTGGCATTTGAAAATTTGGATTTTAGGAATCTAAAGAATTAAACTGAAAATATGTACAGAGGTTCATGCTGTATAATTCAAAGACCAAGACAGGTATAGTTTAGGAATAAAAAAGAGTCTCAGGAACCTATTTAGAAATTCAGCCAATATACACAGAGAGACAAATGGGAAAAATAGGTTTCCCCACAACATCTCTTATTTATTTTGACAGCATAAATGTATCCAGCCCTACTAGATAAAAGTGACCTAAAAGCACAAATTGATGCAAACAAATTGGGCAAATTTCATCCAGGTCCAGTGACAAACATTACAGCTGATGGGAATGCTGGGTGGGAGAGCTCTTGGCACCCAGCTCAGTTGAATTTGCCTGAACTATTCCTATTGTTCCTCAAAATGGTGTAGGTGAGATTTCAGGACAGTTGTGGCACATGAACAGCTTTGAATGAATGTCTGGGTGAATGGGTTGCCTTAATGCACACCATAACGCTTTAACGCAAAACAAACTGCACAGGTGTGAATTGAATTTAATGGAAACCAATATTGAGACAAATACAGTTGGTGCCATTGCTGCACTCCCAAAAATAATTGAACCAGGAACAAGTATGCAGATCAGAAAATCAGAGGGATTGATCAGCATGGGAGCCAGCTTTTTAGAAAGAGCGTTTTATTTTTTAAAACATATTTCTCTTTATAGGTTTCCTTTACATTCTATGCACCAGACCTTTCAAGAAACACGAAAGGCATACTTTTTTTAGGGTAAGCAAGAGTAAACCCAATTTGTGCAGACATTAAACATTGTCCGTGTTCCTGGTGCAGAATGCATATTGTAGCCCTTTTCTTTTTTAATAACATTTATGTTATATTTACCTGCTCTGTGCAAGGGTTTTGCACAGAGCAGCCCTGATCCTCCTCTTCTGGGGTGCCCCTGGCTCCTCCCCTTCACCAGGTGCCCCCACAGAGAGACGCTTTCCATGGGGGTACCTGTTCAAGTGCGCTACCGAGTCCAGCTGCTGCATCCATTAACACGGACAGTGAGACAGACTGCCCCGTGTCAATGGATTTGATTGAAAGTCAATTGCTCTTGCTGCAATCAATATAACCAATGAGGAGAGAGAAAGGGGCTGGTTCACATCGCTGGAACAGATGAGCTCAGGTTAGAAAAAAAGGGGGGGGGGGGGTCTGGGGGCAGCTGCAGCACAGAAGGTTCTTCACCTTAAGAGACTTTACAATCCCTTTAATGTTCCTTTGCATTAGCTTTCAGAAACGGACTCCAAATACTGTGCTTGGTTCATTGATGCAAACAAAAAAGGAAGGATCAGACTTCTTGGAACGACAACTAAAGTCTAAATATTTAATAAGGCCAAATGGATTGAATATAGCTGTAGGAGCCACAATCCATGTATATTTTACACATTCATATATGCTCCCACATTGAACCAACTTAATGTGACTATAACCAGATACACATGATTAAAAAAGGTATCAATTGAAATAAAATGTATACAAGTTTGAAGACCTAATGCTAGTCATTCATAGGCTGCGGTATTTTATTAATTCAGTTGATCTCTCGGAAAGAAATTTTCTTAAAACTAAAGTAACTCAATCAGCATTAATCATTTTATTCCTTAGGCTGACATTAGTAAATGCTGTAGAGAAAAAGGTATATTATATTTACTTGCTTGAGGGCTGGTTCACACCACACAAAAACACACTCCAGATGTGTTCCCAAATGCAGTCCAGGTGTTTTTTTCACTTCGTATTTGATGCATTTCAGTGCATTCTGGTGCGTTTTACCACATTCCAGTAAACTCCAGTGCAGGGAAAATGCAGCATGTTCTACTTATTTTTCTGGAACTGACTGCACTGGTGTGAACTATGCCATTGGAAACCATATGACCGACTTTCCATGTGTTTTTAACACAGAAAAAAAAAAAACATGCACTGGACTACATGTGGTATGAACTGGCCCTTACTTTATTTTTATTTATTTTATTTTTTTTTTTACACATTTGTTGAGTTTTTTTTCTGGTCTAAAAGGAGGAGGGGAGGAGGGTCTCTCTCAGCTAAGCACACCCACCTGCCTACATGCCCAAGCTTGGGGAGATGGATTCCAGGAAGTAAAAGCTACAAGACTCCTCTGCCCTTGCTGAAGTTGGCTGCAGCTAGAACTGCGAGAGGGGTGTTTTTCAAAGTGATTTCTCAACAAAATAAAGCATGGAAACATGGATGCAGAGCTGAGTTTGCTTTGAATATTATTAAAACAGAGATATCACTTTGTGGTGCTCAGATACAGTTAAATGCTGCTTTAATTATGACTCACATGTTGGTATCCGGACAGTACATGTCTAGAAGCTTTACTATAAAAAAAAAAAAAACACATGCTTCGGATGCGGATGCTCGCAATGCCCACAACCCCGCCAAGCTGGCTGGAGCAATGTACACAGGCTTTCCAGCTTGAGTTAGGGAGAAAGCACCTGGCAGTGTCTGCATGGGCTTTTCACCCCCAACCCCCCTCCCTGTTTCACTGACAGTCTAATTTAATAGGAGCTGACACACACAGAGCTGTTCATTCTGTAGCCTTTTGTGTCCCCATTGGCAGGAATAAGAAAGCCAATTAAAAAGGCACAGTTACAGCAGCCAATCAGAGAGACTGTACTGAACTGCAGGATGAGCTGCAATGGATTCTGGGACATGCAGTTTTCTCACAAAATGGGTCCCATAGACTGGTATGCAGGGAGAAACTACAAAGCCCTGGAACCTCTGCACAAAAAAAGGAGCTGAGGACTCAATTTTGTGACCTGAGGGAAAGTCAGTCACGATAAGGCAGTGAGAGAGACCAGACCTGAGGGAGAGATGCTGGCTCTCAGATGATCTCACCATGCAATTCAGGCCTCCAGCCTGAAAGAGGGGGGGGGGGATACCAGGTGCATATTGAGGCGCACCTGCACTGACGATGAAGCGTTCCAGTGTGCAGTGACTAGTCCGGTCGCCAAGAAAGCCTGCTGTTCCGGGACGTTCATTTGGGCCTTGATCACAGGATTTGGTGAAAGGGCATTTTGCTCATCTGCAGAAAACAGAGACACTGCACCATAGAAGGAGTATAAACACTATATACAGACATTATTGCTGGTAGTCATCTTGCTGACACTTTTAGTACCACAGGAATAAGGGATAAGGTTATCCATTTCTGGGACACTGTATACAGACATCATTGTCCTCTCACCTTGCTGAGGAGCATCCTGCCCATTTTACTTGATGAGCTGGGCCAGTTGTGTTGCTTGGGTCCGCTACAGGAGTTTGGACCCGCTAAATGCACCAATGAAAGTGGTTAGCTGAAGACACCAAATCTTATCTTTTCTTCAAAAGGACTAAAGCTACCAGTGCCATACGGATCCGCATACACATATTCAGGGCTCTGCATATGCATTGGGTGTGTGGGACAGCTTATCTAAAAAGTTAAGTCATTACCTATTGTATAGAGTGTTTAAAGTTGAGCCTGTGGTGTCAGGGCACAGAAGAGAGGCCTGACACAGTCATTCCTCTGCTCTCCTCCTGCCTGGACTCAGAGCCAACCTGAGTAAAAGGTAACCAATCCAAGTTAAAGTGTCACATTGTGATTTGCCATTTAAGCGTGCCTCTGCTCTTGGGGACAGTCGCGGGTTTGGAATCCCCTGAGAGAAGCTTGAATATAGGATTGAGCTATATTTCTCTATATCTCAGTTATTGCTCTCTAGTTGATTACTTGAATATCTACTGTTACTGTCGGTCATCTTTCTGCAGAAATATTGCAGTAAATAAAAGTCTGTGTTGAATCATAACGTGCGTGTTTCTCATTGGTCACTGCACTTACACTATTGCCAGGTGTGCCAGAGGGGGCAGAGGCTGTTATTAGGGTTGAGAGGCAGAGTAACGGACTGAACAAACAAAGCAGCTCCTACAGGGGTATCGCTACACATAGAAATTGTTAAAAGCTTTTATATTTTTTTCCATAGTGAACACCAGACTAAGCCCTTCTGACCTGTGCTACTTTGTCTCTTTCACCCTTGAAATTCCTAGCCCCTAAGATTTCTCTATTTACCCACTTGCCGACCAGCTCACGTACATGAACTGCGGCAGGTTGGCGCTCCTGCACGAACCGACGTACCTGTACAGCGACACGCGATCGCTGTGTTTAAAGGGTTTGTTAACCCATCTATATAAAACTACGTTAGCCCCCTTATTAGAGGCTGGCATAGAACACTATGTCAGTATTTTTTTTTTTTAAATAGTGTTCTAAATACCCAATTTGAGCCGTCTTCAGGCCAGTCACATGACTCGGACGCTTTCCAGCTCCGATGGATTGCTTTTGTGGGAGGGGCCGTGATCTCCCTCTGACATCAGCCGGGAAAATTACGTGGCAGCTCGTCTCCTCCACAGAAGTCCTGTATTGGAGATGTAAAGCGGTCGCGAGTCACGTGACCAGCCTGAAGACAGCTCAGATTTGGCATTCAGAACACTCGTTTTTTTTAAAACTACTGACATAGTGTGCTATGCCAGCCTCTAATAGAGAGGCTGGCAGTGATAATTTAAAGTTTTTATTTTACAAGAATAGCAGCGGGGGGGCGGGGCAGGGGTGGGCCGGAGACAGAAACAGGAGGGATATGACAGGCAGGAGGGAGGAGAGCAGTGGGGACAGATACGTATGATGGAGGGATGTACTTTGACCACGGTGATCAGGGTGGAGCAGCCCTGATTTTCATGGTCTGTGTAGAGAGAGCGTACAGGAAGTGCCAGGTTTAAGGGTTTTTTTTTTTACAGTTTAGAGGGGGGCAGATTACACAGCACAAGCACTGTGCTGTGTAATCTGCTTTAAGGGACCAGGATCTGTACATTTTGTGGGAGAACAGATATAGTGAATGCAGGGTCCTGGGTTTAGTAACACTTTAAATCATTGCAGCAGGTCTCCAGCATCCCCAGCACACAATTTTACAAAAGTAGGTACCAATACCTACATTCATTCCAGTTCAAAGTCCCAGCATGCACCTATGTGGTATTTACATCAAGGATAATGTAGCCATTATTACCAGACCCATACAGTACCCAACAGTGCAGGACCCACGTCATCAGAACAGAAGGGAAGAAAAGTATTTTGATATGGAGCAGATGGGACATTTCAGAACACTAAATGAGAGGACATTTCCTGGTCAATTTGTTATCACCATGGTGACTGGGACTTTATGAAAGAAGACACAAGTGACAGATGCCTCTATTAAGCTTCTGGGAGCCTCATAGGAAACAGTCTGTAACCTGCTGCACCAATAGGTTTCTATGAGCCGTGTGTGTGGGACCTGCTAAGGGTAATAGTGAGCATTACAAAACACTGACACCAAGGATAAACAGGTTTGTTTTAAATATGTAAATGGCCGTTACTCATACTCAGTCCATGAGTCAGAAATTATATGAACATCCAATCATCAACATCATTTACCAAACACAATAAAATATGTGCACGTTTGCATTTCCTCTAGACTGTAGGCGTTTCCCCATCAAATACATTATGTGACGTCTTCTACATACAGATAACTTTATCTTCCATGGCTTCCAAAACTTTTATTTAGGTTTAGTTTAGAATAGTGAGGGGCTGGAAACTATCAGGTATAAAAACTACTACCTGTGTCCCTGTTGGGGAGATTTACCCTCTCGATGTGTCCTAGAGAACACTGTCCAGTGAAGGAAATCCAACGTTTTGAGTTGTCACCAGAACAAGGAGACATCTTCCAATGGGAACACTTGTTCCAGGGACGTTTCCCTCACCTTGGCCTCATGTACTTTCACTTTCTGTGGTAAAAAGAAGGAGAATGTTCCCAATGGGACACAGATCACACAAACCAGAGGGTTCAATTCTGCACTCTATCAAAAACTGCTCAAATTGTCACCTCCTCCCTGGACAACCAATCATGGTCTGGTGACAAAACATTTCCTCCGAGTCACACTGGTGTAACACCACTGGCAGCACAGGCACAATAGATAACGCTAATAAAATACGATTAAAAAAATAAGTTGTGCGTTAAGAAATGGTTTTCTGCATACCTTGGTTGTAACGAGTGGTTGAGTTACTGTTGCTTTTCTACCATCTCAAACCAGTCTGCCCATTCTCCTCTAACATCAACAAGGCATTTTCATCCAAACTGACGCTCACTGCATATTTTCTCTTTCAAGGACCATTCTCTGTAAGCCCTAGAGATGGTTTTGCGTGAAAATCCCAGTAGATCAGCAGTTTTTGAAATACTCAAACCAGCCCGTCTGGCACCAACAACCATGCCACGTTCAAAGTCACTTAAATCCCCTTTCTTCCCCATTCTGATGCTCAGTTTGAACTTCAGCAAGTCGTCTTCACCACACCTAGATGCCTAAAGGCATTGTGTTGCATGCATTTCTCATGCAGATAGTCCCAATCATGTCAACTGTGACACAGCGGCAGATCCCAATTTTACATCCATGTGGGTTTGGGTGCGTGTCCCCGAACACAGACAGTGTGAGTTCGGGGACACGCACCCACACGGATGTCGAATTGGGATCAGCAGCAGTGTCTGTGCAATCGCTTTGTCCCAATTGACATGAGACTACATGAATTCGGATGCACACAACACCGGTGCACCCCGTGTGGGTGAATATGGCCCTTTTGCATGGATGTGCGCTTAAGGTGATTGTAAAGGCAGAAGGTTTTTTTTTTATCTTAATGCATTAAGATGAAAATCCTGTGTGCAGCAGCCTCCCCCCCAATGCTTACATGAGCCTCCAGCGATGTTGCAGGAGAGACTCGGCTGTCCGGGACTCTCCCTCCTAATTGGCAAAGGCACACAGTGGGCGCCACTGCCTCACGCAGCTGTCAAAGTTAGTGAGCCAATGAGGAGAGATAGGGGGCAGGGTGGGCCGTGTGTCTGGATGGACACAGGGAGCTGTGGCTCGGGTGGGTTCCCCCATAGCAAGCTACTTGCTGTGGGGGCAATGGGCAGGAGGGAGGGGCCAGGAGCGCTGGCGAGAGATCCCAGAAGAGGAGGGAGGATCGGGGCTGCTCTGTGCAATACCACTGCACAGAGCAGGTAAGTATAACATGTTAGTTTTAATCAAAAAACCGGAGGAGACTTTAGCATCACTTTAAGTACGCCCATGTAAACGAAGCCTTGAAACAAAACTTTTTTATATCAGTGTAAAACGTGTCAATGATACAGCTTAACTTCATAGTCTTGTTAATGGCCGTTCATTTCTAAAATTTGAAAACCCTTAGGGCTCATTCACACAGGTGCAGAGATGTATACGCCCTGAGAAATATCTGAGCACTGCATACAGGAACAGATGTGCAGCACTCGGGTCTGTGGTTACTGGTGAACAGCCCCGGGCCTTTCATGGATTTCTGGTACCTCCTGGGATGTGAGAAGGGGATATACCAGGAGGCTGGAAATGTCAATCACCTAGGCGATGATGGCAGGGGGGGGGGTTGTGGACCTTAGAACAAAAAAGAAAAAAATCTTGGTGTTTAACCACTTGTCTACTAAGGTAGATTTATAAATGTCATGGTAGGCATGAGGTTAAATCAAGCTCAAATGCTGCTGCTGCTCCAGCTTCAGGAGCCAGTGAAGAGTTTGATAAAAGTGTTTGGGAGGCTGTAGAGTACTCATAGGGGTGCCCTCTGCAGTGGCTCCTGCCGTGGTTTTTAGGCTCTCTTGTTCCATTGAGGAGCCAAAGACCACAGGAAACTGCTTCTCTAATCACAGCAAGGGGAACGTCTGTTCCCCAATTCCTCATATTACTTCTGGGGTCATTTAGTCATATGTATTACATTTGTGGTTGACGCTGCTCAAAACCGACCCAGTGCTTCAGAAGTGGATATGGCTGTGTATGGCCTCAGCACTGCTTGGGACACGCCCCCTAACATGTTTCACCCCGCCTACCGGGACTTGGTCACATCTGGGGTCACGGCTATCATTCCTCGGCTAGTGGAGCGAGAATGTCACTATAGTAGCACGATCTGTGCTGGAATAGTTGCACTAGAGAATTATTAGCCCCCTATGTGATAGCAATAACAGGAAAAAGAAAGGAAAAAAAATAAAAAGGGGGTCAAAATAAATGTAAAACATTTTGAGCACCCCTACACAAACCCCCATCTAAAAATAAAGCATGCATGTAAATAACTGCGGCTCACATGTGAGGTATGGTCACAGAAATCAGAATGAGAGCAAAAATTCAAGGACCATTGTTCACAGCCAACTCTAAACTGAGGACCTGTAAGCCCTGGTTCACACTCAATCCAACTTTAAAACTGCACGATTTCAAAGCCGCATGTCAGTGCGACTTCAGGTGCGACTTGGCTGACATCTGTGCAAATTCACACACAGATGTCCCTGCTCGTCGCACCCGAAATTGCCAAAAATAGTGCAGGAACCACTTTTTCAAATCGGTGCAGAACCGCAAAGTCGGCGTTGCACCGATTTGAACCGTTCCATTGCCGACAATAGGGTGCGACTTGTCATGCAATTTGGACCTGTCAAATAGTATGACAAGTTGCACCGGTGTGAACGGGAATGTAAAGCGGTTGTATACCCCGCTTTGTGATTTTTACCTACAGGTAAGCTTATAATAAGGCTTACTTGCAGGTAAAACAAATATCTCCTAAATGTGCACCGTTTAGGAGATATTCATCCTGCATGCAGCCCCTGATGTCAGCGGCGCATGCGCTTTGAAGGTCCGGCTTATTGTGCCGAAAACTTCAGAGCTTCTTGCCGGAACTGAGGGCTCCCACAAGCATGTGCAGGAGTGACATCAACCCGAAAGTAACGCCGGGGGAACAGGTCAGCCCCCTGAGCGGTGACCGGGTGCCACTGCGGTGGCTTTGTTCAAAGTAAGTACTTCATAATGCGCTAGTATGAGGTGCATATTAGCTCATTATGCCTTTGTCTTACAGGGTTTTTTATTTTGGTTTGTTTTTTTCACAGGGTTTACACTGCTTTAAAAGCGGTTCTGCACACATTTTATTTAGTAAATCTCTTTGCCTTCCAAATCAGGCAAAGAGTACTAAATGAAATGTGTTTTTTTTTTTTTTTCACTTACCTTGTAATCGATGACTTCCGGTCTGTGCGGGGGTGGGCGGGGTCTGTGCAGGGATACTCGTCACGACGCACTGTCTCCTGGGATCTGGTGTCATTGATCCCAGGAGCCTGTGCGGGCATCTTCCGAAATCTCGCGAGATTTCGGAGAACGTGAGCTGCACTTTGCCGTTACTGCGCACGCGCGAGTAACGGCGGTGCATGCTGGGCCATCTAAAGTGCCTGTGGGGTTTCACATGCCCACAGGCAAGATGGCCCCCAGCACAAAAGAAGAAGATAAAGAACTTCATCGGACGAAAACCGGCAGCGATCACGAATGAAGATGGAACAGGTGAGTCCCCTAATTTTCCTATTACCCCTAGGCATATTCCCAAAAAAAAAAAAAAAAACCCCGGTGCAGAACCGCTTTAAGGCTTTTAATGCATTATCTAGAGAGGATTTTGGGTACCATAGATGTTTGCGATTCTACAGGTGTGTGCAATTTTCAGACTTGGCATGTTTGGTATACATTTACTCGACGCAGCCCCACCTTTGAAAAAATTTTACCAACAAATTTAATTGGCTACAATATTGAGTTTGCACTAAAATTCACTTTAGTGTACTTTTTCCTGAAAATATGCATTTGATAAATTATCTGTGCAAATATCGTGCAACATATAAAATTGCAACCACCATTTTATTCTCTAGGATCTCTGCTTTCAGAAAATATATACTTTTTAGGGGTTTCAGTCATTGCTTTTTAAAAAAAAAAAAAAAATAAAAAAAATAAAAAAAATGCAGGTTTTAACTTCTTCAGATCTGCACTAAAGCAGAATGACAGCTACAGCGTGGACCTACTTTGCCGGGAGGGTGTCAATAGACGTCCTAATGTGCCCGAGCGGCCTGCACGCCCCCTGCAGGGCACGCTGTGTGATCAGCGAATCTACGAGACTCCGCTGATCACAGATCGGAGTAAGGGGGGTCGATCCCTTACCACGTGATCAGCTGTCAGCCAATGACAGCTGATCATGTGATGTAAACAGAGGCAATTTTTTCTCATTGTGAGGAGAAAAAAAAAAAAAAAAAGAAAAAGCCAATCACCTGCGGGTCTCAAACAGACATCGGTCCAGATCAAGGAGAGCAGCCAGAGTCATCCGTGCCCACCTGTGCCACCTACCAGTGTCCACAGTGCCTCATAAACAGTGCTGCCCATGAGTGTCACACAGGCGTTTCCTGCGTAGTCTCTTTTTCCTACCCTTCTGCCGCTCTTTGCTGCTTCTGGTCCCTGTGCCCTCTCTTTCCAGGATCTTTGCTAAGCGCGTCGGGACCCTTCGGGGTAAGACTGCGCTATATTAAGATTCCTCTCAACTCAGTGTCACCTACCAGTGCCATCTATCAGTGGTACCTATTAGTGCCGCCTCATCAGCGCATATCAATGAAGGAGAAAAATGACCTGTTTGCAAAATTTTATAACAAACTATACAACATGATTTTTTTTTATTTATTTTTTTCAAAATTTACCATTTTTTTTGTTTGTTTAGCAAAAAATAAAAACCCCATCTGTGATTAAATACCACTAAAAGAAAGCTATTTGTTTGAAAAAATAAAAATAAAAATGTAATTTGGGTACAGTACTGTATGACCGCGCAATTGTCATTAAAAGTGCGCCAGCGCTGAAAGCTGAAAATTGGTCTGGGCAGGAGGGAGGTTTAAGTGCCCAGTAAGCAAGCGGTTAATGCGTGTGCAAAAAATATTTAAAATTTGCTCTGGTAGACGAGTGGTTAAACTTGTGGAGGGGGGGGAAGGGATGGAGGGAGGAAAGGAGAACGCTTCAAGGGAAGGTCCACAGCATCTCTACCATGGTACAGCTAGACTGCAGCAATACTCCCCATCATATGGTGGGATAAATCCAATGCATTTCAGAATCCTCTACATAAAGGCCTGGCTTTCACTGAAGAATTCACACAGCCAATCAGCTCCTCCAATACATGGACACCTAATAACTAAAATTATAAGAAATACAATAAAGGGATTTACTAAGCCTGGAGCTGCTGTTCATATGAACCAATAAGCTTCTAGCTTCAGGTTGTGCAGCTGAGCTTTGAAAATGAAAGCTAGATGCTGATTGGTTGCCATGCACAGCTACTCCACATTCTGAGTGCTCCCCCTCAGTGAGTGTCATTCAGTAAAGAACGTTGTCACCCCCCAGCTCTATGACCAGTGACAGGACTGAAAGCCATCATTACTAGAGGACCCCATATATACACGTCCGCTCTCACTCACCTATACCGTAACGATGTCGTTATCCAGCCCCCATGACAGAACAGCCCCGGTTCCCTATTCCGGTCTCTCCGCTCCCTTACCAGCCAACCAACGCAACAAAGATGAGGCCACCGACACGTCACGTGACCAGCCCGGGGAGACGTCACCACAGAGAGGCGGGGTGTGCAGGAACGGAGGGTGCGCACGGCATGCTGGGTAGGGACAGGTGGAAGTCGGCGGACGCTGGCTGTGTGCTGTGCGCTCCGAGCTGATGTTATGTTTTCTGAAGCTTAAAAGATGCAGAACATTGTACATAGTGCCCGGGTGTAATGATAGCCATACACGGTGCAAGATGAAAATAGCACAGCTAAATGCATGGTGATAATTCCATTCAACCCTGGTCTGCTGACTGTGGCAGAAAAAAAAATGATCATACAGGATCGATTGATCGATCATAAGTGTTTTTTAAGGGCGAGAAAAACGCCACGCTGGACCCTGTATGTTTATTTTTCCGCCACACAACTGATCGACTTGCCATGTTTGTCTCACTCATATGTCTGATCCGGTCATTTTGTTGAAACAGACATTGGGAGATTTACTAAAACTGGAGAGTGCAAAATCTGGTGCTGCTGTGAATGGTAACCAATCAGCTTAAAGGTTTTACATCGGTGCGATTTGACAGGTCAAATCAGTCTATTGCTGGCAATTGGTGCGGTGCTGCACCGATCTCCTAAAGTAGTTCCTTCACTACTTTTGGTGACTAAATCCTGGTACACACTATTGTCTGTTGACAGACTGTTGTCCTAAAATCTTACCGTTAGTACGCTCCTTTTGACAATTGGAGAATCCCGGCAGGGTGACCCAGAAGCAGTGTTAACCACTTCAGCCCGGACCATTTGGCAGCCAAAGGACCAGAGGTCTTTTTTCAATTTCGCACTGCACTGCTTTAACTGGTAATTGCGCGGTCATGCAATGTTGTAACCAAACGAAATTTGCGTCCTTTTCTTCCCACAAATAGAGCTCTCTTTTGATGGTATTTGATTGCCTCTGTGATTTTTATTTTTTGCGCTATAAACGGAAAAAGACCGCAAATTTTGAAAAAAATATATATTTTCTACTTTTTTTGTTATAAGAAAAATCCAATAAACTAAATTTTAGTCAAACATTTGGGCCAAAATGTATTCAGCCACATGTCTTTAAAAAAAAAAATGCCAATAAGCGTATATTTATTGGTTTGCGCAAAAGTTATAGCGTCTACAAACTAGAGTACATTTTCTGGAATTTACACCGCTTTTAATTTATGACTGCCTATCTCATTTCTTGAGGTGCTAAAATGGCAGGGAAGGACCCCAAACCCCCCCAAATTACCCCATTTTGGAAAGTAGACACCCCAAGCTATTTGCTGAGAGGCATGTTGAGCCCGTTGAATATTTTTTTTTTTAGTCCCAAGTGATTGAATAAAGACAAAAAAAATAAATAAAAAAAATGTATTCAAAAAGTTGTCACTAAATGATATATTGCTCACACATGCCATGGTTATATGTGGAATTGCACCCCAAAATACATTTTGCTGCTTTTCCTGAGTATGGGGATACCACATGTGTGGGACTTTTTGGGAGCCTAGCCGCGTACGGGGCCCCGAAACCCAAGCACCGCCTTCAGGATTTCTAAGGGTGCAAATTTTTTGATTTCACTCCTCACTACCTATCACAGTTTCGAAGGCCATAAAATGCCAAAATAGCACAAAACCCCCCCAAATGACCCCATTTTGGAAAGTAGACACCCCAAGCTATTTGCTGAGAGGCATGTTGAGTACATGGAATATTTTATATTTTGCCACAAGTTGCGGGAATATTACAAACTTTTATTTTTTTGCCCAAAGTTGTCACTAAATGATATATTGCCCACACATGCCATGGGCAGTACGGGGATACCACATGTGTGGGACTTTTTGGGAGCCTATCCGCATACGGGACCCCGAAAACCAAGCACCGATTTCAGGATTTCTAAGGGCATAAATTTTTGATTTCACTCCTCACTACCTATCACTACCTATCACAGTTTTGAAGACCATAAAATGCCAAGATGGCACAAAACCCCCCCAAATGACCCCATTTTGGAAAGTAGACACCCCAAGCTATTTGCTGAGAGGCATGTTGAGCCCGTTGAATATTTTTTTTTTTTTTAGTCCCAAGTGATTGAATAAAGACAAAAAAAATAAATAAAAAAAATGTATTCAAAAAGTTGTCACTAAATGATATATTGCTCACACATGCCATGGTTATATGTGGAATTGCACCCCAAAATACATTCTGCTGCTTCTCCTGAGTATGGGGATACCACATGTGTGGGACTTTTTGGGAGCCTATCCGCATACGGGACCCCGAAAACCAATCACCGCCTTCAGGATTTCTAAGGGTGCAAATTTTTGATTTTACTCCTCACTACCTATCACAGTTTCGAAGGCTATAAAATGCCAAAATAGCACAAACCCCCCCCCCCCCAAATGACCGCATTTTGGAAAGTAGACACCCCAAGCTATTTGTTGAGAGGCATGGTGAGTATTTTACAGCTCTCATGTGTTTTTGAAAATGAAGAAAGTAAAGAAAAATTATTTTTTCAATTTTCAAAACTTTGTGACAAAAAGCGAGATCTGCAAAATACTCACCATACCTCTCAGCAAATAGCTTGGGGTGTCTACTTTCCAAAATGGGGTCATTTGGGGGTGGTTTGTGCCATCTGGGCATTCCATTGCCTCCGAAACTGTGATTGGCAGTGAGGAGTGAAATAAAAAAATGACACCCTTAGAAAGCCTGAAGGCGGTGCTTGGATTTTGGGGTCCCGTACGCGGCTAGGCTCCCAAAAAGTCCCACACATGTGGTATCCCCGTACTCAGGAGAAGCAACAGAATGTATTTTGGGGTGTATTTCCACATATGCCCATGGCATGTTTGAGCAATATATCATTTAGTGACAACTTTTTGTAAAAAAAATATTATTATTTTTTTTTCATTATTCAATCGCTTGGGACCAAAAAAAAAAATATTTAATGGGCTCAACATTGCTCTCAGCAAATAGCTTGGGGTGTCTACTTTCCAAAATGGGGTCATTTGGGGGGGGGGGGGGGGTTTGAACTGTCCTGGCATTTTATGCACAACATTTAGAAGCCTATGTCACACGTCACCCACTCTTCTAACCACTTGAAGATAAAGCCCTTTCTGACACTTTTTGTTTACATGAAAAAAAATTTTCTTTTTGCAAGAAAATTACGTTGAACCCCCAAACACTATATATATTGTTAAAGCAAAGGCCCTACAGATTAAAATGGTGGGTGTTGCATTTTTTTTCCACACAGTATTTGCGCAGCGATTTTTCAAACGCATTTTTTGTGGAAAAAATACACTTTTTTTATTTTAATGCACTTAAACACACTATATTGCTCAGATTTTTGATGAAATAAAAAATATGATCTTAGGCCGAGTACATGGATACCAAACACGACATGCTTTAAAATTGCGCACAAACACGCAGTGGCGACAAACTACATACATTTTTAAAAGCCTTTAAAAGCCTTTACAGGTTACCACATTAGATTCACGGAGGAGGTCTACTGCTAAAATTACTGCCCTCGATCTGACCTTCGCGGTGATACCTCACATGCATGGTGCAATTGCTGTTTACATATGACGCCAGACCAACGCTTGTGTTCGCCTTTGCGCAAGAGAAGGGGGGGCAGGGGTGCTTTTTTTTTTTTTTTTTTTTTTAGTTTTTCTTTTTTATTTAGCTTTTTTATTTTATTTTTAAACTGTTCCTTCCATTTTTTTTTCTTAGTTATCATTTTTATTGTTATCGCAGGGAATGTAAATATCCCCTATGATAGCAATAGGCAGTGACAGGTACTCTTTTTTTGAAAAAATTGGGGTCTATTAGACCCTAGATCTTTCCTCTTCCCTCAAAGCATCTGACCACACCAAGATCGGTGTGATAAAATGCTTTCCCAATTTCCCAATGGCGCAGTGGGTATGCCCACCATTAGAATACCTCCCTTCATCCACCCACTTCTAATGATGGGCATACATGCACCATTTATATATGCCGAAGCATGGGGGCATCCTCCCGCAAAAAAGTTATGCCACGTACACATGGTCGGACTTTTCCACGGGCAAGCCTCCGTCGGAATTTCGACCGTATGTACGTGGCATTAGGAGCAAAATCGCTCCTCCGCCCTCTGCTGCCCCCATGCTTCGGCATATATGCTCTTTTTTTTTAACTGTGGTGGTGAAATCACCTCCTACAGCGTTGGAGTCGTGGCTTTATGTATCGTGGGAGCAAACGCTGTTGCTGTCAAGATAAATAAATCCACGCTGCAACTGAATGGCGTACCTGCTAAGCAAATAATGGTTAACATTAAAACAAAGTAACATTACAGTATAACAGTAAGACCTTACCATACCATACCTGCAAAGCAAATACCAAAAAAAAAAACATAGTAAAAAATAAAACATTTTGTTAACGCAACCGGTGCCTAAAATATATATATGCCGAAGCATGGGGGCATCCTCCCGCAAAAAAGTTATGCCACGTACACATGGTCGGACTTTTTTCGACCGTATGTACGTGGCATTAGGAGCAAAATCGCTCCTCCGCCCTCTGCTGCCCCCATGCTTCGGCATATATGCTCTTTTTTTTAACTGTGGTGGTGAAATCACCTCCTACAGCGTTGGAGTCGCGGCTTTATGTATCGTGGGAGCAAACGCTGTTGCTGTCAAGATAAATAAATCCGCGCTGCAACTGAATGGCGCACCTGAAAACAAAAAAATGGTTAACAATAAAACACAGTAAACAAAAATTACATACCTGAAAAGCAAGCATGATAAAAACATAATAAAACATTGCAGAATAGAATAGAGTAAAAAAAAGAGCAACAATAGAGAGAGAGAGAGAACAATAAAACGACAACTATTTTTGGTTTTTTTATTTTATATTTTTTTTGGGGGGTTTTTTTTTTTTTTTTGTACTTCTTTTTTTTTTTATTTTTATTTTTTACACTTTTTTTTTTAAACTATAACTATAATTTTAACTGTAACGGTCGGGTCTCAAAATGCGATGGCATTCTTGAGACCCTGTGAAAGTGTATCCTAGCCTGTGAAATGCTGTACCCTACGCTAATACCTCACTAGTGAGTGGTAGCGTTCAAAACATTCACCAATGCAGAGACCAGGATTGTCAGGACAGCGTGGACAATAATAACGGGTGTCACGCCTAAATCCGCGCTTGGTACAGACACGACATCTTTTTTGGGGGGCTCGTTGGGTAGGGGTACTCGGGAGGACATAAGAATAATGCCTCTCATACAGCCGGCTAACTGCATTTGGTTCGGAATGGTGAGGTGCAGAACCGTCTGGAAACAGAAGGTCTGTGAGAACCTCTTCCTGGAATTCAAGGAAGGGTAACCTCCCGCCTGAAGCTCCGTATAGCACATGAGCATTCAGGAAAGCCAATTGGAACAAATAAATAGACACTTTTTTGTACCAGCGTCTAGCCTTACGGGCAACTAGGTACGGCGCCAACAACTGGTCGTTGAGGTCCACCCCTCCCATATTAAGGTTATACTCGTGGACACAGAGGGGTTTCGTCACAACACCAGCCGCCGTACGAATTTGGACTGTCGTGTCTGCATGAAGGGAGGTAAGAACGAAAACATTCCTATTATCCCTCCACTTCACAGCGAGCAAATTATTACACTTCAAGCAGGCTCTCTCCCCCAGCCTAAGAGGGGAATCTACAAGCCGCTGGGGAAAGCCCCGGCGATCAGGTCGCACGGTGCCACATGCTCCAATCTGATGATCAAACAAGTGACTAAACAGTGGCACGCTCGTGTAATAATTGTCCACGTACAAGTGGTACCCCTTTCCGAATAAGGGTGACACCAAGTTCCACACTATCTTGCCAGCGCTCCCTATGTAATCTGGACAGTTCTCCGGCTCTACGTGACTATCTTTTCCCTCATAAACCGAAAAGCTTCACGTATAGCCTGTTGCCCTGTCACAGAGCTTGTAGAGCTTGACCCCGTATCTGGCACGCTTGCTGGGAAGGAACTGTTTGAAAGACAAGCGGCCAGAAAACTTAATCAGGGACTCGTCAACGCAGACAACTTGATTGGGAGTAAACAAGGCTGCAAAACGTTGGTTGAAGTGGTTTATGAGGGGCCGAATTTTGTAGAGCCGATCAAATTCAGGGTCTCCACGAGGACGACAGAGTTCATTGTCACTGAAGTGCATGAACCGCAAGATCTGTTCGTATCGTGCCCTGGACATGGAGCAAGAGAACACGGGCATATGGTGGACTGCGAGGGTGGACCAATAAGTCCTCAGAGTCGGGAATTTATGCATGCCCATGTTGAGGGAAAGGCCCAGAAAGGACTTAAATTCGGAAACCGTAATTGGTTTCCAATCTCTGGCAAGGGAAGGCAACTGGGGATTAGCGGCGATGTATTGACCAGCGTATATATTACTTTGGTCCACAATAGATCTATAGAGATCTTCCGTGAAAAACAGCGATAAAAAATCGGATGGCTTAAAATCAGCTGTTCCCACCTGAATACCGGGTTGGCCAGTGAATGGGGGAAGTACGGGTCCTGCAGAAGTGGTGGGCACCCAATCAGGATTGGCGAATTCTGCAGGAAGGACACTATGTGATCGACGGGCCTGCCTTTGTCTTCTTCTTCTTGGTGGCAGCGGGACACTACTTATGCTTGCCACCTCGCCAGCTTGAACTGCACTTATGGGACTCGCCACGTCACCACGTGTTACTGCAGTGCTGGTTTGACTACGTCCAGGGTGTACTAGGCCGCTGGTGCTTGCCAGTTCACCAGAAGGAATAGCGGCGCTAGTACTTCTCTGCTCCATACGAGAGACCTGCGGTTCCTGCACCTCAACAACAGCAGAAGATCGGGATCGGGTACGCCTGACCTTAGCAGGGACCTCACCTCCGTCGCCAGAGCTATCTGTCATGGAGCCGCTGTCGTCTACTGGGTCGTATTCTGAGCCTGATTCTGACAGATGAGTGACCTCCTCTTCACTATCTGACATACTCAGAAACAAGTAGGCCTGTTCACTAGTGTACTTGCAATTTGCCATTTTGGGCTCTAAATTTAGTAGTACACTAGTGAGATTCACAGGAAAAAAAGCTCCTAGGCTGCTGGCGACTGAATCAAAACGCTACCAAAAAAACTGTTAGCGATCGCAGGGATCAGGCCTGACTCTGCGAACGCTGCAGTTATGTGTGCTTAGTGTTTTGTAAGTGACAGTGATCGATCGATACTGCACTTGGGTGGGCTGGGCTGGGCTGGGCGGAGGGGGAAAACGCAGGTGCTAGCAGGTATCTGGGCTGATCCCGCTAACAATGCGTTTTTTGGAACCCTAAACTGCTGGGACGCTAGTATAGATCTGATCAGATATTGATCTGTTCAGATACTATACCACTAAGGGAGGTGTATGCTTTGCGCGTGGGTGTTTGCGATGCTGGCACTAACCTGGGGCGACGCAGACCTTATTTGACCCTAAAACTTAATTGATATCACCCGCCGGGCGATCAGGGGGTTAAACCGTTATTGGGTAATAAATGGCGGGTGCCCTGACAGTATAAAAAACAAACTAACTAACCAGCGTCACCCGTAACAGTAATACGGTGATCACTGGTGAAAGAGTTAACTAGGGGCAATCAGGGGGTTAAAACCTTTATTAGGTAATATATGGGGGTGCCTGACGCTATATAAAAACCTGACGGAGAACCTAAATAACTAACTGGCTAACCAGCGTCACCAGTGACACTTATACAGTGATCACTGGTGAAAGAGTTAACTCTAGGGGCAATCAAGGGGTTAAAACCTTTATTTAGGTTGTAATATGGGGGTACCTGACCTATAAACCTATTTATGAACCTATATAAACCTGGCGGTTACCTAAAAAAAAAACGGTTACCTAGCGGCACCAGTGACACTAATACAGCGATCAGAAAAACGATTGCTTAGTGACACTGGCAAAAGGGGGTGAAAGGATTACCTAGGGGGCAATCAAGGGGTTAAACCTTTATGGGGGGGGGGGGGGGGGGTAGGGGGCTACCTTAGACCTAAAGGGGCCTAAAACTAACTGCCCTGACAGTTATTACAGTCACACTGACACTAAATGCAGTGATCAGTAAATAAATGATCACTGCAATCAGTGACACTGTGACTGGGGGGGGGGGGGGGGGCAGGGGGTGATCTGGGGGTGACAGGGGGGTGGATTGTGTGCCTGGTGTCAGTGTAGTGTTGTGCACTTACTTCTGCGTCTTCACCGCTCGGCGTCCCGGTCAGAAAGACCGACACGAGGAGCGTGACGTCACTTCCCCTTGCCTGTGTTTACAATTACACAGGCAAGGGAGAATGTGATTCGCCAGGAGCGATCGCGAGGGGGTGGCCAGAAACCACTGGCCGTCCCCTCTTCCCGGATCGCTCCTGAAGCGATACCGACCGTCCCCGCGGGCAGAGGGGGGTCCGATCGGACCCCCCAACCGCCTGAAGAATGGCACGTACAGGTACGTGGTTTTGCCTGTACGTGCCATTCTGTTGACGTATATGTACATGGGGCGGTCGGGAAGTGGTTAATTTTGTCGATTAAATGAATACTATTTTAGTCTACTAAAATACGACTAAAACTAAAATGGCATTTTAGTCAAAAGACTAATGCCCCGTACACACGATCAGACTTTCCGACAACAAAACCGTGGAATTTTGTTTGAAGGTTGTTGGCTCCAACTTGTCTTGCATACACACGGTCACACAAATGTTGGCCAACAATTACGAACGTAGTGACGTACGGCGAGCTGATAAAAAGGAAGTTCAATAGTCATGTGCCACCCTTTTGGCTCCTTCTGCCAATGTTGTGTTTGGTGAGCATTGATTCCGAGCATGCGTGGACTTTTGTGCGACGGACTTGTGCACACATGATCGGAAAGTTCGATGACAAAAATTTGTTGGCGGAAAATTTGAGAGCCTGCTAGCCAACATTTGTTGGCGGAAAGTCTGACAACAAATTTTCGATGGAGCATACACTAATGCCGCGTACACACGAAGGGACTATCCCGCGGGATTATCCGCTGGACCGAAGTCCAGCGGATAATCCCCTCGTGTGTGGGCGCCGGCGGACTTTTTTTGGCCAAAGTACGGCGGACTAAAGTTTCAGGTTTTGTTCTCAAATTATCCGCTGGACTTGGCAGTCCAGCGGATAATCCGGTCGTGTGTAGTATGGTCCGGCGTACCAAAAAGGACGCATGCTCAGTAGCTATTATGTCACGGACTCGCTCGGTCTGGTAAAACTAGCCTTCGTTTTGAAGCTCGCACAATCGTCACGCTGCTGAATTTTTTTTTTTTTTTTTTTTTTTCTGACAGCGCGATTTGTATGTTATCGTACTTGAATAATGATTTTGCCTTGCTGCTTGTATATTCACGCAGAGTACTCCCGAACGTTTTTACTTCAGCATTCTTTAGTGAAGTTATATATTTGTGTATATATATATATATATATATATATATATATATATATATATATATATATATATATATATATATATATATATAGATATATAGATATCCAAATCACCAAATGAAAAATATATCTATATTTGTCAATAAGGCCAAAAATATATAGCGATATCTACATATATATATATATATATTAATATATATAGATATATAGATCTATACGTGTATAAAAATATATATATATATATTATATATGTACATATATCTCTATATAGATATTTTTTATTATTTGTTGGTTATCAAAAGGATTAGTTATTACACATGATACAATTGTGGAGTCAGCAGAGCTTGCCCTTAATTCAGATCTTAACCCTCACCTTTCCAGCGACTGCACTTGCAGTTCCATTGAAGTTGCACTTTACACTTGTATTGTCAAATGAATGTTTAGACATGTACCTGCCTACTCCTAAAGAAACTATGTTTTTGAATAACAAGCACGTATATCATTATTTGATGAAAATTAAATGACCATTTATTCTGGTTAAAACAAACAAGGCAAAACAAAATAGGAAGGCAACACTGGAGCCACTTGTAGATTTTGTGAAGACTTTTTGCCCCAACGGCAGACACCAAGTTTGTGAAGCCAAAAATTAAGCTTGGGCACATTTCATACAATATAGGGAGCACAAGAAGATTGACCAGGAATCAGACAGACCAGGAACAGCAGCAGATGACATCTATGTCCCCAAGCTGTGGCACTACAACAGCCTGTGTCTTCTGTGAGACCAGACTGAAGCCAGGCAATCACTTCCGACTCTTCCCACCACGCTGCCCTGCACTCTTCCCTGCAGTCTTCCCTGCACGCTTCCTTGGAGGCTGACTTGTGGTAGGAGGAGGAGTAGGAGGAGGATGAGGAGGAGGAGGAGAAGAAGGAAGACGAGGAGGAGGAGGAGGAGGAGGAGAAGTTGGTGTCGGGCCTTCATGGGTCAGGCGGGTGGATTCTCGTAATTCACCCCTCAAACCCCCCCTAATTGCCTCAGAAATGAGGCCCTCACACAGGTGCCGTTGGCCCCTCTCCATTTCCAGCAACCTGCTGGACACGTAGCTGGCATAGGCCTCTTCTGGAAGGGGGGGTTTGTCGAGAATCGCACTCGCCTTCCGAATCAGTTGCAGTGATTCCTCCTCAACAATGGTCATCCTCCTGGGCCTTCTTGGGGGTAAGGGCAGGGGTGGAGGTAGACTTCTTAATTGGGTCTGGCTGTCACTCTGGCTCGTGCTGGGCCCAGCCACCTCCTGGCTCTCGCTGGTCATGTCCTCCTCCTCCTCCATACCACTTGTCCCGGCATCATCCTGGGTCAGCTCACCCTGTGTGCAAATAAAAACAAAAATCAAACACCTGTTTTGTGGTTTCTGGCCTCCTCAATCATCCAATTGTAAACTTAGGAACGACCATCTAAATTTTCCAAAAGATCCAAAAGGCTATCATTTGGACCCCTGCATTTTCCAAGCAGATCACCAATGTTGTCTAACGCTTTTTTTGCCACTACTGGATGTATGTATACACTATATATGTATCGATATGTTGCACCAACACTTTTTAGAAGTGTGCATAATGTTTGTCAGTTTTTTTCACAATTCTGAGTTCAGGGTGTTAATTGTTTCACATTTTAACGTTTACAGCATTAATATTCACACAATCACAATTTAGGCTACTAAATATATACCTGGCTCCAGCTGGGCGCATCAGCCTGCTCCAAGGTGGAGGGGTCTTCTCCTTCCGTGGAAGCCTCAGCTGGGGTGGAGGGAAGAGTGGAGGGAAGAGTGGAGGGAAGGGTGGAGGGAAGAGTCGACAGTGATTGCCTGGGTTCCATCTGGTCACCTATAAAAGTCAGTTGGTTGTAGTACCACAGCTTGGGTACATAAACATTCTCTGCTGCTGCTCCTGATCTGACTGATTCCTCAATCTTCTTGCGCTCCCGCTTGTACATGTGCCTTAAACTTGCAATTCTGGCTTCCACAAACTTGGTGTTTGCGTTGGGGACTTTAGTCTTCACAAAAGCCACAAGTGGCCCCAGTGTTGCCTTCCGGACATCCCTATTGCCATATAAAGGGTTCTTGAGCTGCCACAGGTTGGTATTTTTTCTGTACAGGGCAATGAATTCGGACATGAACTGCTGGTCCTTGAATGGATTCAACTGGGGTGATGACATGTTTGTTTCTGTTTTGTTAGTAATGGCAATACAAAAGACCAAAAACACAAATGTTACTTAAAACGCACAACCAGTTTTTCTTAACAAACATTACACAACACACCCACACACAGGCAGCAACCCCTACACACAGGCAGCAACACATCCACACAGGCAGCAACCCCTACACACAGGCAGCAACACATCCACACAGGCAGCAACCCCTACACACAGGCAGCAACCCTACACACAGGCAGCAACACATCCACACAGGCAGCAACCCCTACACACAGGCAGCAACACACACATATCCTTAAAAAATGCTGGCCCAAAAACCAAAAAAAAACACAGTAATGCATCCTAGAAAACACTTACCTTCGTACAGAGCGCTCGCTACTTCCGTTCGGGAACACGTGGGCCCCTCAAACAGCCTTATATACACTGCGCACGCGTCGAAGTCCGCCTGCGTCCTCCGCGTCGCCCGCCCATGACGTTCCTCATGACGAGTATTCCCCGCCCCGCTTCCCCTCGTTGCATTGTTGGTGAATTAATTCATGAATATGGCGGACACATTCTCAGCCAGTAGCGCGGAGGAAAGCCAAGAAGCCAACACATCTGCATCCAGCAGCAGATATAAGGCCACCAATATGGCCTTTGAAGAGATGGTGGAGATGGTGGACATCCTCCAAAGGGAAGATTACGACGGGGAAAATGGCCCGTACCCTCGTCCCAACTTGCGCAAGGACAAGATTCTCACTACAATCGTCAGCACCCTGGAGCAGAAATTCGGCGTACGAAGGGGCAAGGATCAACTGCGCAAGCGATGGTCCGACATCAAATCCAGGGAGCACGATCAGTATAGGAGAATTCGAAAAGCCATCAAAAAAAGTAAGTCAAGCACGTGCGCTACTATGGTTATACTTGATATGTCTAATCTTGCGCAGATGTAATTACCATTCGTCCGTGAAACTTGCGCAGATGTTATTACCATTCGTACCTGAAACTTGCGCAGATTTAATTACCATTCGTCCGTGAAACTTGCGCAGATGTTATTACCATTCGTACCTGAAACTTGCGCAGATGTAATTACCATTCGTCCGTGAAACTTGCGCAGATTTAATTACCATTCGTCCGTGAAACTTGCGCAGATGTTATTACCATTCGTACCTGAAACTTGCGCAGATGTAATTACCATTCGTCCGTGAAACTTGCGCAGATTTAATTACCATTCGTCCGTGAAACTTGCGCAGATGTTATTACCATTCGTACCTGAAACTTGCGCAGATTTAATTACCATTCGTCCGTGAAACTTGCGCAGATGTTATTACCATTCGTACCTGAAACTTGCGCAGATGTAATTACCATTCGTCCGTGAAACTTGCGCAGATTTAATTACCATTCGTCCGTGAAACTTGCGCAGATGTTATTACCATTCGTACCTGAAACTTGCGCAGATTTAATTACCATTCGTCCGTGAAACTTGCGCAGATGTTATTACCATTCGTACCTGAAACTTGCGCAGATGTAATTACCATTCGTACCTGAAACTTGCGCATATTTGTTGAAAGTTCCGTTTGTCTTCATAACGTTTATTGAGTTTACCTGGCTTTGGGTTGTTGGAGTTGTAAGGTTGTTTATTATTGTCACTATCTATACAATTACTGCTGTAGTAAGGGTTTTAGGGGTAACTTACACAGGGACTCCAGAGGCTGTTTTGGGGGGGGGGGGGGGATAAATATGTTAAGCAGGGTGTCATGCTCACAATTCCCAAAAAATGCTCATCATCTCTAAATACTGTAGGTGGTGACTTTTCAAAGAAGTACACTCACCTGTCCCTTGGATGGTGCAGCTACAATCTCTGATCTTGCAATCATGAAATTAATGTTTGCGGCTTCACTTCCCGGGTCACTATTGGGCATGCGCCAGTTGCGCAATGCAATAGGACTGGTCCGCGCGAGCTCGGGGACCCCTGTGTGTCCCAGCAGACAGCACGGTGGGACGGGATGTGGCGTATACTTCTGTGGGAGTCTAGGGCCGGATGTGTGTGCAAATACCTGCCTTACACAGGTATCTGCAACCCATCCCCCCTAAAAGGTTCAAAATAAGACACCACAGGGGTGCAGGGATCCAATGAGCGGAAGTTCAAATTTAGGGTTGAAGGGCGGTTTAAGTATTGGAGTTTCATTAGATAGACATTTCAATTCTGTCTTCAAGTAGGATCTTCTAACAAACTGCTAATAATTGGCAAGACTTTTAAACAATGTTTACTAATCCTATTTTGGCACTCAAATATCAGTGTGATTCAAAAGTGTACCTTTTTGTGTTCCATTACCATAGGGGGCAAAAGACTCAGACGTCAGTCCGAACCTACGAGGACCTCCCGGCATCACCAGACTAATTGGGCAGTTAGCCCAAGCCCGCGCGTGGATGTGGCGGAACAGGTCGTTGAAGTCGATCAAATCTGCACCCCACCAAGTGAGTGTCTCAGAACACAGATTGAGGTAATAAATTAAGGTCTGCATGTTTTTGACACTTTTTTTCTTGTGTTTTATCTACCCAACTTTTAGGTGATGCTGATCTGTTTGTGGAAGGACAAGCTGCGGAGCCATTTTCCACTGACAGTGCCCACAGGCTTATTGGCCAGATCATGGCCTGGAATCTGCAGCTGGAAAATATGCAGAAGGAGATGGCCACCATGCAGCAGGGAATGAAGGACATGATTGATGTTTTGGGGAGAATCTAAAGACCCCTTTTACATTTCTTAACATCAATCATGTCCTTCATTCCCCTTTTGATGCGCTGTTTAACTAATTTTAGAGGCCAAATTTTTAATATGCACACGGTATGTCAACATGTGCTATGTGCCATCAGGCGATCTCAATGGACGCATTTGGTGTTTGCAACCCCTAATGCTAGTAGGTGAGAGGGAAGGGGTTTCACACACAAAACACGTCCATTGATTCCCCATGATGGAACATAGCACATGTTGACATTACCCATTTTCCAGTTAAATTAGTGTGCATATTCAAAATTTGGCTTCTTCTGTTCATGGGTTACCTGTTGAACTTTGTAAGTTCTGGACTTTTACATTGTGTAAATAATTTCAAATGCTAAGCCTAAATTTTTTAACAATTTTAAACATGTTTTTATGTTTGTTTTAAAAAATCAATCACAAAAAAAAATATGTTGTGAGAAAAACACCAAAAAAATGTCAAAAAGATAACATAAAAAAAATAAAAAAAAATCTGGTTGAAAAAAAAAAAAAAAAAAAAAAAAAAAACAAAAAAAAAAAATACCAAAACAACAAAAAAAAAAAAAAATAAAAAAAAAATTATAAAACAAAAGTTTTGGATGTGCACTATAATAAAAAAAATAATGTTTGCACAAATTCAAAAATGTGTGGCTTCTTCTTTTTAAATACTACCAGTTTGACTAAAACATGTTGTGGTTCATTGACAAAGGGGCTTATTTACTAAACGCTAAACAAGTTTGACACTATTAAGATGTGCACTAGGACAACATATAAAACAGGCCAAATTAAAAGCAAAACAATACGAAACTAACAATATTTCAAACATAAATAACTGTATTTATTCTTTGTAAATCAAAAAGATGGTTTAAGGGTCTGCTGCCATTTCAATGGCCCCCCTACCATTAAAATACTGTAAATAAAGGTCCCGCACTTGCTGGGCTGATTGTGGTGCGGAACCAAGAGGGCGATTATCCAGCCCTGTCATGTTGCCTTCCACTCCGGCCTCAGGGCCAATTGGTAAGGAGTATGTTCCTGAATGTTTCCGTAAATAATTGTGCATGACACAGCATGCAAGAATGATAGTATTGAGTTTGTACTCTGCCAGATGTAGGGATGTAAGGAGCAATCTGAAACGGTTGGCCATAATACCAAATGCATTTTCCACCACCCTTCTTGCTCTGGCCAACCGATAATTAAAAATCCTCCTCTCAGGGGTGAGGGATCGTTGGGGAAATGGCCTCATCAGATGGTCACCCAGACCGAACGCCTCGTCGGCAATGAAGACGAAGGGGAGTCCCTCCACATTATCTTCATCTGGTGGCAGCTCCAGCCCACCAGTTTGGAGACGATGACCGAACTCCGTGTGGTTGAAGACTCCTCCGTCCGACATCCGGCCGTTTTTCCCCACATCCACATACAGAAAGTCATATTGTGCCGACACCACCGCCATCAACACGATACTATGGAACCCCTTATAATTCCAATAGTATGACCCCGAATGGGGTGGGGGCACAATTCGCACGTGTTTGCCGTCAATCGCCCCTCCGCAGTTGGGAAAGTCCCAACGGGCAGCAAACTGGGAAGCCACAGTCTGCCATTCTGTGGCGTGGAGGGACACTGTGAAGTCAAACAGAAAGATACAATTTAAATTATAAACCAGGCAAAACACCAAACTAAATGCAACAAATTAACAAACAATTTGGAAGAACATATGTATTTATTTAGTACATCCTTGAAATAAAGCCAAAAGATTAAGGATAAAAGGGACAAATCTCTGATGACCCCTCTGATGGACCAGAGAAGATAATAATGGGGATGTGGGTGGGGAGTAAATAATTGTAAGGTCACACAATACACATGCAATTAATTAAAGGTGTGTGTGGGGGGGGGGATAATTACAAGCTGACCCAAACCACATGCTATTAATTATCAGGGGGTGTGGGGGTGGGGATAATTACAAGCTGACCAAAACCACATGCTATTAATTATCAGGGGGTGTGGGGGGGATAATTACAAGCTGACCAAAACCACATGCTATTAATTATCAGGGGGTGTGGGGGTGGGGATAATTACAAGCTGACCCAAACCACATGCTATTAATTATCAGGGGGTGTGGGGGTGGGGATAATTACAAGCTGACCAAAACCACATGCTATTAATTATCAGGGGGTGTGGGGGGGATAATTACAAGCTGACCAAAACCACATGCTATTAATTATCAGGGGGTGTGGGGGGGATAATTACAAGCTGACCAAAACCACATGCTATTAATTATCAGGGGGTGTGGGGGTGGGGATAATTACAAGCTGACCAAAACCACATGCAATCAATTTAAAATTGAGGGTCAAGGGGGGTGAAAGGGGGGGTGAGTAAAGCTGTACAATGGAGCTGGTAATATACATTTTTAACCAAAGAAAGTGACTAGGCTAGGGGTGTTTAGGGGGCCAAGCTTCCATGCTGGGGAGGTTGGTGCAAGCAAATATGCATGTGACCCACTAAATAATACATTATTAAAACTATTTCGATAAGTCAACCATAAAATACTAGACAAAAAAACAAAATCCAAAAATAAAAGGAATAGGGGACATTCATAGAATAGTCCTATCATGGTAATTAGCTAATGATGACATTGATGCACTACATTAACAAACATACAAGACATAGGTAATTTTAAAAGAGAAGACTTACCTTAATGTATTCCTCCTGCAGGACGTGGATAATGGCAGAACAGGTCTCTGGAATAATGAGCCCCAGAGCCTGGGGGGAGATGCCTGTCGTGAACTTGAGGTCCTGCAAGCTTCTCCCCGTCGCCAAGTAACGCAACGTGGCGACTAGCCTCTGCTCCGCACTGATGGCTTGCCGCATGCAGGTATTCTGCCTGGTAATATAAGGGGACAGCGAAGCCAACAGACGGTGAAAAATGGGGTCCGTCATCCGGAGATAATTCCTGAAATCATCAGGATTATTCTCACGGATCTCACGGAGCAAAGGCATATGCGAGAATTGGTCACGCTGGCGCAACCAATTCTTGGTCCATGAACTCCTCCTCACCCTGTTCATGGACCGGGCTCGTGCCAAGGTGTTAACCGCAACACCGAGCCCCTGCACAGCACGAACTCGTTCCCGAGTACGTCCACACTCCATGGCTTCAAAACGGTCGGCTGATCAAACAAACAACTTAACAGAACGCACTGAAGAACAGCAAGGCCTATGAAGAACGACCTGAAAAACAGGAACGAGCGGACCAGAACGGCCTGAGAACAGGTAGGAACTGATCCACACGCACTGAAAGCCAGATACAAACCTCACAAGCACAAACTGAACGGCAGAAGCGAACGAATTAAGCAGAAGTCTGAGAAGCGCGAATCGTCTCTAACCAAACGTCAACTAACACGCGATACACACGAGATTAGCTGACGGGGCCCAAAGGGTGTCGTTTGGGATCTCGAGCTTCCTTTTTCTAGTCCCGTCGTACGTGCGTACGTCATCGCGTGAACCGCCGGACTTTTTGCGTGATCGTGTGTGGTCAAGTCCGTTCGCTTTTTAGTCCAGCGTACCTAGCGGGAAAGTCCAGCGGATTGTCCGCTGGACTTAGGTCCGCCGGCAAAAGTCCGTACGTGTGTACGAGGCAATAGTCGGACTTTCTGCCAACAAGCTCACATCCAACATTTGTTGTCGGAAAATCTGATCGTGTGTACAGGGCATAAGACTAAAACTAAATTGAAATTTGACTTCAAAATTAACACTGGTCGGTAGTGCATGTTCATACCTCAATGCCATAAATAATAACATATTAGATTTTTCACTCATAATGAGTTTGGAAATTGTAGAGAAATGTTTAACTAATGCATTACATTTTAATTACACCCATTCGATTTTAGACAACTAAAATTAGTTTTAGTCGACTAAAATGTACTGGAGATTTAGTCGACTAAATAAGACTAAAACTATTGCAGAAGACTAAAATGGGACTAAAATGCTATTTTAGTCTCAAGACTAATGCCCCGTACACACGGTCGGAAATTCCGATCGGATTACGCTGTCAGAAAATCCGATCGTGTGCAGACTTTTTCCGTCGGAATTTGAGAGCAGGAGCTTAAATTTTCCGACAACAAAATCATGCTCAGAATAAATTTGGGGACTAAAGTTATTGTCTACTAGCCTATATGTAGTCCCGTCATACGTTTTGTATGTCACCTCGTTCGGAACGATCAGATTTTCTGACAACTTTGTCCGACCATGTGTATGCAACACAAGTTTCGGACAAAATCCGTCTGAATAAATCTGACGGATTTTGTGGTCGGAATGTCCGACTGTGTGTACGGGGCATTAGACTAAAACGAAATCGGAATTTGCTGCCAAAATTAACACTGCCCAGAAGAGAGCCACATTCTCCGGTAGGACTACATTTTGCAGCAGTTCTTCCTCTGTTAATCCCATATAGAAGAGAGAGAGCTCTGAGCACTCCCCTGGCATTTATGAGGCTTACAGGAGGTGCAGGTCAGAAAGCCCAGGAAAGAATCCAGACACAGTTAGCCCCCGTACACACGGACCACAAAATCCGTCGGATTTTTTCTGACCGCTTTTGTCCGACACTGGTGTTACATACACACGGTCGGACAAAGTTGTCGGAAAATCCGATCATTCTGAACGTGGTGATGTTTGTTGCGTACGACGGAACTACGTAGAGGCTAGTAGCCAATAGCTTTGGTCTCGTAATTTGATCTGAGCATGCGTGGCACTTTGTCCGTCGGAATTCTCTACACACGATCGCAAAAAGTCTGATAGGACTTTGTTGTCGGAAAATTTGAGAGCAGGATCATTGCACAATTTTTTTTCGAAAAAGTCCGATGGAGCCCACACACGGCTGGATTTTCCGACAACATGGTCTGATCGGACATTTTCCGTTGGAATTTCCGACCGTGTGTACGGGGCATTAAAGTGATTGTAAAGGCAGAAGGTTTTTTATCTTAATGCGTTCTATGCATTAACATAAAAAGCCTTCTGTGTGTAGCAGTCCCCCCTAATACTTACCTGAGTCCCATCTCTATCCAGCGATGTGCACGAGTGCCTCGGCCGTCCAGGAGACACAGCAGCGGCGCCTTTGGCGCCTGCTGCTGTCAATCAAAGTCAGTTAGGCAATCAGGAGAGAGGGGGCAGGGCTCCATGTCTGAATGGACACACGGAGCTGCGGCTCGGCTCGGGTGCCCCCATAGCAAGCTGCTTGCTGTAGGGGCACTCAACAGGAGGGAGGGGCCAGAAGCACAGAAGAGGGACCTGAGAAGAGGAGGAACCAGGCTGTTCTCTGCGCAAAACCAACTGCACAGAGCAGGTAAATATAACATGTTTGTTATTTCCAAAGAAAAACTAGACTTTACAATCACTTTAACCCCTTCCCATCCTGGGCCGCCTGGAACTGTCCGTATAACTACACAGTACAATGAATACAACAGCAGAAATACATTCAATGACACCCCACATGCATCTGCTTACACACGTCAGTATTTCAGGTGGACCTGATTGGAAGCTCCATTCAGCTCTATAGACAGGTGGATGTAAACGGACTTGTGTCCATTTACAACCGTCTACCTCCGAGTCCATCCAGGTCTGGACAAAAAACTGAAAAAGACTGCATCCTTTTTTCTGGACCTGACAGATCTGAGGTAGCCTGATGTAAACGGAAACATGTCCATTTAAATTGGTAGTAGACTCTGTACTACCATGTGTACCTACTGGTAAGCCTATAATAAGGCTTACCTGTAGGTACTGTGAATATCTTCTAAACTTGCACCGTTTAGGAGATATTCAGAGTTCATGCAGCCGATGGCTTACAGTGCCAGACCTTCAGAGCCCATGCCAGAAATGGCGGCTCCCACACGCATGCGCGGGAGTGACATCATTGCGGCTTTGGCTAATCACATAGCTGGAGCTTTTGAACCCAGAAGACAGACAGGGGGAACATGTCAGCCCTCTCAGCTGTGACTTTACAGTGCTGGAGGGCTTTGTTCCAAGGTGAGTATTTTATAATGTGCTAGTATGCAATGCATACTAGCACATTATGGCATTGCCTTTCAGGTTTTTTTTTGAACATCAGCAGTTTACAACCGGTTTAAGCGAAACTAAAGTACTAAGCCTTCCTATCCTTTTCAGCCAAGAAAGCTGCCATCTTAGCCTCTGTTTGATGTGCAGTTGCCATGGTACTGCACATGTGATCAGTTACCAACCATTTGATGGTTTAAAGCCCCATACACACTATCAGTTTTTCTGCTGAGTTTTTCCTTCAGGTTTACCAAAACCATGTAGTAGAAGGGCCTGCCTGATTGCATACAAATTGAAACTCCTAAGGTTTGACCTCATATTATATGGTTTTGGTAAATCTGAAGGAAAAACTCAGCAGAAAAACTGATAGTGTGTATGGGGCTTAAGAGATGAACAACAAAACAAATGTGACAGTTACATTCTCAGCATTCTGGTAATGTAACTGTTTTTTAAACTGTTAATTTGATAGGTTTAGTTCTACATTAGGCCGCCCATAGAGCTATCACAGGTCTGCCCCTGTCTGTTGTGTAAATGCAGACACAAACTGCACAGACACACATGTGAAAACATTGACATCCGTCCCGTTCATCTCTGATTCAGCAGGGGATCCGTTCACAAATCCCCCTACTTAACAGGGAGGATCTGCTCTGTGCGAAAGAGCCCTTAAAGCGGTAGTAAACTCCTTTGTTTATCTTTTACCTACAGGTAAGCCTATAATAAGGCTTACTTGTAGGTACTGTAAATATCTACTAAACGTGTAGAAGATATTTACTGGTTTAGCAGTCAGTGACATCACCTGTGCGTACGCACTGCGCTCTCCTTAGATGGCATGCTGTCCATTGAGAGAGCTGGGCTGCGGTTGTGACTCCCACGCGCATGTCAGAAGAAAGACCAGGTAAAGATGGAAGCCCCTTTCAGCGGTAACAGTGTGCCACTGGACGGACCCATTTCACAGGTAAGTCTCTCATAATGTGCTAGTATGCGATGCATACTAGCACATTATGACATTTCCCTGCAGGCATGGACACTTTACTACCGCTTTAAAGGGTTATTTATTATTATTTATTCATTACAGGCACTTATATAATGCCGTCTATTTACACAGCGCTTTACCTTTACCAAAAAAATAAGGGAAGTCTGTAGATAAAAACAAACTGCAGCTCTGACCAAAGTTGAATAATGCCCTTCCCCTGCAAGCCATTTACATACTGTACCTCAGCGTGACTGGAAAACTTATAGGACATTTGTAAGAGAGGCCCATCTATTATGCCACGTACACACGACCAGACTTTTCGAAGGACTAGGTCCGACGGTCTTCCCGAAGGACTTTCGGCAGAGTTCCGACGGACTTTCCGAATGAACGGACTTGGCCAAACACAATGACACCAAAGTCTGACGGATTCGAACGTGATGGCGTACGACCAGACTAGAATAAGGAAGTTCATAGCCAGTAGCCAATAGCTGCCCTAGCGTTGGTTTTTAGACATGTGAAATTCGTTTAGTTTTTTTTTTTCGTTTTTTGTTTTTTTTGTTCGTTCGTTTTCGTACAAATGAACGAATCATTCGAATCGAACGAATCCGAATAACGAATCGTTCGAATCCGATTAACGAATCCGAAAAACAACGAAAAACCGAAAAAAAATAATTAGAAACAACGAATGTACGAATGAAGAAAATCCGAAAAACGAAAAAAGGAACAACGAAAATTAACCAAAAAATTGGTACATTCGTAACTTTTTCTTTTTGTTGAATTTTTTTCGTTTCGTAACTTTTTTTTTCGATTCGTAACTTTTTTTTTTTTTGTTGAATTGCTAATTTTCCGTGTCCCTTACAATGGTGCTGCTTAACGTGCTTCGAATAGATTGAACGAAAAAATTCGTACATTCGTAACTTTTTTTTTTTCGATTCGTAAATTATTAAAATGTAATAATAGCATACACATTACATAAAATTATGAATTATGCTCCGATTACGAATGTACGAATAAATACGAATGCGTCCGAATTTCGAATAAACGAAAATTAAACTAACGAAAAAACGAATCAACGAAAAATAACTCTTATGAATGTACGAATCGTTACAAACACCGACGACTTACGAATGTACGAATCGTTACGAATACGAACATCGACGACTTACGAATGTACGAATCGTTACGAATCAACGGAAACTAAAAAAACGAAAATAAACAAATTTTTTTGTTGTGCAAATGTCTATAATGGTTTTGGACTAGCATACACACGAACGGATTTCTCGATAGGAACTGGGTCCGATGGAGTTCTGGACGAAAAATTTGAAACATGTTCTAAATCTCTAAATCTCATTTCTAAAGTCCGTCAGAATTTTGGACAGCAAAATTTTCTGTTGAAAAGTCCGGTCGTGTGTACACAGCATTACTGTTTCCCTCCATCATCACAGGAGTGAGCTCTCAAAGTGAGCTCAGAGCTACTGAATCAGGAAAGAGAAAGAGGATGTGAGGCGGTATAAATCAGAGAAAGAGCTCATTCCTGTGATAATGGAAGTAAACAATAACAGCTAGACCTCTGTTAGCAATGTTCTGGACATTTTCCAGTCAGGCTTTATGATGTACTGTACATAAATGGCCTATAGTAAGAGCATTATTCAACTTTGGTCAAAGCTGCACAGTTGTTGTTTTCATCTACAGATGCCCCTTATCTGTATAGGCAGTTCTTTGGTAAAGGTGAACTGTACCTTTTAAATTGTTGTGTTACATTTTACTTTAAGGCCCCTTTCACACTGGGTCGGTTTGCAGGCGCTATTGCGCTAATAATAGCGACTGCAAACCGACCCGAAACAGCTGTTGCTGTGTCTTCAGTGTGAAAGCCCGAGGGCTTTCACACTGAAGCGGTGCGCTTGCAGGACGCTGGAAAATGTCCTGCAAGCCGCATCTTTGGCTCGCTATAGGAGCGGTATATTTACCGCTCCTATAGCGCCCGTTCCCATTGGAAACAATGGGGCAGCGCACCGAACCCGCCCGCAAAACCCCGCTGCAGCGGCGGTTTGCGGGCGGTATTGACCCTTTTTCGGCCGCTCTCGGGGGGTAAAACCACCCCGCGAGCGGCCGCAATGCGCCGCTAAAACGCCGGTAACCGGCGCTAAATATAGCGCCGCTTTACCGCCAGCGCCCCCACCGCTCCAGTGTGAAAGTAGCCTTACTCTGATGTAAAAAAAAACTTACAAGCTTTCTTGTGAAAAAAACAAAAAACTTACAAGCAATTTGTATTACAGAAGACACAATACTACCTTGTTTCCCCCAAAATAAGCCCTACCCCAAAAATAAGACCTACTGTGATTTTTGAGGATGGCTGCAATATAAGCCCTACCCTGAATAAGCCCTAGATAATGACCTTGTAAAAATATGTAATCTGTTTTTTAAAAAGATTATATAATGTGCAGTGTGTCTCCTTGTATAACCTTATTGTGAAAAATACCTTATTTACAGCGCCGCTGGGCACTCACGTGACTCACCGGAGATCTTCTCCTCTCCTCCCAGCCAACGTCAGCAGTGCTTGGAACAGGGCTGACGTTAGCAGGGATCTCGGCCCCTCCCTTTGCAGTATTCGGATCGGCGAAGAAGAGCTCCGCGGGGTCACGTGAGCGCCCAGCTGCGCTGTATATAAGGTATTTTCCACAATAAAGTTATATTAGGAGACCCACTGCACATTATATAATCTTTTCACAGAACGGATTACATGATTTTACAAGGACTTTAACCAAGGTTTTAGGATTACAGAATGTCCTAATGCTCCTGAACTGACAGGGAGAGAGGGGGAGAGAAGAAAGGGGACAAATGAACTTTAAAAAAAAAAAAAAATGTTTGTTTTATTCCAGGTTTTTTAGAACATAGAGAGGGGTAAATGACACAACACACAGTGCTGTCTATCATGCTTTAAAGGATCAGGATATTTTTACATGACTGTATTTGAATAAATATAGATTATTGTACTTACCATATATAAATAAGACATCTCCTGAAAATAAGCCCTAGTGTGTTTTTTGTAGCCAAAATTAATATAAAACCCAACCTTATTTTCGGGGAAACACGGTATATGCCTCTTCTGCAGTATAGGAACAAATGAACGCAAATGCATATGCGCAGGAGTAGCATAACTCCAGCCCTCCCAATCAGGATGGCCCAAGACCAAGAAGACAGGGAGAGGTTGTTGGTCCCAACAAGGGAGCTTGCAGACGATGCCTCGCTGGAGGGTGAAGATTGCATGGCTTAGTTCCGCAATAATGCATTGCACCGTAATGCATTGTATATGTGAAGCGCATTGCCTTTCATTTTTATAACCCAACTACAGTCCCCGTCTTTCTGCATCTGCCTGTCAATCTCTCCTATATAAGTGAATGGGGCTGCACCACAACTACAAGATAAATGTGTGGCTTGCGGCTGTGGCACGGTCTATGACCTCTTGTACACAAGTGAGCATTACAGAATAGGGATCGACCAATATAATTTTTCCGTTGCCGATACGATAACGATATTTCGGCCACCTCTCCTGCCGATAGCTGATATTTTTTGCCCAAATTTTGTACATTTAAAAAAAAAAATCTTTTACACTGTAATTTTACTTTTTTTTTTTTTTTATCACTGTTATTGCTGTCACAAGGAATGTAAACATCCCCAAACCCCTCCTCTGCACTACAAGTAATCAAAACGTCAAGATCTGCATTTTGAATACTTTATTTTTTTAAACTGGCACCTTTAAGATGCCAGTAATCCGGGAAGTGATGTCATGACATTGTTTCGGGATTACTAGATCTGAGACCGTAACGAAGCATCAGCGTTGTTTAGGTCTTCGGCCAGCCGGCGGATGTCCCGGCTGGTTGCTTGGGCCTCCTGGTGGGATGGGATAGCCCAGACGAGGGACGGAAGGCGGTGGGAGGGGGGATGTCCCATCCCGCTGCTTGCATAAACAGCCGAGTGGCTGCTGAGCCACTTCGTTTTTTATTACAATAAAGCCGACCGTCCACTCTAAAGAACAGTACCGGGGTGATGCATACAACTGCATGCATCACTCTGGTAAAACCCCTTGAAGCAATATCGGTAATATCGTCCGTTTTTTGACCGATACTTCTAAAAATGTGAATATCGGCCGCACCGATAATCATTCAATCCCTATTACAGAGTGTTCTGATTATAGGGTATATATTTACTGATCGTACTGTTCCTTTAAATTGGCATCCATTACTAACAGGAACTGTAGTATATTCCTCCCACTTCCTGCCCAGCAGTCATATCAGATAATCTTTCTACAGTGAAGGAAGCATGCTAAACCCCTCCACTATTTCTTAAAGCGGAAGTAAACCCATCGATTTAACAGTCTAAAAAAAAAAAGGCATGCCGTGAATGCTAACTGCACATTGGCTGTGCTCTCAACCAAACAGTCAAACCATCCAATGGCTGGTGTCATAACGGATCACATGTGCAGCACTGTGGCAGTTGAAGATTAAACAGAGGCAAAGATGGCAGCTTCCTTGGCTGAAAACGATAGGGGGGTTTACTTCCACTTTAATACAGGCCTTGGAAGCATAAGTCTGTAAGTAAGCAGTCATTAGTTTTCAATTAGTTAGTATATGTTCTACTAATGCAACTACATTTTATATGTGTGTTGGTGGGATGTGTCTGTCAGGAAGTTCACTCAGCTAGGCCACATATTTGCTAGCTAGTGCCTTAACAGTATTGTAGCATGCCTGTTACTATTTGCATTTGTGATGTAATGTTAAATGCTAATGCATATTTTTATAATTTGTGTTTTGCAGTTTTACAAAAAAAACTTATTCTCAGTAAAGATTTCAACTATTAGCCCTTCCTCCTGAGTCTTTATTGGGAAGCTGTTAGCTGTCTGCCAAGCCTTGTACTTTGAACACATTGTGAGGGCAGAACAGTAAAAAGACTTTTAACACAGCGGGCCTAGTTTAAAGAAGAGTGGATTCATTCTGCTCATCATCAGCTAACCTCTACAGCCACAGACACTACAGAGAAGTAATCTGTTTCATCATGCAGCACACAGACAAGGATACTGCACCAGTCATCCCTCAGCATACACAAGCAGAGGAAAGCATACACAATATGCCAACCAACAGGTCACGCTGCACAAGCTCCAGAGTCTCTAGTCAGTCGGATCAGACATCAGCTAGTGCTGAATCTGCCAGGTCCAAGCGCACTAGCTCTAGACATTCAAGCTGCTCTAACCTGTCGTCCACCAGTGCTGCAGCTGCCAAGGCCCATGCAAAAGCAGAAGCCGCGCGTGCACTGGCTTCCTATGCAATACGTGAAGCTGAAATGATAAGAGAACAGGGCTGCATAGATGAAGAACATCATTTGATTAAAGCTAAAAGTAAAGCTGAAGCACTTAGAAGAAAAGCAGAGGTGAAAGCATCTTTACATATTATCAAGCAAGAAAAAACTGCTTCAGCAGCCTTAGCTGAAGCCGAGGTGCTCATGAGAGCTGCTGAAGAACAGTACAGAGAGCGCTCTGTGATAGATACCCAAATGACACCACTCAGTGCAATCCAACGCACCAGTGAGTATGTGCAATTGCATGCGACCATGTACACAGATCAACAGTCTAATGATGCATTGGAATCGTCAAAGGTCCCGCTAGCAGCAGACAACTTTGATATCGCTCGATGCTACAAGACTGAACCAGAACTTTACTATAACAAGCCAAGTAGTTACATACTCAGAGACCAATCTGTTGGTCCTTCAGGAAATCGAACGAATGGTGACATAATCCCTCCTCGGGAAAATATAAATCTGGTCTACAGCAGAAAGACTTGCAGTAGACAAGAACAACCACACAACTATAGTGGATTTAACCAAGCATCCCAACCGTCTTACCAGCCACAGACATGCCCTGTGTTTGTTCCCAGAAAATTCCCACCTGAGGCAGCAGGAGCCACAGATGTGACAAAATACTTGATACGCCGTGAAATGGTGAGCTCTGGTCTCCTGAAGTTTGATGACCGTCCAGAAAACTATTGGGCCTGGAAGTCATCTTTTCTAAGCAGCACCCAAGACTTAAATATGAAAGACAGGGAAAAGCTTGACCTACTCTCCAAATGGCTCGGACCAGAGTCCACTGAACAAGCCAAAAGAATCAGGTCAGTACATGTTCATGATGCGACAGCAGGGCTTACAATGTTATGGCAGAGATTGGAAGACTGCTATGGGTCACCTGAAGTAATTGAAGATGCACTTCTGAAGAAAATTGAAAATTATCCAAAAATAACAAACAAAGACAATCTGAAGCTAAGAGAGCTTGGTGACATACTTTTAGAGCTGGAAGCGGCAAAGGCTGGTGGGTACCTGCCAGGCCTCTCATATTTGGATACAGCACGTGGAGTCAAACCGGTAATCGAGAAGCTTCCTTACAGCTTACAAGAAAGATGGGTCACGCAAGCATCAAAATACAAGGACGATCATCAGGTGGCATTTCCACCTTTCTCCTTCCTCGCCAAATTCATTGTGAATCAAGCTAAAATACGCAATGACCCAAGCTTCGCCTTTTTGAACATGGGAGGCTCCAGTTCTGTAAAGACAGAGAAACAACCTTCAGTGCACAATAAAGAACGCAGAGCAACAGTGTCTGTACGGAAGACAGAAGTACCGACTGAGTTTGAGGCCAACCAGGATAAAAGCTCAGGAGTGAAAATTGAGGATCCAGATAAGCAGTGTCCACTACATAACAAGCCTCATCCACTGAGAAAATGTCGCAGTTTCAGAAGCAAGACAATAGAGGAGCGCAAATCTTATCTTAAGGACAAGCGCATTTGTTTTAGATGCTGTGGTTCAACTCAACATCTTGCTAAAGACTGTGTGAAAACAATTCGATGCAAAGAATGCAATAATGACAACCATCTGTCTGCTTTACACCCAGGACCAGCACCATGGAAAACAGAGAATCAGGTAACCCAAGAAGATCATGGTGGGGAGCAAAAAGAGAGTGCATTACCAGCAATAACCTCAAAGTGCACTGAAATCTGCACAAACACATTTAGCTCTAGATCATGCTCCAAGATATGTTTAGTCAAGGTGTATCCTGCAGGCCTCAGAGAGAGGGCAATCAGAATGTATGCGGTCCTAGATGAACAAAGTAACAGATCTTTGGCAAGAACAGAGTTCTTTGACCTCTTCGGTGACAGAGGAAGTCCAACTCCGTATACTTTGAAGACATGCTCAGGAGTTGTGGAGACATCAGGTAGGAGAGCAAACAACTACATCATTGAATCATTAGATGGGAAAACGCAGCTGACTCTGCCCACTCTCATAGAATGTGATATGATACCAGATGATAGATCAGAGATACCCACACCTGAAATTGCACGTCACTACCCTCATCTGATGCAAATATCAGACAAGATTCCAGTACTAGACCCAGGTGCTGCAATTGTCCTCCTACTTGGAAGAGACATACTGAGAGTGCACAAGGTCAGAGAGCAATACAATGGGCCATACAATGCACCATTTGCACAACGTCTTGACCTTGGATGGGTCATCATTGGTGATGTATGTCTGGATGGAGCTCACAAGCCATCAAATGTGAATGTCTACAAAACAAACATGTTGCAAAATGGCCGCACATCATGTCTTAGCCCCTGTACCAACAGGATACAGATTAAAGAAAGACTAGTCAACCCAATACAACAGCAGAAAGTTTGGCGTTACATGGAGGCTATCACCTCATCTAAAGATACAGATGAGCTAGGATGCAAGGTGTTTGAAAGAACGCGAGATGATGACAAACCAGCACCATCTGTTGAAGATAGCCTCTTCCTTGAGATAATGGACAGAGAAGTCTTTATAGATGAGTCAAACAGCTGGGTAGCTCCTCTACCTTTCCGTTTACCCCGACATCACCTTCCTAACAACAAAGGACAAGCAGTGAAGCGCCTCACCTCATTGCGACGCACTCTAGACAGAAAGACAGATATGAAGGAACACTTCCATGATTTCATGCAGAAGATCTTTGACAGTGGTCAAGCTGAAAAAGCACCACCATTGGAAGAAAAACAAGAATGTTGGTACTTACCAATATTTGGAGTGTATCATCCTCAGAAACCAGGACAGATACAAGTAGTATTTGACTCCAGTGCAAAGTATGAAGGCCTTTCCCTAAACGATGTCCTCCTCAGTGGACCTGACCTGAATAATACACTCCTTGGAGTCCTCATCAGGTTCCGAAAAGAACCCGTTGCAGTAACAGCAGATGTACAACAAATGTTCTACTGTTTCCTTGTCTGCAAAGATCACAGAGACTACCTAAGGTTCCTGTGGTATGAAAACAATGACTTTAACAAAGATGTCACGGAATACAGGATGAAGGTACATGTGTTCGGGAACAGCCCCTCTCCAGCTGTAGCTATCTACAACCTGAGACGAGCAACACAGGAAGGTGAAGAAGAACACGGCACAGATGCCAAACAGTTTGTCATAAGAAACATTTATGTGGACGATGGACTCGCTTCTTTCTCTAGCAACGAAGAGGCTATCGACATCCTGAAAAGAACAAGGGAGATGTTAGCAGAATCTAACGTAAAGGTTACACAAGATAGCGTCCAACAGCAGCAAAGTCATGGAAGCGTTTCCCTCAGAGGACCGTGCAAAAGACCTCAAGGACCTGGATCTAGGAACAGATTCACTGCCCCTTCAAAGAAGTTTAGGGCTCAGTTGGGATCTGAAAACCAACAGCTTTACATTTAGAGTATCCAGAGAAGAGAAGCCATTCACGAGAAGAGGTGTCTTGTCCACGGTCAACAGCCTTTATGACCCCCTAGGATTTGTAGCTCCAATAACTATGCAAGGCAAGGCTCTTATGAGAGAAATTGCTACTGAACATGAACAAAGTGAATGGGATACACCTCTACCTAAGGAGAAAGAAATGCAGTGGAAGTTGTGGAAGGACTCATTAATAGAGCTTGAACAACTTATCATCCAAAGGTCATATGTCCCTGTTTCTCTGTTTGCCACGAAGCAAAGAGAATTGTGTGTATTCTCAGATGCATCTACTATGGCTATAGCAGCTGTAGCCTACCTTAGAGTAATGGACTTTGAAGGACAAAGTTACGTTGGGTTTATCATGGGAAAGTCCAAACTAGCTCCACGTCCTGCTCACACTGTTCCACGTTTGGAGCTTTGTGCTGCTGTCTTAGCAGTGGAGATGGCAGACTTGATCATTGCTGAACTGGACATTGAAATTCATGCAGTGAAGTTTTACACAGACAGCAAGATTGTGTTAGGATATATTCACAATGCTTCAAGAAGATTCTACATGTATGTGTCAAACAGAGTGATATGCATCAGAAAGTCCACGCGCCCAGAACAGTGGCACTACATCAGTATGGATAAAAATCCAGCCGATCATGGGACTAGACTTGTTCCAGCGGCTGTCCTCAAGCACACTAACTGGTTCTCAGGTCCATCTTTTCTGACTAGATCAGAACCTGAAGAGACCACTCAGTTAGAGACTTTTGAACTTATAGAACTAGAAAAGGTACAGGTACAAGTTACAGCATTCAGTACTATAACTACTAGAGGCAATTTTGGCGCACACAGGTTTGAAAGATTCTCCAGCTGGAAGTCTCTCATACGAGCAATAAGAAAGCTTATTCACCTAGCCAAATCCTTCTGCAGAGCTACTAACACTGACAAGTGTAATAGCAATCTTATGCAAGCCAGAATCATCATCATCAGATGTGTTCAACATGAAGTTCTCACCACACTTATGGCTGAAGTCATGGCTATCATGAACGCTCGACCCTTAGTTCCAGTGTCTACCGATCCAGAAATGCCTGTAGTCTTTACACCAAGCAATGGAAGCAAGTTCAGAGTCTTGCAGACATCTTCTGGAATAGATGGAAACAAGAGTACCTGGTGACGCTCCAGTCACGCAGAAAATGGCAAGTTGACAAGCCTAACCTGCAAGTCGGAGATGTTGTCCTACTAAAAGACGCTCAGGTCCACAGAAACGAATGGCCAGTTGGACTCATTGTTGAGACTGTACCTAGTAATGATAGTAAGGTTAGAAAGGTCAAAGTTAAAGTGATGAGACAGGGCACCCCTAAGGTGTACTTTAGGCCTATCTCTGAAGTTGTTTTACTTCTTAAAAAGGAAACATAGTGGTATAATGTTCATTATGCCAGGTGGGGAGTGTTCTGATTATAGGGTATATATTTACTGATCGTACTGTTCCTTTAAATTGGCATCCATTACTAACAGGAACTGTAGTATATTCCTCCCACTTCCTGCCCAGCAGTCATATCAGATAATCTTTCTACAGTGAAGGAAGCATGCTAAACCCCTCCACTATTTCTTAATACAGGCCTTGGAAGCATAAGTCTGTAAGTAAGCAGTCATTAGTTTTCAATTAGTTAGTATATGTTCTACTAATGCAACTACATTTTATATGTGTGTTGGTGGGATGTGTCTGTCAGGAAGTTCACTCAGCTAGGCCACATATTTGCTAGCTAGTGCCTTAACAGTATTGTAGCATGCCTGTTACTATTTGCATTTGTGATGTAATGTTAAATGCTAATGCATATTTTTATAATTTGTGTTTTGCAGTTTTACAAAAAAAACTTATTCTCAGTAAAGATTTCAACTATTAGCCCTTCCTCCTGAGTCTTTATTGGGAAGCTGTTAGCTGTCTGCCAAGCCTTGTACTTTGAACACATTGTGAGGGCAGAACACAGAGAGAAACTGCTTATTGATAGACTCATATGTGTCAGATATTTGTGAACATAGCCACATAGTGCACAAGCAACAGGATTACAGGACTGGGTCATCTCTGGGCCAACATCTCCTTCCAGGAAGGGAATGCTGACCTTGGATAAATTGTGAACAAAGATGGTGCTGTCCTTACAAGAAAAGTATATGAAGGCATTGTCGGGGGGGGGGGGGTGAGGCAGAGCTGGGGGGCCTTTTCTGCTTAAATCTCTGAAGCTAAGTGAGGGATTTTACTGGGAAACTGGTCTAGGAGACTCATGGAGGAATTGTCTGTCTGATACTGGAGGGAGGCATGCAAGTGTCCAGGGACACTGAGTACAGACCTAAACGGATTATCCTAGTGACTGTTGCTGCTGATAACCCTAGCATATCTTTACTAGTGCTTGCCTGGCCTGGGACATTGCTGAAGGTGTCCCAGAGCTGTCCATTTTCTAGGCTTTTGTTGGAGAGATTGTTCTGAGAAGTAGTATTACAGTGGAGAGTGTCCTCAATTCATCACATTCGTGGAGTATCCCACACAGTGGCGGCTGGTGCTCCATTTTTTTTTTTTTGGGGGGGGGCAAACAAAACCCCCAACCACCCCCCCACTTGCTCACCTATCCACCCACTCACTAGCGCTGCCCACTCGCCAGCCACACTCGCAAGCCCACCAGCCCTGCACTTACCCCATCCAGGTCGCGGGCGGCTTCCCCAGCTTCTCCTCCTGGCCAATCTAGGTGCTTCTCCTCCGGGCCAATTCGGTCTTAGGACCCACCTCCTGTCCTGGTTTGCTAGGAAGAGAAGCATGAATACAATAGCGAATGTTGATTCGCTAATGTCACAAGTGGGTGGGCTCGGGGTGCAGTGTGCCAGCTATGGACGGTCTGTCCATAATGGTATGGACGGGCCGTCGCTGATCCCACAATTTCCTAAGCCCTATCCAAGTTAATCAGAAATACATTAAAAAAATGCTTTTTAATGAGCCAATAGGGTGACTGTTGCTGTGTGCCTGGCTGTCATTACACTAATCTGGGAAAGAAGCCTGGAACAAATCAACAGTCCTTTCGGGGAGAGCGTTACTACTGTACTCAAATGAATACACATTAAAAGAAAATGCACGGCAACACACATTTTCCGCCTCGTCACACATATGTGAACCTAGCCTAAGTAGGTTAGAGGAGGCACAATTTCTGCATCTTTGCACAGTTTTGAAATAGACGATTATTACCAGTTAGACTCTATAAAAGGCTGACAAGTGTATATGCAGGAACATACCTGTTGTAACCAGAGATTGGAAATAGATGTGAACGTCTATGGTTCAGCCAATCACAATACAGAGTATTTGTTTAGAACCGCAATACAGAAAGTTTGTAGCAACGGACTCTGCAATCACTTCATACCTGTTTGAATACTTTCATGTGGATATAACTTATCTACTGCTACACACAATAGAAACAAATCACCATCTGATTTACTTACTATATTGAGTGAAGTGCTGTGTGAATTTTGGTAACTACTGTATTTACAATACTGAAGATGAGTCTTTTTCAGCATGCAATTATTGTTGTTGTTTTTACAATGGCTGAACTAATTTATTGGGTGTTGCATCGAGTCATAAATAAATTATTATATGGCTTAACAATATACAACATAGCAATTACACTCAGTGTGTCATTCCAACTAAGGTGGCTCAGGGCCTGTGTCAACAGGATTTGGGCTTGTGTCAAATAGATCCGTTTAACATGTTTCTAAGATCATTCAGAATTAAATGACAAATGCATTTTACCTGCTCCAAGCTGGTTTCGCATTCCCGTAGACTTGTTGACAGAAGCCCTATATACAGATGGCTCCAGTGCTGCAAGGCAAAAGTGCTAACTAGTTTTTCAAAAAAAGGCTGGAGCACCTTATTTTATCCTGGTTTCTTTTTCAAAACATTTACACAAGTTTAGTGAAAATTGCCACTTTACATTACCAGACTTAAAGGGGTTGTTAAGGCAGTGCACACAATCACTGCCAGCCCCTCTGCTAGGATAACATATAGTATATAATGTATGCCGCTTAGTAAAATTCTTCTTCTAAATACCTTATTTTTTCTCACCGATCAGCGGTCACGTGACAGCCCGTCACTCTCTTCCGCCGATGTACTACAGAGGGAGGGGCCAAGATCTCCCTCTGACGTCTGCCAGGCAGTCACGTGACCTCCCTCTTTAGTACATACATCGGAAGAAGAGAGCAACGGGCGGTAATGTGACCGCTGATCGGCGAGAAGAAATAAGGTATTTAGAAGAAGAATTTTACAAAAACGGCATACACTATATACTACATGTTATTCTAGCAGAGGAGCTGGCAGTGATTGTGAGCAATAATTTGTATACTGCTCAGTGCTAGAAGGGGAGGGGCGGCTCACACACAGAGCTGACAGGCAGGGAGGGGAGGGGGGAGAAGGACAGAAGAGGACACAGCAGAGCAGAGAGAAGAGCTGCGGATGACGGAGGCACGTAAACTGACCATGGTGTCAGGGCTCAGAAGCAATGATAAACCGTGGTCAGTTTCCGGGGGGGGGGAGGGCAGAACCAGGCAGGATCAGCCAAGTATTTTAGGTGATACAAGGGGCCAAATTACACAGCACAAGCACTGTGCTGTTATTCATGCTTTAAAGGAACAGGAGCCTTTTTTTTTTTTTTTGGGTAACAAACACTTTAAAGTATTACTAAACCCAGGACCCTGCATTCACTATATCTGATCTCCAACAGTACACAGAACATAGAAATGCAACTATTTTAGCAAATATAAACTGCTAAATACCTTCTCTCATCAGCAGTATATAGCAGTCTTGTGACTTCTATCAGTGTGTGGTTACAGCTTGTAGGAGGAGTGTTCATTCTATTCTGACTGTCATATAAGGCTGCATGATCCCTGACCCTCTATCTGGACAGTGCTCATTGGCCCTGTGCTGATCACATGCATACAAAAAAAAACTCTCTAGCAATACACACCAAACGGAGCATGTGCAGAGTGACTCCAAAGGCTCTGTCTTATCAGGAGATGGATTGGGGACAGTGAAAGAAGAGGAGGATCAGAGAAGGCAGGATCAAGCAGCCTTTTTACCCAATGCAGAGGATTAACCCTTAGGTTTCACAGTGAGTATAACCAGTGTTGGTCATCTTACTTTAAAAAAGTAATTAGTTAAGTTACAAATTACTTCTCCCAAAAAGTAATTGCGTTCGTAACTCAGTTACTACATTGGAAAAGTAATTAGTTACGCAGCAAAGTAACTGACTTTTTTTTTTAAATATTCTATACGTGTAACTAAGGGGCGGGTCTAGTATTACTGTAACCAAGGGGCGCATTTATTATTATTGTTATATATCGTGTAACCAAGGGGCTGCTCTATTATTACTCTAACCAAGGGGCAGATCTGTTATAGCGTGTAAGCAAGGGCGGGTCTATTATTATTATATCGTGTAAGGGGCGGATGGCTACAGAAGAGGGCGAATGTTAAATTAATGGGCAGAGCTCGATATATAACAATAATAATAAATGCGCCCCTTGGTTACAGTAATACTAGACCCACCCCTTACTTACAAGATAGACGCCCCTTGCAGAGTAGCACGAGCATCGGGAGTGTGTGGCATCGCCTCGTACAATTACATGTTAACTGCACCTGCGCGGTGTAGAGTTCACTCAGAGCTGTGTAGGTTCGGCAATTTTCGGAAGCTCCATAGTCCTTCGTACTGCGCAAGCGCTGCGCCTGCGCAGTACAGGGGGTCCTTATCCGGCGGGGGAACTTTTTCGACAGGACACTGGAATTACACTACTGCCATCTAGTGGCGGTAGATGTAATTGGGGTAACTAAGCCAAAGTAATGGGAACTGAGTTACCATGAGGGGAAAAGTAATCAGTTAGATTACTCGTTACCCTCTAAAGTAACTGCGTTATGTAACTCAGTTTATTTTAGCTCAGTTACTTACATCACTGAGTATAACAAGCATGCTTTACTGCATATACAGACTGATTTTTACTGTTGTGGGTTTAGTAACACTTTAAATAGAGCAGGGCTTAGCTTAAAAAATATCTAAGTAAGGGTCATGATTCCATTATATAATATTATTGAAGATAACAAATATACATTTTACCCCAATGTGTCAGGTTGCTGTTGGAGATGCATCTTAGCAAGGGACTGTTCTGGTCCTGCCCAGTACTTCTTCAACCTATCTGGCATACTGTCAAGACTATCTCCCAAAAAATCAGATTATGTTCTCCCAGGGCACCTACCCCTTTATTACTTGTGTAACACCCACAACCCTGCAAGAACCTATCAGAGACATGCCACCTTTGTAACGCAGCTAAAGCCTAAATCCCCCTGCAGTGGAAGGATTCATCACTTCCCTCAACACAAATGTGGCTACACAAGGTAGAGGGAATTAGTAAAATGGAGGAGTTGATTCTCTTCTCTCAGAAAAAAACATAAAAATTTATCTAAAAACTTGATTTTTCTGGGTGGACTCTCCTTCTAGGAGGAGGAGAAGGTCCTAATTGGGTGGGTTCCCTTAGTATCAAGGCCACCACATGTCTTTTAGGCCTGAGGAAGACTATTTTCCTCTCCCCCTGTACCTATCCTTCCTCAATTACCAAACCAGCCCCCCTTCCCCTTGGACCCCTACTGCTCCTTGGCGCACCCCCCTACTTTTCAGCTGTTGCTAGCACTACTGCCTTCACTTGTTTTTTCTCTCTCCATTTCTTTTCACTCTTGTCATTTAACTACTAGAGTGGTGTATCCATTCATTTGTCTTCAATAACTATTTCCTAGTTCTCTGATGACACCATACAAATAATCTCTTGCAGAGGGGCCTTGAGTTTAGCCTCTCCTAGACGCTATCCTCATCGTTATCCTTTATGTGCTTTTGTATCTGCACTCAATCAACTCTAGAAATCCAGACTAAATATCTGCCTCAATAGCTAAGCTACATGATTCTAATGTGTAAATCTTGTCATGGAGATTCATTTTCCCTGAGTTATTGCTATATAGTGTTTTTAGAATTTTATGTGAACTCATTTGATGCAACTCTTTACATTAATTGTGCATTTACTGCGAGGACCTCTCTTGATAAATAATGAATTTACAAAAAAAAAGATAACAAATATATGTAATTTCACCCTAAAACAAGTGTGCTCCCAGGATGACAGCTCAAATGCAGAATGAAAAATATTTAAATATACTGCATGTGTCCTGTACCTGGTCTGAGGCCGATTTGATGAGAGGGCTTCCCTTGCGGCTAAGTGCCAAGCACCCCTGAAGGTGAGAACAGGGAGTGTCATGCTCAAAGAAGCACTGGTGCCATTTAGGTAAATCTGCTGGAAGCTGCTTGCAGCACAGAGGAATAAGGATGAGCTCTGGCGCGTTCGCACACTCCACGTGCAGAGCCCGCCAGGAAGTCGGCACTGCGCTGCACTAATCACAGGCAGTGAGACATTTTCCCAATGTGCGGCTGCAGAGATCGGGAAATGTCTCACTGCCTGGGATTAGCGCATCGCTGTTCCAACTTCCTGGTGGGCTCTGCACGTGGAGTGTGAGAACACGCTAGAGCTCATCCTTACAGAGGAACTGGATAGCTGTCAGCTGGTCTGTCAGAACAGATGGTAGGGCCTCTGTTGCCCCTGGAGATGCAGTGGGACCAGGGCAGTGACCACAGGCAAGGTGGCACCTGAGGAAGAAGCAGGATCAGGCTGGCAGGACCAGACTGAAGAAGCATAGTCAGGATAGTAGCCAAAGTCATACACAGGAAGGGGAGCCAGGAAGTAGGCAGGAGCGTGAGGGGTCTAATAGCTGGGCCTCTCTTATCAACATCCTAAAAGTTTTCCAGCCATGCTCCAGAAGAAAAATGGTGGCCGCTGAAGTTTCAAGAAAGTATCTGCACCAATATACAGGGAAATAAAAATAAGAAAGAGGGATGGAGGGAGAGAGAAAGAAAGAAAAAGAGGGATGGAGAGTGAGAGATGAAGGGAAAGAGAAAGAAAGAGAGGAAATAAAGAAAGAAAGAGGGATGGGGGAGGGAGAGAAAGGAGAAAAATGGATGGGGGAGAGAGGAGAGGGAAATAAAGAAAGGAAGAAAGAAAAAGAGAGGGAAGGAAAGAAAGAAAGAGGGAAAGAGAGGGAAAGAGAAAGAAAGAGGCCGCGTACACATGAGCGGACTTTCCCGCGGGAATGTCCGCCGGACATTCCGCCCGTGTGTGGGCGCCGGCGGACTTTTTCCTCCCAAAAGTCCGGCGGACTAAGTTTTAAGTTCAGACTTAAAATTGTCCGCTGGACTCGGCAGACTCGCCTTATTAAAGGGGGCTCCCGGATTCCGATAAGCCCCCCGCCCGCAGGCCCCGACAACCAACGCCCAGGGTTGTCGGGAAGAGGCCCTTGTCCTCATCAACATGGGGACAAGGTGCTTTGGGGTGGGGGGCCGCAGAGCCCCCCTTTCCCCAGGGCACCCCCCATGTTGAGGGTACGCGGCCTGGTACGGCTCAGGAGGGGGGGGGGGGCGCTCGCTCGTCCCCACCCCCTTTCCTGACCGGCCAGGCTGCATGCTCGGATAAGGGTCTGAGATGGATTTGGGGGGGGGGGCCCCCACGCCGTTTTTCGGCATAGGGATTCCCCTTTAAATCCATGCCAGGTGACGGGGCTAGCACGGCGGCATTCACTGCCTTCGCTAGTCCCGTCTACCTGGAGTCACGTTCTAAATGAACAGACTTTCCTCCGTGTGCGAGGCAAGTCCATTAATTTCAAAAGTCCCGCAGACTTTGGCTAAAACGCAGGCGGAAAAGTCCAGGCGTGTGTGGGCAAGTCCACACGTTCGGAAAGTCCGGCGGACCTCCGCTGGAAAGTCCGGCGGTTTGTCTGCTGGACTAAGTCCGGCGGACAATCCCGCCGGAGAGTCCGAGCATGTGTACGCCGCAAGAGAAGGAAAAAAAGAAATAGGGATGGAGGGAGAGAAGGGGTGGAAAAAAAGAAAGGAAGAAAGAAAAAGAGAAGAAAAGAAAGAAAGAGGGGTGGAGGGAGAAAAGGGATGGAAATAAAGAAAGGAAGAAAGAAAAAGAGAAAAAAAAAGAAAAAAGAAAGAGGGGTGGAGGGAGAGCGAAAGAAAGAAAAAGAAAGAAAGAGGGATGGGGGAAAGAAAGAAAGAAAGAAAGAAAGAGGAATGGAGGGAAGGAGAAAGACAGAAATAGGGATGGAGGGACAGATATTCTAAGCAGGATTCTGCCCGGGAAAGGCTCAGACCGGGACATGGGTCTGAAATCCGTGAATGTCCCGGGCAGATCGTGAATGTTAGTGAATATGGCACTCATGTGGATGAGGTTTATGGTAACACTGGGACTGGTGCTGCGCGGTGATCAGGGGCACTGGGACTGGTGCGGCGCGGTAATCAGGGGCACTGGGACTGAGGCGGCGCGGTGATCAGGGGCACTGGGACTGATGCGGCGCGGTGATCAGGGGCACTGGGACTGATGCGGCGCGGTGATCAGGGGCACTGGGACTGGTGCGGCGCGGTGATCAGGGGCACTGGGACTGGTGCGGCGCGGTGATCAGGGGCACTGGGACTGATGCGGCGCGGTGATCAGGGGCACTGGGACTGATGCGGCGCGGTGATCAGGGGCACTGGGACTGGTGCAGCGCGGTAATCAGGGCCACTGGGACTGGCTGCACTGAAGTGAATGGAGCTGCTCTGCAAGTCCCCCACATACACATGTAATGGCATTCAAGAGGTTAGACGGTGAGATGATACAACACCCTGCCTGTCACATGCTCTCTGAAGATCTGCGTTCAGATCGTTCTTCAAAGCCCGACATTGGTGTGAACGAGCCCATACACAAGTGTGAACGAGGTCTAAGTTATACTTTATTGCACACTACTATTCCTAGGAAGTTTCTGTATTGGTGCTAGACAATGTAGAGACTGTACAACTCTTGGAATGCTTTATTTACTTCTTAGTGATTGGTTGGTCGTCACAACCCGTCCAATCACACACTAAGTCCACTCCAAGAACATTTGTTGTCACCGACTCTCCGTACAGAAAAAGACAGGCGGTCACATGACACAAGAACATGTGACTAGCCAGAGCGATCACGTGACTGAGGCGTCACTGTTACCGCGAAGTAAGAACGGGGGTAGGTGGAGGATGGAGCTGCCGTCGTTCACATTCGGTAACCTGAGACCGGAGGCCGAAGACTTCACGGTTTTCATGTGCGGGAAGTGCCGACTCCCTCTTGGGGACTCCTCGGACTGGGAAGGCCGTGTGTACGTGGACGGGGTCTTTCATCTGAAAGGTGGGGGACACGAGAGGCTTCATACTTCTCCATGGCAGTCTGTCTGTTTAACCTCTTCCCTGCTTGGGATATTCTTTAGACTTTTTGCACACTTGTTAAAATTCAGCATTTTTTTTTATTTTTATTTTTGTTTGTGGTTTATCTTTTTACTTTTTTTTTTTTGTTAAAATTACTATAAACCCCCCAATAGGGTGTATATTTTCTGAAAGCAGAGACCCCAGAGAATAAAGTGGTGGCTGCTGCAATTTTGCATACTGGAGTCAAGCCATCAGACAGTTGCAAATCAGTGGTCTTGCTATCAGACAAGTTTTTTGGTAGAACATTCAACACAGAAAAACTAAATATAACAATGTAATATATAAAATAATGATTACACAGAGTTGTCACACATACATCACCCTCTCTAACATTTACAATACGGTATGATTTTATTGTGGAAATTTAAAGATACAGAGCCCCAAATATGAACCTATTGGTTAAATAGTGACATTTTTCCAATACTTCTAAATGGGTCAAAAACAAAATCTCCCATTGGACCAATATGTTTACAATGCAGATGTGTCATACACACTCCCCTCTATGATATCTTACAATACAGTATGATTTTACTGTGAAAAATTTAAAGATACAGGGCCCCAAATATCAACCCATTGGCTACAAACTGACATTTTCGCAATTCTTCAAAATGAGTCAAAAACAAAATCTCCCATTGGACCAAAATGTTTACAATGCAGATGTGTCCTACACACCCCCCTTTATGATATCTTACAATACGGTATGATTTTATTGTGGAAATTTAAAGATACAGAGCCCCAAATATGAACCTATTGGTTAAACAGTGACATTTTTCCAATACTTCTAAATGGGTCAGAAACAAAATGTCTGCACTGTAAACGTATTGGTCCAATAGGACCGCACAGTAAAATCATACAATATTGTAAACGTTAGAGAGGGTGATGTATGTGTGACAACTCTGTGTAATCATTATTTTATATATTACATTGTTATATTTAGTTTTTGTGTGTTGAATGTTCTACCAAAAAAACTTGTCTGATAGCAAGACCACTGATTTGCAACTGTCTGATGGCTTGACTCCAGTATTTTGCATGTGGTATGATATTTGCGCAGCAGTCTATCAATTGAAAAAATACATTTAAAATGAATATTCGTGCAGACATATTATACCCACTTTTTGGGAAAATATAAATAGATACCAAACGTCCTAGTCTTGACCACTTGGTGAGCGGCGGGTGTAGATAAAAGTGACGCACCTGTACGTTGCTGCCTACTTCTGGGCCCACAAATGTGTGCCCCCACCACTGCCCAGCACCCGCTTTGATTGTGCACAGCGGCAGCCTGTCGGCAAATGATTCATGTCTGGGACCTGCCGATCGGCTGTGTCCAATCACAGCCTAGAGCTCTGTGTTGGTAAGCAATACAGAGCTCTGTACACAGGGAAAGATCTGTCACTTTCTCACCAATACAAAGGCATGAGAAGCAGCACACTGTATACATTGTTAGGCACACATTTAACACCTTGATTGAGCTAGATATTAACTTCTTCCCAGCCAGTGTGTTATTTGTACAGTCACTCAGCACTGTATTATTTACTTCCACACCGGGCACTTTTGCCAATTTTCAGCTTTCAAGCGCTGTCACACTTAAAATTTCAATTGCGCGGTTGTGCAATCCTGTACCCAAACTATTTTTTTTTTATCATTTTGTTCACACAACTAAAGCTTTCTTTTGGTGGTATTTTTAGTACTTTTTTTTTTGCTAAATGAAAAAAGACCGAAAATTTTCCTTGTTTCTGTTATAAATTTTTGATAATCTTCACAAATTTAGGCCAAAATATATTCTTCTACATTTTTGATGTGAAAATAATTTTTTTTTTTTTTTACATACTGTCACCAGTGCAGAACAGCATCGTATAACAGGTGTGGCGGTGATCAGGGGCTCTGACAGTACTATAATAATAATAATATTAATTTTATATTGACACACTTTGACCAGAGCATTATAATGTTACCATAGTAACATTGTACTACTCTGGGGACATGATCAGGTTTTTTTTTTTTCTCTTAAAGAGGAGTATCCATTAAAATTTTTTTTTTTTTTAAGTCAGCAGCTACAAATACTGCAAAGCTGCTGACTTTTAATAATCAGACTCTTGCCTGTTCCAGGGATGCGGGGGGTCGAAGCTCCGCTCGTCCCCCAATCCGCTCGGCGGCGCCGACATTGCAACTGTGGTTGGCCGCGCAGTCATCTGGGACCTGTCACGTGTCCCAGATGACTGACAGGAGGGAGCCCTTCCTGTGCCGAGGGGAAGTGATGTCACCAGCCCAGGCACCGAAGGAGGCAGACTACGAGGCAACAGGCATTTAGAAGCGAGTTAAAAAAAAAAATTCCAATTTTGTTTTTTTTTTTTGTTTTTTTTTTGTTTTTTTTAGGAATTTTAACCATATTTATTTTATTTTTTTTGGAGTGCAACACCACTTTAACACATTGTTTGCATACAGCAGTGTATTGCATTGCTATATGTAAGCATTTTACTGAATGGATTAATTCAGTTTATTTAATTGTGTTTAGCTGTAATTGGTCAGAGCTAATCACATAGTACAGATGGTCTGTGATTGGCCCAGTCTGTACCATGTGATCACACTGACCAATTACAGCTAGCAACACAATTTTATACCATGGATGGCTTGAAAGGAAGCCATCCATTTTGTACAACTGTCATGTGACCTGCTGTGATTTGTTACAGCAGTCCCATGGTGACAGATTGTGCCGCTGCGCGGGCAGATTGATGAGAGGTTCCTGCCGGCGTCATTATGCCGTACACCAGGCATAAACCAGTTAATGTCACTGGTGATGTCAGCGGCAGTTATTTCCCCAACCCCCCTCCCCACTGTACTATTGCAGTCCCATTATAAGTCGCAGATCACTGCCATCCGTAATTTTTTTTATATATATATATATTGTATTTATGTATGTATGTATGTGTGTACACACACACACACACACACCATAGTTTGTAGACGCTATAACTTTCACGCAAACTAATCAATATACACTTATTGGGGTTGTGTTTTTTTTTTTTTTTTTTTTATCAAAATATATTTTGGCCAAAATGTATTAAGAAATTTTTATTTAATTTATTTTTTATTGGATATGTTTTTCAGCAGAAAGTAAAAAAATTCAAATTCCTCAGTCCTTTTTCGCTTGTATCACAAAAGCTAAAAATCTAGCGGTGATCAAATACCACCAAAAGAAAGCTCTATCTATCTGTTTAAAAAAAGGTGATCTAAATTTCATTTGTGTACAGCATTGCATGACCGTGCAATTACCAGTTAAAATAAAGCAGTGCCAAATAGCAAAAAATGGCCTGGTCATGAAGGGGTAAAACTTTGCACGTCTGTAGAATCACAAAAATATTATGGCCCCCCCAAATTTTTCAATAGGCAATGCTTTAAAAGAGAAGTGATGGGTTTCTAAATCAGAATGTCATACTCGCCTAGGTGGATGCAGCATCAGTCTCGCGCTGCTATTAAGATTGAGAATTGAATGATCAAAGGCCGCTCATCACTCAGTTCTCGGGTCCGCTCTGAGCACTGGGTGATTACCGTCAGTCTCTGACTCACTGCGCTGCCTCCTCCGGTGCTCACTGGTGTGTTTACTCTGGAGGGGGTGGGCGCGGTGTGGCTGGCTCAGGCTTTCACCGGCACGCTTAGAGGCTGAGCTGGAAATCGGGCCACCAGAAAGGTATGTATACAGCATCTGCTTTTTAGCAGGTTTATTTTACCTTCCACCCTGGAGTGACCGGAAATTTTAAAGAAGTACTCCGGACATGCATTAAAAAAATATACAGTATTTTTTATTTTTTTTATTTTTTTGCTTTTGAAAGCATATGATGAAAGGATTGTTTCTACGTTTGTGGTTTACAGCAATCTGTCATCATTCTGCCTAACCAAATCCAATAAAAAAAAAAATATGATTGTGTGACTATATTGTCTTATTCAAAATCACAGCTTATGATGGCATCTGACGTGCTTATTGTGTCTAATATTTTCTTTCTGCAGCCGTTTCAGATAATGTTTGCGTTGAAAAGGAGCCAGTCGTATCCAGTTATCCCAATGAAACAGGCTGGTAAGTGTGTCTGGACGCATACGAGAAGTTCTAATTTAAACTGTATTTGTCAAAACTGCAGTTTACGTAAAGTAGCATGTACTGGTCTTGTGTATGGGATAATGTTCCCGGAGTAGGACTGGCCCTCATGTCTCGGAAGCTGAGGTTGAAAAGTTAGAGTGTAAAAGAATGACTAACTAGCAAAATCGTAGCTCAACTAGCGCCGGGAACATCACAGCTTTTATTTCAATAGCTGTGTGTTCCCCGTCACGCGCCGTTGCATACAGCCCCTCCCCCTTGTCCGGGCACTTTGATAGACAGATAACCTGTCCAATCCTGGGACGGGTGATCTGTCTATCAAAGTTCCCCCGGACAAGGGGGAGGGGCTGTATGTAACGGCGCACGACGGGGAAACACACAGCTATTGAAATGAAAGCCGTGATGTTCCCGGCGCTCTAAAAAACCTGGCGGCGGCTCTCCTCTCTTCCCCTGTAAAGGCAAGGCTGCCCTGGGGACACACAGGCAAGGCTGCACTGATCTCTTATGTGCCATGTCCCCAGTCTTTGACCATCTCCTGTATAACATTTTTTTTTTTAAAAAACATTCGTTTTCGGCCTAGTGTATTTTGCATTTTCGCTATTGGTTTCGGCACCAAAAAACCCATTCGGTGCACCCCTAATTCCTATGGCTTACTGCTTTGGGAGAACCTGCACTTTGGTTATGTAGTGGAAAACAAAAAGTTTAAATATAGCTGCACTTGCAGGACATACTTGCTATACCATGGGTGCTCAACCTGTTGCGGAACTACAAGTCCATGATGCATTGCAAGACTGACAGTTACAAGCATGACTTTCAAAGGATGAGGCATGATGGCACTTGTAGTTCCACAACAGCTGGAGGGCCGCAAGTTGAGCACCCATGCACTATACCATCACATTGCCACCTGCTCATCATCCAGAGAGAAAAGTATAGAGAGCACATCTGATGATGTGGAGGCAGGGGAGTCCTCGGTTGTTCTGGGAAGCAGTTAAATATTTTAAAGTATAACAAAAGGCAAAACTTTCTTCTTTCTTCTTTCTTCTTTCTTCTTTCTTCTTTCTTCTTTCTTCTTTCTTCTTTCTTCTTCTTTCTTCTTTCTTCTTTCTTCTTTCTTCTTTCTTCTTTCTTCTTCTTTCTTCTTTCTTCTTTCTTCTTTCTTCTTCAGTTTTGGATGGAGTGGAGAGGGATTAGAATGCCTGTCAGTTTTTAATGTTGTCTGTAGGTTCATCCTCTCCAATTGTCCTGTTTACCACTATCCTTGAAAGTGAAAGAAAGCCATAGTTCTATCATGGTCATGGCTCAGGTGGAAGGGTGGGCGGTTGTAGTCCTGCTTGACCCCTTTGCTGAGCCTATAATGTTGACCTGAAGTAAGGCCCATTGGTTGTTTGCCCTTTTCTTAGCATATAGCTGAACCTGTATTGCTATATGGGACTCTTTACAGTTAACCACATTGGCGAAGTTCCTGGTACCTAACAATGGATTGTTGAGAGGTTTTTACAAGTCCATCCAGTTCAACAGAGAAAACATTGTCCTAAACCTAAAGTTCATCCATAGGAAGGCAAAAAGACCCCAATAAAGCATGATTCATTTTGCTCCGGGGGGGATCAATTTTACCTAATACATATTAGTTTTCAGTTATAGTATGTACATATAGGAAATAACTCTAGTTTTGGCTAAGGCCCCAAAAGAATCTGCTGGTTCAGTCCAAAATTGCCAAAGAGTATTTGCCTGAAGTGAAATAAATGTTGCACAAGACATAGATCATCCCCCACCAGCTGAGGTGGTTTCTCCCACTGGCTTGTTTGCCCTCTAGTACAGGGGTCCCCAACCACCGTGTCCAAGCTGTGGTAGGGAGCAGAGAGAGTTATTTTCATTTAAATTTTACAGGTGATCTAGTGGGGTAAAGTGACCCTTTTATCCAAAGCCCTGATGTACAAATGAGCAAAAATACTTAATCTTTTCCCATACCTATTCTAAGCGCATTATGAAGGAGCATCTCACCGGTGACCTCATTCCAGTCCTTTCTCCACATATAAGCAATCTTCCAGTGTTACACAACATGTTCAGTACAGTAGATCTAGCGCTGCTGATCCTCCCTTTCTGTCTAGCTTATGTAGTTGGTTATAAGAAGGTCAGCATTAATCTTGGTTATTAAAGTGACTCCTGTTTCTGCTTTTAAAGACTCTCACTAGGGGAGAAAACTGCATGAGGGCCTCTCGCTTCCTGAAAAAGTCCTTCTCTTCTACACACCCCTGCCCCCATCCATCCTATGCTTTTTAGACAGACATGCCTTGCCCAGCCTCCCCACCCCCGTCCGAGTAAGTTAAAATCTTCACCCAGAAAGTTTCATGCATAGAATGCATGAAGGTAAAAAAACATCTGCCTTTAGAACCACATCTAATGAAAGGCAGTAGTGGGCACATTTTTCAGGAAAGTGTAAAATGGGTGGTTTAATTCTGCCATTCTTTCATAAACCTTTTTCATAGATATTCTAATTTCTCAGCTATTAGTGTTTTTCAGATCTTGAAATGCAAAGGCTGTATGTCACCTGTTGGAAGGATTTATTTGTCTACACCCAGAAGTCACGACAGCAAGATTGACGTATTCACCTTAAATCTCTCCGCTGTCACAATGTAAGAGGAAATGGAGCCATACATGGTGTAACTAGTGATTCTTGTTTCTGCATAACTACGTAACTAATGTAAAGTTTCACTGTATTAGGTATACACTTGGTTCTGCAAGAAAACAGGTGCTATCGCCATGTGATGCGCCCGTCACACTGGAGAAGTGTCATATATTTGAAGATGAAATAAAAAAGGTAATGGAATATCTGTTTTTTGTTTATAAAAATTAAGGTAAAGGATCAGATTAGTAAGGCAACAATTATGTACAATAACCCAAAATAAGATGTGATTTTTTTTTAATTTCTTAGAAATAAGATTAACCAAACCCGAATTTTGTTTGCTTTCAGATATAGTGAATTGCAATCATTGCTAAATTGAAGCAGTAATAAACCCAAAACAAAACATTTATTTGATTGCGGCTCACCAATTCTTAGATGTAATGTTTGCATTTATTTTTTTTTTTTTAGGCTTTCTTTTATTTCCACCTGAAAATTTGGCCAGTAAGTCTGTGCTTTATAATGAACCGCTTTTATTTATGTAAAACCTTTATCCCAAAAGAAAACACAATTTGCTGTAACTGCTTGTAAAGTGTTGGCTGGAGTTTGGCTTTAATATGTTAGTGTCTTTTAAATCTGCTTGCACGTCTAGCCCCCCCCCCAGACTGACAATGCTAATGTCCAGAGGTGCCCCTTCATCCATAATGTGGGGACACTAATACAGGAGATGTGTTACTGGCCAGATCTCCATGTAAAAATGGGGGCGAAAAAGGCCCAAGTAAAGAAAACGAATGCAGCCACCACATCTAAGTACTGGTAAGCCACATAATATTACATTTTGGTTTTAGTTCTGTAAATATTAGAGAAGTACAGCTAAAGCTTGTTTGGTTGTACTCGTGTGGATCACAGCAGTGCAGTCTGTTCTGCGCTCCTGTGACCCATTCTCAGCAGACAGAGGGCTTAGGTCACAGAGCCGATACAGGTGACAATGGAGTTGGGATCCACCCACATGCCTGGACCGGCACCGGGCTCAGCCTCTGAGTGAGCCGATGAGAGCCTGAGCCGGCCACTCCCACCCCTCCACAGAGTAGAGCTCCAGTGAGTGGGGTGGGGGAGGCAGAACAGAGCTGTGAGAAACGAGTGATCGGCAGTGTTCGATCGCACGGCTCTGTGTTGGAGGCGCCAGGGGACAGATGGAGCATCAGAGTGATTTGTATAGCGGTTTGTGTCGCTTAGAAAGTCTAATCAAAGCCAGACAATCGGCTTCTTCCTGTTCTTCAGGGACAACCTTCCTTCCTTATTTCTGTATTCTGCATGAGGGCCTCTCGCTTCCTGAAAAAGTCCTTCTCTTCTACACACCCCTGCCCCCATCCATCCTATGCTTTTTAGACAGACATGCCTAGCCTTGCCCAGCATCAAAGCTGCACTCAGTCACACTCTAAATCGCACAGCTTTGGAGTCACACTAGTGGAAAGTAGAGTGCTACTTTTGGAGTGATTTTGATGCAACTTTACACTCTCTGGATCAGTTGCATCAAAGCATTGCAGGTACCATTTTTCAAAGTCACGTAGATGGGAACGGGTGCCATTGAAATCAATGGGCTGTGACTTGTCATGCGACTTTGTGTCCAAATCCCGTGACAAGTTGCACTAGTATAAACTGAGCACTTCCAGCTACACTGACAGTGCCCCCCCCCTCTGTCCAGCTCCCTTCTCCTAGCACAGCTATACTGTATAAATGTGCACTGCACCTCCCAGCCCCCAAACATTGTGGATGGGGCGTTTTATTTCTTCATTTTCTTATGAATTGGGATGTACAATGCATCCTTACTGATGAGAGAACACTGGGCAGGAACCTATGATTAGCTCCTCCCATCCTGTATACGCCCACTGGCTGCACCGGAACAATGTCCCTCACATGTTGTGAATTCGAAAAAGAGGTACCCCCCATAATAACTTGGACTTTAACGGCAGCGAAATACAAAAATACAATATAATATATTTTAAAAAATTTTTACAAAAAATATACATTTTCAAACCAACAATAATTGATAACAATGATGATGAAGATCCAGACAGTCTGACACATTTCAGGACACACTACGTCCCTTCGTCAGAGGCAGTAGTCGGAAGGAAACGCACCAAAACGATCATGAAAATTCACTGCTGGACCAATGGCGGCAATTGCATCGTAGACATACACCAATAATGTCACAAAGACACCGTTGTACCTGGTGGATCACCAGACATCCACACAAGTCCCACACTGAGGCAATGAAAGATGGCACACAGGTGGGTATGCCCCTCAGTGTTCATAGAAACTCACCACAGTGTGTGATCTTAGTAGAATCCACAATGGGAATAGAACAGAGAAAACGCAGCAGCCAAGGCATACACTAAAGTGTCACGTTTCAGGCTTGTTCGTTTTACAATAGAAGATGGATCTTCAGATGTATTTATATGATCAAGCATATAGTATGCCAAAAGTCTCTCCGTGTAGATCCTAAAGCGTCAGATGCATGCACCCGCCATTCATTACAGTGACTTAGGATGTGATATCACTAGCTTTCTGCAACCACACCCACTGGCTGGGGTGTGGTTACACTCAGAAGGAAGTAGTTTTGAAGTCATGTGACGGCACTGAATGCTGCAAAATAAAGGTAGAAAAACTGTGATTTTTTTTTTTTTTTCTTTTTGAGGCATAAGGCTGAACTTGGCTCACATTAATGATTGCAGGGGAGAATTTAAGTTTTAGGGTGGACTTCCACTTTAAGTATCATTCTAAAAAGAAAACAAAAACCCATACATCTTTCAAAATAGTGTTTAGTAATAGCCTTTTAAAGGGTAACTCCACTTTCGTGGTAAAAAAAATGGCAAATAAAATAATATAGCATATACAATTGCGACACAAGTCATATTGTAATTGAATGTTATTAAAAAGTACTTTTCCTGTTCAATCTGCAGGCGTTGTAATTTTCTGAAAATGTGGTGCAATATGGCTACCTGGAGTTGTTCTGTACAAAGTATGTACTGAACACACCCCAGAAACATTTCCTGATTGTGTGATTGGCTCACCAATTTCCCCAGAAGTCTGCCTAAGATACAAGTCAGATTTCGGGCATCCCCTGCAACAAAAATTACATTTTTGGTGAGCTACTCCCAATAGGGTGTAAAGAGAGACTGCACTGGACAAAAACTAGTGTATATAAGCAGCAAACCACATGTGATAAACAAAAATCAAAGATATAGAAAAAAGGTTGCGCTATAATTAATATTAACAAATCCTAAATTCATAAATAAACCCTAAATGGTAAACGCCGTGAAGTGTATATACCAATGAGGGTCAACTATTGAAAATTACATCAAATGCAAAACAAGTAAATTATATAAATACGTAACCTATCACCCATGAACAGCATAAAAGCAATAAGGTGAATGGTTATAAAGCATAAGTGTCAGTGCTAAAGTGACAAATAATTCATATAGTGACTGACAAAAAAGTCCACATAAATGCTCATGCAGGGCTGTGATCCCAATCAGATTGACATCCGTATAGTGAGTAACTTTTTCATAGGTGGAAGTAGGTGGCTTTGCGTTTGGCCTGAGGAACTCAGTTTGTGAGTAGTTTGTTTATTGCTTTTATCATTAAATAGTTCCTAATACTGCACTTAGAGGTGCTAAGTCTTCTTCCTTGTTGCATTGCTTTTTAAAGACTTTTACTATGGATATTGTTCCTCTTATTGAGAGAAGTCATTAATCTCAATTGTTTTCTTAACCTAACTTCTGCGTCTGTGTACACTTCCCAGGGTACCTCTCCATACGAGTGCTGAGTTTGTTTTTGTTTCCCTGTGAAAGTGTAGAATCTGCTGTAGTAGCTGCCACTACTGGTGTTTCTCGCCCTACTCTCATTCTCATGCCAAGCGGCTGCCCTGCTGCATAGTAACCACAAGGAGTCGTTCGTTCATTTTTTTTTTTTCCCAATAAAGGCAAAGAGTTCTGATTGGATGAGGTGGAGATGTGGGGCAGTGATGTCAGAATCTCCACTTCTATGAATTGGAGAATGCTTTGTATCCATTGAGATAATTACAGGGTGATTTTTTTCCTTAATGGCATCCATGCCCAGCAACCTATGAAGCAGGGCAACTGCTCGGCATGGGTCCTGGAAGACAGTGAGTATCAATGTAGTAGCAGAGATTACTACCATGATTTTCCACTTTCGCAGGGAGAGGCCAGGTATGAAATATGTGTACTTTTATATCTGTTCCTGTTGGACCAAAGTTACTATGCAAAAAAAATAAATAAATCTTGAATTTAACTTGAATAAATATTAAGTTGGTGTTTTTTTTGTTATGACCATATTAACTGGTGCCATTCATCCATTCTTTAAAATAAAAACTGAAGTTAAGTATGTTAACCTAATAAAATATGCTATAAAACCTACGTACCCACCTTTTTTGCAATTTTCTGTACATTGAACTGTGCACATGCAACCCTGTATAAATCCTCAGCACACATTAGTGAAGGATAATTTAACTCTGGTGCACATGTGTGGCACCTGGCATCCTTTGCCAACCAGTCGAGAGAACCAAACACCCCCCTCACCTGGAAAAAGCAGGGGAGAATTGGCTGGCAAGGCAGATTGTGAAATTCCTATCTACATTTTTTTTTATTTTTGGCTATAGTAGGTGATGGTTAAAATTCTTACCATGTTTTTATTGCTGTCAGCATTCCATTGAGGAAAAAAATGTTTGTGCTGGTGACCACTGGAAGAGAAATTGTTATGAAATAAAAATTGTTATTGTCTCTGGAACAGAAGATAAGGAAATATCTAGTCTGCTTTTTTCCAAATGGAAGTTATTGTTTCTGTGTAAACAAATATTAGGTTAAAGCGGTTCTGCACTCGTTTTTTTTTTTTGGGCTATATGCCAAGGCCATATAGCTCAATTGGGGGACTTACCTGTTCCATCTTCCATCTCGATCGCCGCCGGTTTTCCTCCGATAAAGTTCTTTATCTTCTTCTTGTCTGCTGGGGGCCATCTTGCCTGTGGGCATGTGAAACCCCACAGGCACTTTAGATGGCCCAGCATGCACCGCCGTTACTGCGCCGAGCTCGCGCGTGCGCAGTAACGGCAAAGTGCAGCTCACGTTCTCCGAAATCTCGCGAGATGTCGGCACATCTGCCGACATCTCGCGAGATTTCGGAAAATGTGTCCGAAATCTCGCGAGATTTCGGAAGATGCCTGTACTGACTCCTGGGATCAATGACACCAGATCCCAGGAGACAGTGCAGCGTGACGAAGATCCCCGCACAGACCCCGCCCACCGCCGCAGAGACAGAAGACAGGAAGTCATCGATTACAAGGTAAAAAACACATTTCATTTAGTACTCTTTGCCTGATTTGGAAGGCAAAGAGATTTACTAAATGAAATATGTGCCGAACCGCTTTAAGAGGATAGGTATCACTTATGTGATTTGATTCCAGTGCAGAAAAAAGGTGCCTGTACCTTTTTGTTGTGTGGCTGTGGTGCTATTTGAGAAATATAAAATGATGAACTCAAATTGCACCTCACAGAATAGCTTGTCATTTGCACAGGAATGCGATGTGTAATCTCATTCGTGTGAACCCAGGCTAAATGTGAGTGTGCTTTAAAAAAAGTTACAAAAAAAAAATTAACTTTTGCTTTGCTTGATTTTTATATGCAAAAGTCTGTTTGAGAGCAGGTACTACACAGTATCAACTGTAGAAAAAAATAAAAAACAGTGTTTCATTTGACTACAGAAGATAATTGGAGAGATGTGGTGTCTGCCCATACGTAGGATTTTTGCATATTTTAATAGTTTATGTGGATTGTGAAGAAAATACTCTAAACACCAACTTTTTGTTTCCTCTATGTCTGTTCTCAATCAACAAAGTGCAAACAAGTATTGGGAGTATTGCAGAAAAAAGTTGAAGCTTTGGAATCCGAATTTCAACTTTCAACTTGTGAAGAGGAGGACGATTCTTAAAGTTTCTTGTCTGTCATAAAGATTTGTAGAATATCAAAGTTGCTTCTGTAATTGTATTTTGCACAGCCATGATTACACATGCATCTGTGTGAGCCTTTTGCGGGGGGAAAAAAAAAAAAAAATCATGGCCTTTTCATTTTTATGTCTGTCATGCAATACTACCAGGAGCCACCAATAATCACTCGGGTCGTGATTACTAATACCCCAACCATATAGCTGAAAGTGGAAATTCAGTTTGTTCTTTTAACAGCATTGCTGTGGCAAATGTTGTTCAACTCACTTGGTCTTGGCTCATGCTGTCAATGACCTACTGCCTGGGGCAGGAGACTGGCCTCATTGTTACAACACTGGACAGCGGTCACACATTATTACATGAATGCCATTCAGTGCAGCAGTAAGGATTGTTGCTGCCAAAGGAGAAGAGGTAGGACACGTAATGTCATCCAACCAGAAGACACTTTTGTGATTTAAAAAAAAAAAAAATGCCGCTCTTCAGGGGGCTAATTTTTTTCTTTTGGATAAAGCAAAGAGAAACATTTTATGTATGGGTTTTAAATTCTGTTTAGGCCTCTTTTTACACTTGTGCGACTTGGGACTGCAAAGTTGCATGACAAGTTGTACTCGTGATTTCCAATGAGTAGTATTCATTTCTGTGCGACTTCAAAGTAGTCCCTGCACTACTTTGGTCTGACTTTGATGCAACTTAGACCTCAAGATTACACAGGCACTTTTTCAGGTCGTACAAGTGTGAAAGAGGCCTTAATGAGAGTTTTCAGTCAAGTTTTACATGCTGTCCCTGGTGAAGGCCTTTTCCCTTTATTCTATGTTTTCACACTTATCACATGGATAGAAAGTAAAGGAGAATCTCTTCTATGGGGATAAAGTCAGCAATACCTACTTAACATGTCCTAAGCCTTCCCCCACACTATTGCTTCATGTGTCCTTTTTCTCTAAAACAGTCAAATGCAATTGTTTGAACAAAAAAACTTCCCAAATCCTTCCCCACTTTATCTAAACCTCTAAAAGGGAACGAATGAAAACAAGTGTTTACTTATTTCCTTGTTTAAATCTGATGACCTGACTTCTCCACCGTTTTTTATTAGTATTCTGGTTATGGAATGTAATCAATTTTAGCATTTGGGAGAAGATATCTGCCCTTTTGGTATCAATAGCTGAATAAAAGGGGTCTGTAGCTGCAGCGCTGGCTATACTGCTTGCTTAGTTTTTAAGTTGACAATAACCAAGTTAAAGTACGTCGTTGACCCTACTGGTTGGAAATTATCTGTCATACATCAGGTTTGACTGACAAGGAAATAGGAACTCAAGTTTGTTTGCAGCTCCTAGTTTTGATTTTTCCCCTTTAATTTTATTGTGCTGATGGGTGGCTACCAGTGGAGAAAATTAGGTGCCCCCCCCCCCTTTTTTTTTTTCTTCTGGGAATACAACATTGTAATCTTTTAACTGAGTGGGGAAGGGTGTTTTTTTTTTGGGGGGGTTATGAAATGGTCCTGTTTTTAAATCTGTTCTGAGATAATAAAGCTTTGCCTTGTACACCAATACCCTCTAACTGTGCACAATCACTCTGTGTCCTTTGAAATAAAGCAAGATATGATTTCTCAAATTAAAATATTATCTGCCCCTTTTAACTTGGGGGTTGGGAAAACATTGTTTATATCCTCCTTCTCATCCACTGCAGGACACAGGAATTCAGAAACAGTTCAGTTTATACTGCTACGTACAACAGGTTGCGACACTAAAGCCCTTTTCACACTGGGGCACTTTTCAGGCGTTTTAGAGCTAACAAAAGCGCTTTTCAACTCTCAAGCCACCCCAGTGTGAAATCCTGAGTGCTTTCACACTGTGGTGGTGCACTTGCAGGATGGGAAAAAATGTCCTGAAAGCATCATCTTTGGGGTGGTGGGGGAGCAGTGTATACACTGCTCCTCCACTGCCCTTGCCCATTGAAATGAATGGGCAGCACTGCCAAAGTGCTGCAACACGGGCGCTATTAATTGTTTATTCAGCCACCTGCGCTCGCACCGCCCCAATGTGAAAGGGGTCTCGCTGACAACTCAGCATGCCTCAATTTTTTGTGTCTTTAAGAGGTTGCACACCTTTACCAGGACCACACTAAAATTGATGTGCATGCCTAGCCTGGAATGTGACCTTTTGGGCACCGGCTTTGCATTCTGGCGATTTACGTATCTTGGTGTACTGTTGGCTGCAGAGCGTTATGTGGGCCCAGAGCCATAGTGCAGTCCCTGGTGTGACCCTATCTTTGAAGACTCATTCTGTGAGTAAAACTTGATACACACTATACAACTTTTGCTGTTCAATTGCCTTTTAGATTTACCTTCAACTATGTAGTGCAAGGGCCTGCCTGATTGCATACAAATGAAAAGTGTTTAGGTTTGACCTCATATTCTATGGTTTTGATAAATCTAAAGGAAAAAATCTTCAAAAGAATTGTATTGTGTGTGTATATACAGCTTAGGGCTGGTTGAGCTAAGCACTAGGCACTATCCCACTATATGCACAGGTGACCTTTCAAACCTCCGACCACTGCATTTGTTACTACAGTAGGAGTTAAGTCTTAACCAGAGCCGATCGGCCCTATAGGCACACTATGCAAGCTGCTTAGGGCCCCGCCGCTGTGGGGGGGCCCCCAAGACCCAGAATCCCCCCTGCACCTCTGGCTGGCAGTTTAGAGTGCAGTGAGGAGAGGTGGGAGGAGGTGGAAGGCGGCGATCAGCAGCTCTCTGGTGCCTGAGTGGGCGGCGGGATCTCCCTGGGGTTTGTAGTACTCTGTGTATACAGTGGAGAGAAGGGAGGGGCCTCTGACCCAGGCAGGTATCAGTTTCACTTTCACTCTGCTTGAACACTGTTGCTGATGCCCGGGTCAGAGGCCCCTCCCCTCTCCTCCTGTATACATTCGGAGATAGAACTACTAGCCCCAGGGAGATCCCCTGCCTGTGGACACCATATAGCTGCCGATCGCCGCCTCCCACCTCCACCAGCCAGGTACAGGGGAACCTCTGCAAGGGGGGGGAGTCAGCTGTTTGGGGGCCCAAATGTAAGAGGGGGGGCCCTCTGGGGACACTGATGTAAGGACGGGGCCCTCTGGGGACACTGATGTAAGGACGGGGCCCTCTGGGGACACTGATGTAAAGACTGGGCCCTCTGGGGACACTGATGTAAGAGGGGGGCCCCCTGGGGACACTAATGTCAGAGGGGGGGCTCTCTGGGGACCCTGTGTAAGGAGGGGCTCTCTGGGGACCCTGGTGTAAGGGGGGGGCTCTCTGGGGACCCTGATGTAAGGGGGGAGGCTCTCTGGGGACCCTGATGTAAGGGGGGAGGCTCTCTGGGGACCCTGATGTAAGGGGGGAGGCTCTCTGGGGACCCTGATGTAAGGGGGGAGGCTCTCTGGGGACCCTGATGTAAGGGGGGGGGCTCTCTGGGGACCTTAATGTAGGGGGAGGCTCTCTGGGGACCCTGATGTAGGGGGAGGCTCTCTGGGGACCCTGATGTAGGGGGAGGCTCTCTGGGGACCCTGATGTAAGGGGAGGCTCTCTGGGGACCCTGATGTAGGGGGAGGCTCTCTGGGGACCCTGATGTAGGGTGAGACTCTCTGAGGACACTGATTTAAGGGGGGCTGTCTGGGGGCCCTTGTATAAGGAGGGGCTCTCTGAGGATCCTGATGTAAGGGGGGCTCTCTGGGGACCTCATTCTGTTCTATATTGTTGTACTTATTCTTTGACTGTTTTTGTTTAAAGGAGGAAGGATTGTTTTGGGAGCACTGAAGTGTCAGGTGTGACTGTGTGGCAATGGCAAATGGTTTACATAGCTCACGGCATCACGGGTCAAGTAGAGGGCCCCTTAGCAGAATTTTGCTTAGGGCCCCAGGGACGTCAGGATCGGCACTGGTCTTAACGCTCGAGCACTGTCATCACGTGGAGTGCTGCATGCTCTGTGCTTTTTATTTTTTAAACCAGCCTGCAGGAAACCTCCCACCACTGCTCCTGCAAAATGCACATCAGTCTCTGGTCTGTTTCCTCTGCCTGTTTGCAGTTACTTGGTCACCTCAGCTACCTGAGACCTTATGAGCACCAGCTGTTTGGGGGGGTGCATATTGAGGGTTTGCCTCACATTAGGCCTAGCTGTGTTGCAGCTGTATGGACCTAATGAAGTTGATTTACTAAGACTGAAACATGCACAATCTGGAGGAGCTCTGCACAGAAACTAGTTGGCTTCTAGGTTTTTTCTAGGAAGTTAGAAACTGATTGGCTATCATGCACAGCTGCACCAAATGTTTCACTCTCCAGTTTTTAGTAAAGCAACAGCAATGTGTCTTTGCCTAGGCACACAGAGGACAGTCACGCTGCCATGGGTGGGTGACCTTAGCTCCTACTCCGCTAGTATTTCAGGGGGCTCTTACCTGGATTCTCAAGAAGGCGCAGACACCCCGGGCCTGGGATATTATTGTCCTCATCTGAGTCTCTGCTGTAGCACATGGCATTGGTCTGCCCCATATCCATGGGGCTCTCCATGTCCTGGCTGATTGTGGTTAGATACTCGGGCACTCTGCCTCTCTTAGAGTCTCTCTGACCTTTTGTGAGCCTCCAAAATCAAACCAAGCCTGTGACTTACTGATGCCATCTGATTCAGTCTCAACAGTCTAGCTCTGGAGAGACTGTTTTTCAGGCACCATAGTTCCCTACAGATTTACATGGTGTTTTAACCCTTAGGGTGCTTTCACACTGGGGTGTTTTTCAGGAGCTACAGCTCTAAAAATAGTGCCTGTGTAGCTCCTGAAAAAAGCGGGTCCTTTCACTCCAGTGTGAAAGCCGGATGGCTTTCACACTGGAGCGTTGCGCTAGCAGGACGGTAAAATAAGTCCTGCTATTTCTTGTTAAAAAAAAAATAAGTCCTGCTAGCAGCATATTTGGAGCAGTGTATTCACCGCTCCTACCCATTGAAATCAATGGGATAGCGCCGCTTTGCGGGGGATTTTAACCCTTTTTCGGCTGCTAGCGGGGGTTTAAAACCACCCCGCTAGCGGCCGCATACCGTGGCTAAAACGACGGTAAAGCAGCGCTAAATATATCGCTGCTTTACCGTCACCGCCCGCACCGCCCAAGTGTGAAGCCGGCCTTAGAGCATCATTTCACTGCATCTGTAGGATCAGCCTGCTTTTCCAGCCCTTCTGTTTGAGAGCTCCTACAGCTGCCTTAAGATACCACTACGGGGAAAGGCGCTGAGGCGGGATTATGGTACATTTGTCATTTGCACTTAATTGCAGATTTTGGAACACACGCCACCTCCAGGGCTCCGAGGGGCATAGTGGTGGCTATATGTATTTTTGCTGGGATTTTGGGCACTTTTAAATGTGAGTGGCATTATTGCTTGTATTTACTTATGCAATTTGTATTTATCATTATTCTACAGAATTTATATAGTGCAAACAATCTGTACAGTGTCAGGGTCAGACTGTATGGATACAGTTCAATACAGGAGGAATCAGATGGCCATGCTCATTGGAGCTTACAATCTAAAAGAATAAATTTCACTATGAGGATAGAGAAGAAAAAAATATATATAAATATATATATATATATTTTTTAATTTTGCTTGCTTATTGCTAGTGCTGTAAGAAATGTCAGTGAGACACTTGTAAAGGACCAGCAGCGGAGCATTATACAGCACATCTGAGACTGGAGACGCGCTTAATGACCCTCCTATTTTAAGAGGTCATAGTTTTGCAGTTGTGCATTTTTGGAGCATAGAGGCTTGAAACGGAGGCGGATGAAATTATAATTGCACTGATAACTTCGTATGGTGTTGGGATATGCTACATTGACCACTTGCCTACAGAACCAATTCTGACACTTCTCTCATACAGTATATTTAAAAAAAAAACATTTTAAGCAGAGGCCTTAGAGAATGAAATAGCAGTCATAGCAATTTTTTTATTTATTTTTTAATGTCACGGTTTTTGTGTAGAGATTTTTCAAACACAATTTTTTGGGGAAAAAAATATACTTTTGAGTTAAACCCCCAAAAAATATAACCCAATTTTTTTTTTTGTAAAATATAAAGGCTGGGGGGCGTGTCTGGTCGTCCAGCAAGAAGGACGTGTGGGAGCTGAGCTCCGTTCAGACGGAACACAACCGCGGCGATCCAGAGTCATCTGAGCCCTACTGTAGCCCCTTATCACTGACATCGGGGCCTGGATACCCCCCGCTACACCTGGGGCTAAACTATACTCTATTTCGGCCATCTGGCCTGTTGCTGTCCGGGCCGGAGCCGCGATACACCCGGCGCCATCTTGGGGCCTAGTGCAGGAGGAGCCACCCCCCCCTTGCCTGGAACGGACTGCCCAGCGCCTCCGTGCCTCCCCGGCACACCGGCCGGTACATCCCCGGTGGGCGCAGGACTCCGGCCTCCACAGATCTGCCTGGGGATCCCATAGAGCGGTCCCGGCCCTCCAGAACCAGAAGCCGCGCTGCGGCCTACCAGACCGGCCACCTCATACATCCGGGACGCAGTGAGTACCTGGCGGGGGTCACCCCCAGCCCCCCCCCCCCCCCCGGGACCGGGATTGCCTCTCACCACCAGTATCCCCATCAAACTAAAGCCGGAAAGGCCCACATAGCTCGGGGAACAGGCCTGGGATACCTCTAATAGGATAGGCCGCGGCTTCGGCCTGCCTGGAAGCGGCAGCCATCTTGCTACACCCAGGCACTTCCCAGCAACTAATAAGGCCCATTAGAAGATAGGGGGGCTACGGGACCTAAATATGGCCGCATAGACATGTTCCCCTGAGCTCCCGGCTGCCCCCCACATACCCCGACTTATGTACCAGTGAAAAGAGCAATATGCACACCGCAAAGAAGAGAAACACAAAGAAGAACAATAAGATCGTAAAACCCGCTTCCCAGACCCCATCCTCTGGAGAAATCAGAAGGCTTTTCCTGCAATCTCAGCTCGGTTCACCGGAGCTCAAAATGACGGCGTCATCTGCAAAGGAGACGGAGGGAAGATCGCCCCCCGCCTCCCTATCCCCGCTCATAGGTTCGCAATTAGCTGACTCTTATGGCGACTTCCCGGTTGACGTCCACCAGGGGGCAGGGGAATCCTCACAGGGGCCCCTTCAGATAAGCGGCGTAGACCCAGAACTGCGGGCGCTTCTACAAGCATTACCGACGAAAGCTGATATTGCTGCATTGATTAACACAGTAGAAACCGCACACCGCAAAGAGCTGAAGGCAGTTAGGGCAGATATCAACACACTCACCTCCAGACTAGAGACGGGAGAGTCCTCGCTGGCAGATATGGAGAGACGCGTCACGGCGGTGGAGAAAACACAAACAGCGCAGGCAGAGGCCCTGATCGACCAGCAGCTTCGCTTGGAAGAAATGGAGGACCGGAGTCGCAGGAACAACCTGCGAATCCGGGGCCTGCCAGAGGCTACGGGCTCAGAAGATCTGGTGGACACAGCAACGGCGATCTTCAGAGCCATAGAAGGTGTCCAACTCCCAGAAAGACTCGCCATTGATCGAATCCATAGAGCACTAGGCCCTAAGTCAGCAGACCCCCTGAGGCCACGGGACGTTATCTGCAGGCTCCATTACTACACACATAAAGAGCAAGTACTCCGTAAAGCATGGGAAGCGGGAGACCAGGAATTTGATGGTGCGCAATTGAAAATACTACCGGATCTTTCCAGGGCCACGCTGCAGAGGAGAGCCCTGATGAAACCTATCCTAGACCTGGCCCGCAGGAAACAAGTTACTTATCGCTGGGGGTACCCACTGTCAGTGACATTCAGAAGAGATCAGAGGTACTTCAATCTACGCAAACCAGACTCCCTGCCTGAATTATTTACCTTCTTGGGTGCGGAACCATTTGAAGTACCTGACTGGCTGGCCCTCCTTCCGGGCACGCAGGGACATCCGTACACTGCTAGACAGAGAGGGGACTTTACTCCCAGGCAACAGGGAAGCCGCCGCAGACCCAGAGATGCATCCCAGGAAGCGGTACGTGAATCATAAATGTTATATGATCATACCTGCACTCAGTTTTCACTTTTTTATTGGAGCAGTCATTGCTGATTCCTGTGTCACAGACTCTGTTTAATTGACCGGTTGACATGGCCCCGGCTCCTGCAGGGTCCCCGCTGACACCCCCCCGGCAATGGAGACACTCCTCCCCCCCCCACCCTAGCCGAGAAATGCCCCAACACGGAAGGACTTATGGCAGTTGCCTACTATCATCCCCCGAGAACTACAGATCAGATGCCTGACACCCACTGTTCGCCACATTATGGACCCCAGGACATCGTTTCGAGGCATCACGGATCGCCAGCAGCACCCCTTAGAGCTTGAGATAGACTCTCCTATGACCGAACAAATGTGCCGGACACACTGAACTTACTTTTGTAAGCCACCCACCGGGCAGGCAGAAGATCCTCTCTTCAGGGACTTGGGATGCAGACGAGAGATCCGAGACTAACACCTGCTGGACTACAGGGGCACTACAGGTCTTATCCTTTGTTACTAGGGGTTTACATGAGGACAATGTTTAACTCCCCCCCCCCTTTTTTTATTTTTTTATTTTTTATTTTTCTCCTCCTTGGGGGATAGAGGGTGAGTTCTACACTTAAGATGCAGAGACACGGAGGGGGAAGCAGGGTTGCTTGGGAATGTGATAAACGGCTGGGGGGTTTACTTTACTTTACTGGACTGGAACGGGGCACTGGCTGAAGTCGTTTAGAGAGTCAATACGGGATGACACAGATGTGTTTGCATAACAGTTAGACTGCTCAATTATATGTTATTATATTTTCATGGTTTTTTATTTTTTACAGGTACTTGTTGTTGATATACTTTGATACGGTATATGTTCTTTTTTGCTTTTGCTAATATAAGATACAGGTGCATATGCATATAGATCAGTCACATCCGAGGGGTGGGGGGCGGCGGGGGGCTCTCCTTTATGGACACCGACCTACCACTCCTCCACATAGGTTAGCGCATCTCGCCGGGGGACGTCTCTAGACTCCCTGACCGACACGCGCAGGTTTAAAACAATACTCTAGGGACTAGGTGTTAGACCTGGCCCCTAATTGGTAGTCTATTACCAATCCGTCTCTTTTCCTTTCTAACTTAACTTATTCACTCTCTTCTTTCCCTGGTACTAAACCATCTATCCCACCCCTGTCCCCCCCACCCACCCCACCCCCATTAGCAGATATAACATGGCGGTACAAAACATTAAAATTATGTCTCTAAATGTCAAGGGACTAAATACGCCAGAAAAGCGACGTATATTGATGGATGAGCTCAGGCGGTCTCATGTAGATGTAGCCTTTTTACAGGAGACCCACTTTAAAGATAACAGGCTACCCTACCTACGAAACAGACACTACCCAATAGCATACCACTCCACCAACTTGACCACTAAATCCAAGGGGGTGTCCATATTGATATCAGGTAAAATACCGTGGCACTGCCAAGGGAGCCAGCTAGACCCTACAGGTCGCTACGCTTTTATTAAAGGTCTGATTGGGACCATGCAGCTGACCCTAGCAGCAGTATACGCCCCTAATGAACGCCAAGCTACCTTTCTTGAGGAAACTATGGGACAACTTCAGCAGTTTAGAGAAGGGCAATTAATCCTAGGAGGTGATTTTAACGCACCCCTAATTCCCTCGGTTGACACCTCACCGAGCAGGACTTCTATACCAGTCAGCCAACTCAAACGCATGGCCAAGACCTTCTACAAATTTCAGTTGATAGACATTTGGCGACTGCAGCACTCGGGAGAACGAGACTTTACATACTATTCCCTCATGCACCAGGTCTATACTAGGATAGACTACTTCATGATCCCCCACAGTCAACTACACGAGGCAGAACATACAGCCATAGGAAACAGAACGTGGTCAGACCATGCACCCATATTCTTGACATATAATCTTTCAAACTATTCCTCCCCCAGACATAGATTCTGGCGTCTCAATGAGAGCCTCCTACAAACTCCGGAAATTATGGCAGAAGTTACCAGGGAACTAAATTTTTACTTTCAGGAGAACGAACAACCTGACTGCACACCGGGGACGTTATGGGAAGCTCACAAGACGGTAGTACGGGGCATCCTTATTAAATATGGAGCCCGCATCAAACGAGACCGTAATCAGAAACTTGCCCAACTCTTACAGGACCTTACCACAACGGAAGCCAGACATAAACACGCCCCCACCCAATTGATCGCAGCAGAGTTAGACACGATTCGGAAACAGATTAATGATATCCTTCACTATAGGGCTAAAGCGGCCATTCAAATATGCCGTAAAACAGCATATGAATCAGGAGACAAATGTGGGAAATTACTAGCTCAATCAGTTAGAGAACTTAGACTGTCCTCATACATCCCATATATTACCAAACCTGACGGAGGAAGGGCGGCCCTCCCCAAACAAATCACCCAGGAGTTTAAATCTTTCTACACCACACTATACAACCTACCGCCGGTCTCAGTACCTCAATGGGAAATAGAGGAATATGTTTCCTCCTCTCAACTACCGACCATATCACGGGAGACCCAGACTGCATTAGACACGCCCATAACCATGACGGAACTACAACAGGCCATTAAACAGATGAAACCAGGGAAGGCGCCGGGCCCAGACGGCTATACGTTACAGTATTATAGAACCCTGCTCCCAATACTGGGGCCCTATCTACTTCAAGTCTTTAATGCAGTTGGAACGGGGGGAACATTTGCGAGGGATACTTTAAGAGCCCACATTTCAGTGATTCAGAAAGAAGGGAAGGACCCAGCGATGTGTGGCAGTTATAGACCCATATCGCTGCTTAACGTAGACCTAAAATTATTCACTAAAATCCTGGCCACCCGATTGGCGTCACATCTACAACAACTCGTACACTTAGACCAGGTAGGCTTTATCCCCTCAAGAGAAGCTAGGGACAGCACCACTAAAGTGCTGAACCTGTTATTTATCACAAAGAATAATAAAATCCCGTGCATATTCCTAAATACAGATGCCGAAAAAGCCTTCGACCGGGTTAACTGGTCCTACATGTTTACAGTATTAAGAGACATAGGGCTGGGAGACGTGATGATTAACCGAATAGCCAGTATATACTGTAACCCGACAGCCCAGGTGAAGGCAAATGGAGTCCTATCTGACTCCTTCCCAATATCCAACGGGACGCGGCAGGGGTGCCCACTGTCTCCCCTTTTATATGCTCTATCATTAGAACCTTTCCTCTCCACGGTCAGACTCAACCCCGACATTCATGGGGTGTCTGATGGGCAGCAACAGCACAAAATATCAGCATATGCTGATGACATGCTCTTCTCGATAACCGATCCGGTAGTATCGTTACCAAATCTCCTGAGGGAATTAGAGAAATTTGGGAAAATATCCAACCTTAAAATCAATTACAACAAATCAGAGGCCATGGGAATATCAATACCAGACAGGGATCTCCCGACTTTACAATCGAGCTTTAGATTCCGATGGACTACGTCCACGTTGACCTACCTGGGCACTAACATCCCTTCTGACTTGTCACAAATTTATGAAGCTAACTTCCCACCCTTACTGGCAAAAGCTAAGTCACTCCTGGAAACATGGCATAAAGGCATACATTCCTGGTTTGGGAGGTGCAACTTAGTAAAGATGAGCATCCTGCCTAAATTCTTATACCTTTTTCAGGCCCTACCAGTTAGAATACCCCCCTTATACTTTCGACAGGTGCAAACCCTACTCACACGATTTGTCTGGGCTCATAAAAAACCGCGACTACCACGTTCCCTACTTACGGCACCGAAACACCACGGAGGCCTTGCACTCCCCGACGTTAGAAGATATTACCAGGCTATCCATTTAGGGAGAGTAGTGGACTGGCACCGACATCAGGAACTTAAACTATGGGCCCAAATTGAGCAACGCCAGACGGACACGCCCCTGGGGAAGGCGATTTGGTGTTACGAATCGCTACCTCCAGAAATAAAAACACACCCGCTGATAGGGAACACCATGACACAATGCCTCCGTGCGACTTTCCAAGTCTCACAAACGACCCAAACATCGCCTCTAACACCGATCCTGGGCAACCCCAAGTTCCCCCCAGGGAACTCCCCAAATAACTTTCAGACACTGAGGAACAATGACCAAACATCGGCAGCACGATTTGTGGTGCAAGACAGATGGCCCACGATTAGGGAACTGACAGACCCCAGGGGAACATACCGACTGCCTTTCTGGAGTGCGATACAGATTCATCACTTCTTGCATAGCATTCCAAACCCCCATCTATATACCAGGCCCATGACCTCGTTTGAGGAATTTCTAGCGGGCAGGGAACCATTGACACGGGTCCTGTCAAACATGTACTCGCTGTTAAACACACCTTCCCAACCACCAGACCTCCCGTGCATAGAGAAATGGGAAAGAGAACTGCAATGCACACTGAATGCGGTCCAGAAACAAAACATGGTCAACTTCGCCCTCAAATCCTCCCTGTGTACTAAAATACAGGAAACCAATTTCAAGATCCTAACTAGGTGGTATTTAACACCTAGTCACTTACATACGATTTTTCCCGAAACCTCAGACCTTTGCTGGCGCTGTCAGGGAGAAAGAGGAACGATGTTGCATATGTTCTGGTCATGCCCTCAGCTAACATCTTTCTTGACCGCAGTCCGCACTACATCCCAAAAGTTCACTGAATTCCAGATCCCGGATGATCCGGCATTCTTTCTGCTTCATGTTTCTTCCCTATCTCCCAAAAGATATAAGAAGTCTATACTCCGCCACTTAACTAACGCAGCTAAATCCTGTATTCCGTTACTTTGGAAACAGCAATCCCCACCGACTGCAGCAATGTGGCTGCGGAAAGTGGAAGAAATAAACAAAATGGAAGACCTTATACTGACGGCACAGGATAAACAAGAAACCTACAGGAAAACCTGGGCATTATGGAACATGTTCATACTATCAGACGAAGGAAAATCCCTGTTGGGGACTTGAGATAAATTACATGCGTATGTAATCTGTACCCGGCATATAGTATGTGACCAGCATATAAAGACCCACGAATCCCAGCCCTCCTCCCCCCCCCTCCTCCTCCTCCTCCTCCTACACCCACCCCACCCCCCCTTCTCTTCTCTATACTTATTCCTTCTTTCTTTCCTTCCTAGCATTCTACTTTTCTATTTACAGAAGGGACCTCCCGACCTAAGCCATTACAATTGGTTCTGGAAGTTTACACCCATCTCTACGAACCCAAGTACAGAAGGTGAATCTACATATCAGGATTGGGCAATAGAGGGGTACAGACAAGCCGCTAAGAAGTATACTATACATGAATATCACATATAGTTGGGAGGCTGCGACCTTCATTTTGAGTTTATGATTGTGTGTTCTGTTGGGGCCTTTGCCCCCCTTTTCTTTCCGGAAAACTTAATAAAATTTATATTTGCAAAAAAAAAATATATAAAGGCTGTTACGCTGAGTAAATAGATACCCAACATGTCATGCTTTAAAACTGCACACCCGCTTGCAGTAGCGCCAAACTATGGTACTTAAAATCTCCATAGGCGACAGTTTAAAAATGTCTAGTTACCACTTTAAAGTTGCAGAGGAGGTTTAGTACTAGAATTATTGCTCTCGCTCTGAATTTGCCACTCGGACCACTTTTATGCGCCGGCTGAAAAAAAATAAAAATACAGGCGTTATGGCATATTGCTGCAGCAGTAAAATAAAAACAAATAAACCGCGCTAAAAATGGAAAAGGTTAAAAAACCCCTAACCTAAAAGGCTGCTGCTAAAAGTGGGATACTCACACACAAGATATATAAATGGATAAAGCTGCGCCAAAATAACAATTAATAACACATAAAAAAGAAAAAGGCACAATGACCAACGCGAAAAAAAGGGGAATAAAGTGCATACACAACGTGACTACAGAAGAATCCACAGAGCATAATAAATAAAGTCCGTTGAGAACCACATTAGTCCTGATTATGAGTCTTCTTGACTAAAAAGCCTGGTTGTATATAGTGGGCAGACTTGTAGTTTGATAGCATATGAAACACCGCTGTGATAGGCATGCAAGAATTCTGTGCGATCCCATCCACCTTATAAATTTTGCGCTTACCAGATGGCTAATATCAAAAAGCACTGCATATGAAGCCTGCAACTTCCCGGGTGGGAGATGGCTGATAGGGTCAATCAGCCCTGGGCAGCACAAAACCTAAATACACTACTGTAGTAGGGGCGTAGTTGATAAAGGCGCAGGGATCATCAGTTGACCAGTTGGATGTCCCTGAGTGGAGCGGAGTCTGTGGAGGTTCCCTTTCCTTCTGAGTGGGTGTCCCAGATCTGATTGACCCTATCAGCCATCTCCCACCCGGGAAGTTGCAGGCTTCATATGCAGTGCTTTTTGATATTAGCCATCTGGTAAGCGCAAAATTTATAAGGTGGATGGGATCGCACAGAATTCTTGCATGCCTATCACAGCGGTGTTTCATATGCTATCAAACTACAAGTCTGCCCACTATATACAACCAGGCTTTTTAGTCAAGAAGACTCATAATCAGGACTAATGTGGTTCTCAACGGACTTTATTTATTATGCTCTGTGGATTCTTCTGTAGTCACGTTGTGTATGCACTTTATTCCCCTTTTTTTCGCGTTGGTCATTGTGCCTTTTTCTTTTTTATGTGTTATTAATTGTTATTTTGGCGCAGCTTTATCCATTTATATATATTGCTGCAGCCATAACCCTGGTATTGTACTTGCCGACCAGGATGTGATTTGTCTATGGCCCGGTTGGCAAGTGATTTATAAATTTGGATTTTAGATTAACAGTGGCTTTAGATGTATATTTATGAAATTGAGTATATATTTTTTCACATGGATGAAGTGCCTTACTTTATTATTTCGTTCTTGTGCACAAGTGTATATTACACTTAAAGGGGCAGCTACACACTATTTATATCACTTTTTTTTGGCTTAAGTAAAGAGGAAGGTGTCTACTATTATGTTTTTGCATCTATTGTTCGAGACCAGTCTCTTTTGTTTCCTTGTTATATAGACCTAACCCATTAGTGTCCTCTGGAGGTGCCTGGAGCCTATGTCTACCCTAACATTTGGTTTGGTATCCCCATTGTAGAACACTTGGACGAGGTTCAGCTTTCTGGGCCCTTAAAGTTCCAACCATTCTGAAGGGCCTAACACCTGCAAGCTTCAAATTGATCAGGCTTCACAGCTGTCTACTGTTGTTAACTGTAGGTCACTAAGGGGCAAGGTGGTTCAGTTTAATTCCCTGCCATAGAAATCCACTCCCCCTGGGCCATTAATCCCTTCTTTATTTGTCAGAACAATGCGCATGCCAGGTCACCTGAATCCAGGTGACAGATGCACTCCATAGGAGTCAGGAGTGCACCGCTAAGTTAGTGGACCCTAGGACTGACTACTGCAGATTGAACTCTGGGAGGTTCAGGAAGCAGGACCACTGGAGCATCAACACAGATCCCACTGGGAGCTAGAGCATAGATTCCCCAGGGAGCGGAGTTTAAGAGCCAGCAGGTGTTCGCCAGAGCCTCTAGTGGTGAGGATGGACTGCGCTGCAGTCTGGCTCCAGGTCGCAGCCCCCAGGGTCTCACAGCTCACGGTAAACTTACAGGAGAAAGAGGAAGGAAGCAGCAGACTGGAACAACAAGGGTAGTAAAGGGTAAGCCAAATGTCGGGGCAATTGGCAGACAAGGGTAAACATAAAACATGCCAAAGGTCAGGGTCACAAGCAGACAGGGATGGTCGAGAACAGGCCAAGATCGGTAACTGGAATCAGATGTAGGAGACACAGCAAGTTGCACACAAAAGCTAAACACACAATGGTTGATCAGCAAGGATGGCTTGCAATGCACTGGGTAATATAGTATTCCTAATTAGAGGCTGAGGGAAGATTATATAAGCAGTCAGGTGAGAGTGGCTGGCCTCTAAAGGTGAACACATGGAGGAGAGGTAAGCTGACAAAGATTCCTGCAGAACCATGACAGGCCCCCACCTCTCATTTTCTCTGTTAAAATAGATCATTGACAGTGTTTTATCTGTTAGATACAGTGCCTTGAAAAAGTATTAATACCCCTTTCTGGAAATGTTCCATATTTTGTCATGTTACAACCAAAAACGCAAAATCTTTCACTCCTCCATGATGACATCACGCAGCTGGTGGATGTTAGAGACCTTGCGCTCCTCCACCTTCCGTTTGATGATGCTCAATAGGGTTTAGGTCTGAAAACATGCTTGACCAGTCCATCACCTTTACCCTCAGCATCTTTATCAAGGCAGTGGTCGTCTTGGAGGTGTGTTTGGGGTCGCTATAATGTTGGAATACTGCCCTGCGGCCCAGTCTCTGAAGAGATGGGATTATGCTCTGCTTCAGTATGTCACAGTACATGTTGGCATTTATGGTTCCCTCAATGAACTGTAGCTCCCCAGTGCCGGCAGCACTCATGCATCCCTAGACCATGGCACTCCCACCACCATGTTTGACTGTAGGCAAGACACACTTGTTGTTGTACTCCTCACCTGGTTGCCACCACACACGCTTGACACCATCTGAATCAAATAAGTTTTTATCTTGGTCTCATTGGACCACAGGACATGGTTCCAGTAATCCATGTCCTTAGTCTGCTTGTCTTCAGCAAACTGTTTGCAGGCTTTCATGTGCATCATCTTTAGAAGAGGCTTCCTTCTGGGATGACAGCCATGCAGATCAATTTGATACAGTGTATGGTCTCAGCACTTATAGGCTGACCCCCACCCCTTCAACCTCTACAGGAATGCTAGCAGCACTCATATGTCTATTTCCCAACAGCCTCTGGATATGGCACTGAGCACGTGCACTCAACTTCTTTGGTCGACCATGGAACCTGTCCCTTTAAACTGCTGTATGGTCTTGGCCACTGTGCTGCCTAGCCTAGGCCATCTTTATGTAGAGCAACAATTCTTTTTTTCAGATCCTCAGAGAGTTCTTTGCCATGAGTTGCATGTTGAATTTCCAGTGACCAGTATGAGAGAGTGAAAGTGATAACACCAAATTTAACAAACCTGCTCCCCATTCACACATGAGACCTTGTAACACTAATGAGTCGCATGACAGCGGAGAGGTAAAATGGCTAATTGTGCCCAACTTCCACATTTTCACTTAGGGGTGTACTCACTTTTGTTGCCAGCAGTTTAGACATTAATGGTTGTGTGTTGAGTTATTTTGAGGGGACAAACAAATTTACACTGTTATACAAGCTGTACACTCACTACTTTACATTGTAGCAAAGTATAATTTCTTCAGTGTTGTCACATGAAAAGATGTAATGAAATATTTACAAAAATGTGAGGGGGTGTACTCACTTTTGTGAGATACCGTATAGGTGAAATGTGTGGCGTAAATTAAATTTGTATTCAGCCCCCCTGAGTCAATACTTTGTAGAACCACCTTTCGCTGCAATTACAGCTACAAGTCTTTTGGGGTATGTCTCTACCAGCTGTGCATATCTAGAGAGTATAATTTTTGCCTATAATTCTTTGCAAAATAGCACAAGATTGCATGGAGAGCATCTGTGAACCGCAATTTTCAGATCTTGCCACAGATTCTCAATTGGATTTAGGTCAGGACTTTGACTGGGCCATTCTAACATATGAATATGCAGACTCTAACAGGTTTTCTTTTAAGATTGCCCTGTATTTGGCTCCATCCCTCTTCCCATCAACTCTGACCAGCTTCCCTGTCCCTGCTGAAGAAAAGCATTTCCACAACATGATGCTGCCACCACCATGTTTCACGGTGGGTATGGTGTGTTCAGGGTTATGTGCAGTGTTAGTTTTACACCACACATAGCATTTTGATTTTAGGCCAAAAAGTTCAATGTTGGTCTCATCTGACGAGGGACCCTCCTTCCACATGTTGGCTGTGTCCCCCACATGGCTTCTCGCAAACTGCAAACTGCACTTCTTATGGCTTTCTTCCAACAATGGCTTTTTTCTTGACACTCTTTCATAAAGGACTGATTTGTGGCATGCACAACTAATGCGGCGTACACACGGTCGGAATTTCCGATGGAAACAGTCCGATGGAAGCTTTTCATCGGATTTTCCGACCGTGTGTATGCCCAACGGTCTTTTTTCTGTCGGAATTTCCGATCGTGTGTATGCAATTCCGACACGCAAAATTCCGACGCATGCTCGGAAACAATTCGACGCATGCTCAGAAGCATTAAACTTCCCTTTTATAGTGCTGTCGAACGTGTTTTATGCCGCTGTGTTATTGACTGTCGGAATTTGGTGTGATCGTGTGTAGGCAACACAGCTTGAGCGGAATTCCGTCGGAAAAACCGTCAGAGTTTTTTCCGACGAGAATTCCGATCGCGTGTACGCGGCATAATAGTTGTCCTGTGGACAGATTCTCCCACCTGAGCTGTGGATCTCTGCAGCTCCTTAAGGCTACTTTCACATTGGGGCATTGCGTGCGCTGGCGGTAAAGCGGCGCTATATTTAGCAGCGTTTTAGCGGCGTTATTCGGACGCTAGCAGGGCAGTTTTAACCCCCGCTAGCGGACGAAAATTTTTTAAAAGCGTCGCTGTAGCGGCGGTTTGCAGGCAGGTGTGCAGCGCTGCCCCATTGTTTTCTATGGGAAGGGGGCGCTTTAGGAGCTGTAAATATACCGCTCCTACAGCGCTCCAAAGATGCGGCTTGCAGGACTTTTTTGACTGTCCTGCAAGCGCACCGCTCCAGCGTGAAAGCCCTCGGGGCTTTCACACTGGAGAGACAGCAGCGGCTGTTTCAGGATGCTTTGCAGGTGCTATTTGTAGCGCCTGCAAAGCGCCCCAGTGTGAAGGGGGCCACAGGGTTACCATGGGCCTCTTGGCTGCTTCTCTGATTAATGCTCTCCTTGCCCGGCCTATCAGTTTAGGTGGACGGCCATGTCTTGGTAGGTTTGCAGTTGTGCCATACCTTCCATTTTCGGATGATGGATGGAACAGTGCTCTGTGAGATGTTCAAAGCTATATATATATATATATATATATATATATATATATATATATATATATATATATATATATAATATATATATTTTTTTATATATATAACCTAACCCTGCTTTAAATGTCTCCACAACTTTATCCCTGACCTGTTTGGTGTATTTATTGGCCTTCATGATGGTGTTAGTTCTCTAACAAACCTCTGAGGGCTTCACAGAACAGCTGCATTTATACTGAGATTAAATTACACACAGATGGACTCTATTTACTAATTAGGTGACTTCTAAAGACAATTGGTTCCACTAGATTTTAGAGGTATCAGAGTAAAGGGGCTAAATAAAAATGCTCGCCGTACTTTTCAGATATTTATTTGTAAAAAATGTGGAAAACCATTTATCATTTTCCTTCCACTTCACAATTATGTGCCACTTTGTGCTGGTCTATCACATAAAATCCCAATAAAATACATTTACGTTTTTGGTTGTAACATGACAAAATGTGGGAAGTTTCAAGGGGTATGAATACATTTTTTAAGGCACTGTACATGCAAAAACTACCTGCTAATCCTGACAATATGTTTTGAAAGAGGATTGATGCTACTTGACGTCTGGACCTCTGTTTTATGGCTGTTCTAGCTGTACCACAGGGCAGGCAACAAGGGCTGTGTGCATTTTTTGGTCCATTGCAGCATGTTTGCGTCCCCTTCATTATGCATATTAATGTAAAGCACATGAATAGGGCAAAAAATGGACCTGAATGTAAAAGTGAAGATTGAGTATCTAAGAATTGTTAATTATGCTGAAGCTTTTTGAAGGATTATGTCCTAACAGATTTATCTTTTGATTTTAAAGGTGGAAAAAAAAATGTATAGTAGGTCCCATACTTTGTTTTGGGCCACACAGCTGTATAACTGCTAGACATGTGCGATTCGTTTCGTACGAATTCGTAATTCGTACGAATTTTTCGAAATTCGTACGAATTTTTCGAAATTCGTACGAATTTACGAATCTGTAGTACGAATTTTTTTTTTTTACGAATTCCGTACGGAATACGAAATTCCGTTTACGAAATTCGTCGCCGAATGATTCGAATGAATTCAAATGGATTCGAATGAATTCGAATGACAAAGTGTCATTTTTGCAGGAAAAATTCTGTTTACGAATTTCAGCTCCAAATTATTCGAATCCAACTACCAATATCAAATTTCAACTAATTCAAACGAAATTATTATAGCAGATATAACGAATGAATTTGAATGCATTCGAATGAATTCGAATGATTCAAATGACAAAGTGTCATTTTTGCAGAAAAAAAACAGTCATTCATTGATATAAAAAAAAAAGCGTAGGGGTCCCCCCAAATTCAATAACCAGGCCCTTCAGGTCTGGTATGGATATTAAGGGGGACCCCAGCCAAAAAAATAAAAAATAAATGGCGTGGGGTCCCCCCCAAATATCCATACCAAACCCTTCAGGTCTGGGATGGATTTTAAGGGGAACCCCGGCCAAAAAAAAAAAAATGGCGTGGGGTCCCCCTCAAAATCCATACCAGACCCTTATCCGAGCACGCAACCTGGCAGGCCGCAGGAAAAGAGGGGGGGACGAGAGCGCCCCCCCCTCCCGCCTGAACCGTACCAGGTCACATGCCCTCAACATTGGGAGGGTGCTTTGGGGTCCCCCCCAAAGCACCTTGTCCCCATGTTGATGAGGACAAGGGCCTCTTCCCCACAACCCTGGCCGGTGGTTGTGGGGGTCTGCGGGCGGGGGGCTTATCGGAATCTGGAAGCCCCCTTTAACAAGGGGACCCCCAGATCCCGCCCCCCCTGTGTGAAATGGTAAGGGGGTACAAAAGTACCCCTACCATTTCACCAAAAAAGTGGCAAAAATGGTAAAAATTACAGGAGACGGTCTTTGACAATTCCTTTATTAAAATCTTCTTTCTTCTGGTCTTCCTTTCTTCATCTTCTCCTTCCGTCATCTTCTCCTTCCGTCATCTTCTTCCATCGTCTTCTTCCTTCGATTCGCTTCTTCTTCCTCCGGTCTTCTCGTCCTTCTCGTCCGGCGTCGTCCTTCTCGTCCGGCATCGTCGTCTCTTCTCGCAGGCCGCTCCTCACAATGGGAGGCTCCTGCTCTGTGAGGCTCAGCTCCGGGTGACAGGTCTTTTATAACGAAGGCACCTGGTAACCCCGCCCCCTCTGACGCATGGGGACGTCATGTGGAATTCCCTATGGCTTTCCCCATGACGTCAGAGGGGGGCGGGGTCACCAGGTGCCTTCGTTATAAAAGACCTGTCACCCGGACGACGATGCCGGACGAGAAGGACGACGCCGGACGAGAAGGACGAGAAGACCGGAGGAAGAAGAAGCGAATCGAAGGAAGAAGAAGACGGAAGAAGATGACGGAAGGAGAAGATGAAGAAAGGAAGACCATAAGAAAGAAGAAAGAAGATTTTAATAAAGGAATTGTCAAAGACCGTCTCCTGTAATTTTTACCATTTTTGCCACTTTTTTGGTGAAATGGTAGGGGTACTTTTGTACCCCCTTACCATTTCACACAGGGGGGGGGGCGGGATCTGGGGGTCCCCTTGTTAAAGGGGGCTTCCAGATTCCGATAAGCCCCCCGCCCGCAGACCCCCACAACCACCGGGCACGGTTGTGGGGAAGAGGCCCTTGTCCTCATCAACATGGGGACAAGGTGCATTGGGGGGGACCCCAAAGCACCCTCCCAATGTTGAGGGCATGTGGCCTGGTACGGTTCAGGCGGGAGGGGGGGGCGCTCTCGCCCCCCCCTCCTTTCCTGCGGCCTGCCAGGTTGCGTGCTCGGATAAGGGTCTGGTATGGATTTTATGGGGGACCCCACGCCATTTTTTTTGTCACCCGGAGCGGAGCCTCACAGAGCGGGAACCTCCCATTGCGAGGAGCGGCCTGCGAGAAGAGACGACGATGCCGGACGAGAAGGACGACGCCGGACGAGAAGGACGAGAAGACCGGAGGAAGAAGAAGCGAATCGAAGGAAGAAGACGATGGAAGAAGATGACGGAAGGAGAAGATGAAGAAAGGAAGACCAGAAGAAAGAAGAAAGAAGATTTTAATAAAGGAATTGTCAAAGACCGTCTCCTGTAATTTTTACCATTTTTGCCACTTTTTTGGTGAAATGGTAGGGGTACTTTTGTACCCCCTTACCATTTCACACAGGGGGGGGGGGCGGGATCTGGGGGTCCCCTTGTTAAAGGGGGCTTCCAGATTCCGATAAGCCCCCGCCCGCAGACCCCCACAACCACCGGCCAGGGTTGTGGGGAAGAGGCCCTTGTCCTCATCAACATGGGGACAAGGTGCTTTGGGGGGGACCCCAAAGCACCCTCCCAATGTTGAGGGCATGTGACCTGGTACGGTTCAGGCGGGAGGGGGGGTCGCTCTCGTCCCCCCTCCTTTCCTGCGGCCTGCCAGGTTGCGTGCTCGGATAAAGGGTCTGGTATGGATTTTGAGGGGGACCCCACGCCATTTTTTTTTTTTTTTTTGGCCGGGGTTCCCCTTAAAATCCATCCCAGACCTGAAGGGTCTGGTATGGATATTTGGGGGGGACCCCACGCCATTTTTTTTTTTTTTTTGGGCTGGGGTCCCCCTTAATATCCATACCAGACCTGAAGGGCCTGGTTATTGAATTTGGGGGGACCCCTACGCTTTTTTTTTTTTCTGCAAAAATGACACTTTGTCATTCGAATAAATTCGAATTCATTCGTTATATCTGCTATAATAATTTCGTTCAAATTAGTTGAAATTCGATATTGGTAGTTGGATTTACTAACGATTCGTAACTATTCGTAACGATTCATAACGATTCGTAACTTGAAATTGAAATTCGATATTTGTAGTTGGATTCGAATTGTTCTCTGTGTTATGAGAACCAACAATTCATTAGCCGCGTTAACGATTCGTAACGATTCGTAACTTTACTAACGATTCGGATAAAAAATTACGATTCGTCCGAATTTCGTATTTCGTACGAATTTGAACGGAATTTCGTACACGAATTACGAATTACGAATTTTTTTATATACGAAACGGGACGAAACAAAACGAATTTTTTGACAGTTCCCATGTCTAATAACTGCAATGCATCTTATGCTGGCCATACACTATACGAAAAATCGTCCGAAATTCGGTCATTTTTTGGCCAGTTAATGGACACAAATTCGATAATCGTTTGGACGTTTTTGAGCTGAAAAAACGAAGGAAAAGTTTGGAAATTTTCTGCTGAACGAACGATAAATTGAAAGGTTAATGTGTTTCCCGTCCGAACTGTCTGCACTAGGTATATGTAAAAAATTAACAAAAAATGCAATCATTATGTCCGCTGAACGATTTATCGGTCAGTACATGATGCACTATCGTTTGCACTCACTGTCGAATGTTCGTTTATCGAAAATGGGTTTGGCCGTTTTTTTTGTATAGTGTATGGCCAGCATAATGCCCCGTGCACACGGTCGGATATTCCGATGGAAATAGTCAGATCGGATCATGTTGTTGGAAAATCCGATCGTGTGTGGGCTCTAGCAGACCGCTAGAGCCCACACACGATCGGATTTTCCAACAACATAATCGTCTGAAAAAAATTTGAGAGCAAAAAAAAATTTTCCGTCAACAAAATCCGATCAGACTTTTTTCGATCGCGTGTAGAGAATTCCGACGCACAAAGTGCCACGCATGCTCAGAAGAATTTTGGAGATGAAAGCTATTGGCTACTGGCCTCTACGTAGTCCAGTTGTCCGACCTTGTGTATGCAACACAAGTTTCGGCCAAAAAAAAGATTTTGTGGTCGGAACGTCCGACCGTGTGTACAAGGCATTAGGCAGCTCATAGATGATTCTTTTTTTTTTTTTCTTTAGACCAGCAGGTTGAATAGAAAAAAAACTCCAGAAATTCAAAATTATTCCTTTTTTTTTTCCTTATCTAATCTGTCATAGCTCATGTCCGAACAGATGCTGATATGCAGAAATTCACTGTAGTAGTCTGCCCTACATCCAGCCAGCACCTGTCTATTCTGGGTGTTGCTTGAGTACTGAGCCTTCTTTATGCTTGTATTTTTTTCATTGAATATAGGGCATTCATTTATTGGACGAGGCAAATAATGGCACAATTTCTACCTCATCCAATGAGAGAATGTCTCCTCTAACTGACTCCTAAACCTAATCCTAGAAATTAGCACTTAAGTAAACCTGGTGCAGCTAGCAATTCAAATTAAACATGAAAAAATTACTAAAAAAGAGCAGGGGGTAGGGCTGTATTGGAGAATGGGCACAGAGGGTAAAGCACAGGGCATAGAAGGAAGAGAATGATCACAAAGGGGCCAAAACAGGACACCCCCTTGAAATGCGTTGCCGCTTCCACCTCCTGTTACAGTATGCTCCAATGCAGGCTTTGACTTCAATGTTGAAGCAAAGCCGCTCTTAATCTTCATGCTGACCTTCCCTGCCTACTGAGACCAGATTTTATTTGCAATCTGACAGCTGCCAATCCAGCCCTGATCTCACATTATGCTCCAATGCTAGCTCTGCTGAGGCCCTTGTCTTTCAAGCTGCTTACCAGCATTGATAGCCTGTCAGACCAGCTTTTCTGCTTCTGATAGCTGCACCATTTACAGTGTGACACTGCTTTCTCTGACTGCTGCCTACCATACTGGAATTTGCAAATTAAAGTGTTTGTTAACCCCCCCCCCCCCCAAAAGAAAAAAATGATCCTGTTCCTGTAAAGCATATTATACAGCACAGTGCTTGTGCTGTGTAATTTGGCCTCCTGTATCTCCTTAAAAACCTGGCTGATCCTGCCTAGCTATGCCCTCTCCTCTGTAAACTGACAACGGTATATCATGGCTGCTGAGCCCTGACATCATGGTCAGTTTATGTGCTTCCATCATCCGCAGCTCTCCGGTCTCTCCACTGTCCTCTCCCCCCTCCCCTCCCGGTCCGTCTGCTCCTGTGTCGGTGCCCACCCCTCTCCTCCTGCTGCTAAAATTACTTTTCTTGTCCTATGAAATCCTCTGTTTCCTAACGACAGGTGCTCCTGTCTCTGTTTTTTATAATTAAAAAAATGCCTTCTTTACCCCATTTCAGATCGTTATCTGGTGCTCACGTGACCGTCCGGCTCGCTCTCTCCTCCTCTTAGAGGCCTAAGGTCAGAGGGGGAATCTTGGCCCCACCTGCTGCAGCTGTCAGATAGGGAGAGGAGAGAGCCGGCCTGTCACGTGATCGCCGGGAGATGCTCTGAAATTAGGTAAAGAAGGCATTTTTTATTTTTTATAAAACACAAAACAAAAGCACCTGTTAGGAAACAGAGAGGATTACGTGAAGTTGTCAAAGTGGGTTAGCAACCACTTCACGATGTAAGTGTGCTATGGTTTTTATTGAATGAATGTGCTTGCTGTATTTATCCCCCTGTATCCTAGTTTATGTTTTACATTTAGAGAGGAGAATACAGGGCATTTAAAGTGAAGTGCCAGTCTTTTTTTTTTTTTTAACTTTACAATACTTCCAATGCCCCCCTGGTGTACAGTGCTCAATGGAATTTTTTTATTTTTTTTAAGATATCTTCAGGGGGCACTTCCTGTTCTGACTGCCTAGGCGATTCCCATTGACAATCCCAAGAGTCTTTGGGAAGCCTAATGAACACACACAGTATTTGGATACGACATTAAAATGGCAATCAACTGCACTGTGTGGTGTCATTACTGTGCAGGGTTGAGATTGGGAGGTGCCTGCTGGGTAGCCGAATCCCATAAAAAGACACAAACAGGTTTCAGATGACCACATCATAGATGACCACCTGCCTGCTTCAGAGATCAGGTACATTTTTAAAGATTTAAAACGGACCAGCATGAATACTGTTCTAACAGTATTCTAATTACATTGTGCCAGTAACAACAATCACGGGGAGCTTTTTTGTTAAAAATGTATTATGGGGACTGAAGCTCCACTCTAAGGAATAGAATAATGACCATGAAGGAGAGAATACTGGACATAAAAGGAGACTTGCCACAGAGGGGAAAATATGGGACATAGAAGGAAGAGGAGAATGACCACAGAAGGGAGAGTACAGGGCATAAAAGGAAGAGAATAAACACAGAGGAGGGGTATACAGGAAATAGAAGGGAGGGGAGAAATACCACAGAGGGAGGAATGCAGGTGTAACCACATATTCGGCGACCCATCGCAGTTTGCTACGGAAGTGACGTTCTGTCACCGCCATCTTGCTACACCCTACACTTGTCCACAGTAAGGATACACTAAGAAGGGGGAAAGCGGACATGTTACACCCACCGGAGTTTTGCATGTTACATGTATTTATAACAGTAAAGTGAGTTTATATAGTGAAATACAGTACTTAGAACTCCGTCTGACTACTTAGATGTTGAATTTTAAAAGCAGCGGCATCCCTGCTCATCTCACAGATTTACTAATCTGACAGAAGTTCGCTGCTTTTAAAATTCAACATCTAAGCAGTCAGACAGAGTTCTAAGTCCTGTATTTCACTATATAAATGCACTTTACTGTTATAAATACATGTAAAATGCAAAACTCCGGTGGGTGTAACAACATGTCAGCTTTCCCCCTTCTTAGTGTATCCTTACTGTGGACGAGTGTGGGGTGTAGCAAGATGGCGGTGACTGAACTTCACTTCCGTAGCAAACTGCGATGGGTCGCGGAATATGTTGTTACACTGGGAATAGAAGGAAGGGAAAGGAGAAAGACCACAGAGGGGGGGGGTGCAGGGAATAGAAGGATGGACGGGAGAGGAGAAAGACCAAAGAGGGGGGGATGCAGGGAATAGAAGGAAAGGAGAGGAGAAAGACAACAGAGGGGGGAATGCAGGGACTAGAAGGAAGTAAGTAGGGGGGGGGGGGGGGGGAGAAAGACCACAGAGGGAGGAATGCAGGGACAGGAAGGAAGGAAGGAAGAGTATAAAGACCACAGAGGGGGGATGCAGAGAAAGGAAGGAATGAAGGAAAGGAGAGAGAGGAGAAAGACCACAGAGGGGGGAATGCAGGGAATAGAATGAAGGAAGGGAGAGGAGAAAGACCAGAGGGGAGAATGCGGGGAATAGAAAGAAGGGAGAGGCGAAAGACCACAGTGGGGGGAATGCAGGGAATAAAAGGAAGGGAGAGGAGAAAGACCACAGGGGGGAGAATGCCGGGAATAAAAGGAAGGAAGGAAGGGAGAGGAGAAAGACCACAGAGGGGAGAATGCAGGGAATAGAAGGAAGGGAGGAATGGAGAGGAGAAAGACCACAGAGGGGAGAATGCAGGGAATAGAAGGAAGGGAGGAATGGAGAGGAGAAAGACCACAGAGGGGAGAATGCAGGGAATAGAAGGAAGGGGAGAAAATGGGGGGGGGGGCATGGGATGGCTTGTATTGGGGAATGTTTACAGGGTACCAAAACAGGGAACTCGCCATGCTCCCCTACCAGAAATGACTGACCGGTCAGATTTTTTAAAGGAAGTGACGTTTCGTCACAGCCATCTTGGTACACCAAGCAGACATCTTTTTACACCCGCCAAAGTCTTGCATTTCACACCTATTTTTACCACTAAACTGAGCTTATATCGTGAAATACAGTATTTTGAAATCTGTTAGACTGTTTTGATGTTGAATTTTAAAAGCAGCAGCTGTTCTGTCACATTAGCAAACTTGTGAGATCAGCAGGCTTGCTGCTGCTTTTAAAATTCAAACATAAAAACAGTGTCACAGACTTCTAAATACTGTATTTGACGATATAAGCTAATTTTAATGGTAAAAATAAGTATGAAATACAAGATTTCGGTGGGTGTAAAAAGATGTCCGCTTGGTGTAGCAAGATGGCCGCGACGAAACATCACTTCCGTTACGAAATCTGAAGAGTCACCTAATCTGACGGAATACTGGGCCGCTATACAGCCCAGAAAGCCAACCCCAAGCGCCTCTCAGCCATTGACAGCTGCAATTCCCAACTAGCTAATACTAGGGGGCGCTGTGTTGACATCACAGTCGAGCCTGTAGCAGTCTCTTCTTTCTCCCAGCTCGCCCCGGAAGAGGAAGATCCGGCTGTCTTCTGCTTTCTCGTAGAGAGCATGTTGGTTCACTCGCAGATGAAGGGACAAGGTCACCCACGTGAGGGAATGCCGTAGGACTGACATGTCAATAGAAGCCAGGTATGGGGGTAATCCGTGTCTGCTGGCATAGGACAGTGTATGGCAGTGCATGTCTTCTTTTTTTTTTTTCTTCTTCTTTTGTTGCAGATTGTATTCAGCAATACACAGCAGCGAATCCCATTTGTTTTTGCTATAATAGCCAAAAATAAAATCTATAAACTCTTGTTGTCCTGGGTTCACCAATGCACATATTTTCATCTAGCAGCAGTGTGCCCTTTCTGGTGCTGCAGACTCCATTCATAGCTGTGAGTCACGATTGAGGTGCTATTAATTGATAACATAACAATATATTCGAAAAAAAATGCTCAAACCAGAACGGGCTATACATTTTGTTAAATCCTTGCAATGTACATAGATCACCCGGAGGGGATTTTTTTCCCCAAAAAAGTAGAGTTACTCTTTAACAGCTCCTTTGATTAGCGTTAACCATAAATGATGGGTTTAGAATTGTATTTATCAATCAGGTGATACTCAGTATGTGTTGGGCAAAAATTATTGCTTAGTTTATGTTTAATTATGCTCATGGGATTCCCTTGCAGTGGGGCTCTCCCTGCACTGCAAAGGTGAAATGCTTGTTTAAAGCGGATCTGCACTGTCTGTATGTTTTTTTTTTTTTTTTGTGCAGTGCAATTGCCTATGAGATCTAGTTTAGGTACTCACGTGTCCTATTTCTATAAATCGCTGCTGCCGGTTTTCGTCAGATAAAAGAGTTTTATAAAATTCCTGCTGGGAGCCATCTTGCCTGTGGGCATGTGAACCCACACAGGCACTTCAGATGGCCCAGCATGCACCGCCGTTACTGCGCCGATCTCGCGCGTGCGCAGTAACGGCAAAGTGTAGCTCACGTTCGCAGACATCGCCCGAAATCTCGCGAGATTTTGTCCGCACTGACTCCTGGGATCAATGACACCAGATCCCAGGAGACAGTGCGGCGTGACGACTATCGACGCAGAGACCCCGCCCACCGCCGCAGAGACAGAGGAAAGGAAGTCAGCGATTACAAGGTAAGTGGGGAAAAAAAAAACACACTTCATTTAGTACTCTTTGCCTGATTTGGAAGGCAAAGAGATTTACTAAATGAAATGTGTGCAGAACCGCTTTAAGCCTAGGGTACCAGGAAAAAGGACTTTTACTTGCTTAAACCTTTGCTCCTGGTGGCTTCAGACTTGGTGCCACAGCCTCTTCTATGAGGCAGTCTGGCTGTTGTATGTATTCTGGTGTCATCAAGTGCAATGGGCCAGTAGCACTGCATCTTGCATGAGGATGCTGAAAGCCCCGCCCACCAGAGTTGCAGGGAAAACATAGGAGTACCGAACCAGGGTAACAATGGATAATGTACGTTTTCAGGTACTTTTTCCTGGTACTCAAGGCAAAACCGAGCATTCAACCCCTGCAGTGCAGAGACCCACTACAAGGGATTCCTTTTGTTTTTCTCCGAGTTCAGCTTTAAATATTTTTTTTTTTTTATACAGAGTTGGTTTTACATTAAAGGAGTTGTAAAGTCTCATGTTTTTTCACCGTAATGCATTAAGGTGAAAAACCTGTGCTGCAGCAGCCCCCCCCCCAGAACCCCCCTTTTTCTTACCCGAGTCCGATCGTTCCAGCAACGAGAACGAGCCCAGCAGTTCCAGCCGCTGTCTCGGGTCCTCATTGGACAGATGAATAGCAGCAGAAGCCATTGGCTCCCACTGCTGTCAATCAAATCCAGTGACATGGGAGTTGGGGCCGAGTCCTGCTGTCTGTGTCAATGGATGCAGCAGCAGGACTCAAGAGCTTGCCCGCAGGCTCTCCATAGGGGCACTCGATGAAGAGGAGGAGCCAGGAGTGCTTCCGGGGGACCCCAGAAGAGGAGGATCGGGTCCGCTCTGTGCAAAACCCTTGCACAGTGCAGGTAAGTATGACATGTTTGTTATTTTAAAAAACAAACAACCCTTTACAATCACTTTAAAGTATTTGTAGAGTTTGCAGGTATTTCCTCTCACTTCCTGTTTTAGCTATGGGACAGGAAGTGATGAGAAATCTCCCTTATGGGCCACAGATGGCAAAGAAACTGACAGGTGTTCTAAACCTCCATTACTGTATCCAAAATAAAAAATGTTGCCTTTTAGCTCTACTTTAATCAGCTCTTTCTAAGTTGCTGAATTCTGATGGTTTTTATGGTCAAAGTTTGAGAAAGATGAAGAGGGTGAATGATGCCCAGTTAAAAAAAAAAAAAAAAAAAAAGAAGTATGCTGCTGTGTGGCATACCACCTTAGCAATGAGTAAACTTAAAAGGGAAGCAGTTATTTAATCCTGCAGGTTATTACAGTAGCACTTTTTACAAAAGTACAGTTGATGATGGTTTGTGTTTCAGAGGCATACCCCTCCTTGATCTTAAGGAGGTCTTTATTTCTCTCTATTTTTTTTTTTTTTAATTAAAAACAAAGGATACAAGAGTAACCATAATAAAAAGGTATCAAGAAATTGATTCCAAAAAAAGATAGATGTCTGGTTGTTAAAGGCATATCCATGAGAACAAAACCAGAGGTGCAACTGTTACCAACAAGGTGGTCAAGACTCCATTATAACTACTGCGGGGTGAGTATACTTTAGGTGCTGGGATCAAGATATATATTGCTGAGGAGCACATTGAATGTAGAAAGGCTAACATAAGCAACTAAACCATAAATAGGAAGAGATGCAATGGATACAGATGAATATAAAGCTAAAGTTTCAATATCCTTCATGTGGGGTCTCTGAAACCCCAACGAGCCGGAATGATTACACTGAGAGTGCAAGAAAGTCAAGAGGATCCAGGGCCTTTCCCTGACATGACACAGCAGCAGCAGGCCTATATATGAAGATCTTCTCAGGATCGTCAACCCCCAACAGGGGTTTGAGGATTGACACACTTAACAGCACAAATCAAGAGGAGAAGAGAAATAGGAAAAGAAAGGAAGGGGAAGAAAAGAAGAACAAAGAGACTACAATCACCGACAGGAGTCACCTGCATCCCCGTGGGTATTGGAGGCATTAAAGTATCGGGGAGATATTCGTATGATTGGCCCAAGGCTTCCACACAGACTCAGATTTCTGTCCCGAGTGTAGCCTACCATCCGCTTGTGACATTATCAAAGACATTATTTATTTTTTCGCTACAGTTAGAGATACCACAGGTTGTTTCCAAGAATGGGCTATAGTCGATTTGGCCCCCAGTAAGATAAAGAATATTAATCTCTGCGTGTTCTTTGGCACTCTGTCTACCGAGTAGTTGAGTAATTCTGGAAGGAGACCTGGGAATTGGGAAACCTGTGATCTTACGAATCTGCTGAAAAATCCTTTTCCAGAACCCTTTTATTCTCGGACATTTACACCAAGTATGTAACATAGAGCCTAATATACCACAACCTCTGACACAGAGGGGAAGAGGAGGAAGGGTATAGTTTAACCATTCTGGACAGGACTAAGTACCATCTTGACATGACCTTGAGGCTCGCTTCTATCAAGGTGGTGATGTGCATCCCCTGAAAAGAGCGAAAGAAGGCCCTGTGCCAGTCCTCCAGTTTCCAGACTTCCAAGAGTTTTTTTTTTTCTCATTCTAGCATGTATAAAGGTTTGGTGGAATCTCTTGCTAGTGACTTATAGATCACTGAGATGCCTTCCCTCTGTCCCATGGCTTGGCCACACCATTGCTGGTATGCTGTGATGCTAGGAGGGTCAGGTTTGTTCACCCAAAGGGTGTGTAGGAAGTGAGAAATTTGATAAAATGAGGACTTGATTTCTTGTACACCTTACCACCATCACCTGTATTTTGGTAGACTGCTACTCTAATAAATGGGACTCGTCCCACTAAACTGTGGGATTAAATTTGATGTGTTTTCTTTCTTCACAGAAAGCACTCCATTGCTTATTGTCTCATGTTATTTGAAAATAGATGCATTTCTTTATTTTATTTTACTTTTTATTTTTGTATTTTTTACAGGCAAGTCTAGTTCTCCTTGCAAGATCTCATCAAAGCTGGCATAATGTCTTCAGTCACAGGAATCCGGCTGGGTTTATGCTTTCTGCGTTATGGGCCACAGCCGGGGGTGCCCTTTGTGTTTTTTTGCCGAAAAAGTCACAGCATTGCAGATCCAAGGTCTACAAATTCTGGGAAACTTTCATCTGCTTGTGGAATGTCGACTGTTGCTGGTCAGAAACAGACCAAACCCTTCACAGTAGACTTGTCTGAATTGAGAAAAGAAATGGATATAATCAAATCGTACAGACGTGTTAAAAGGTTTATAACAGACTCTGAACTAGTGAAAAACATTTTGTACGGCCTTGATCCTTGGGATCATAGAACCACACCAATTATAATGGAGTGCAGCCCAGGTAACCTCTATAATTATTGTACATATTAACAACTTTAGTAAATATGCTTAAAATTATTTATTTAAAGAGATTTTGTAAATCATTCATTGTTTTAAAGAAGATGCAAATCTGCTACAGAGTATGGTAAACAATAGGCATTTACTGAGTGTGCTAGGATTAAAAGCCTAATTTAGTAGTGGGGACTCAACCGGTTATATTCTAGCTTTGTATTGACTGTCATAGTTTTGTTTTGACTGCCAAGTTTTTTTTTTTTTTTTTAATTGCGCATTTAATTGCGCGTCTTCTATGCATAGACAGTGATACATTAGAACAGTGATTCTCAACCAGGGTTCTGTGGAACCCTAGGGTTCCCCCAGAGTTTGCTAGGGGTTCCTTCAGCAATGGGCAATTTCTGCCTCTCAGATAAGTTCCCACTGATACCATTGATCTTTTTAACTATCTGTAAGGAGGTAATTCTTCCCAATAATCACAAGTGTAAGGACCATTCTTCCCACTGACCATCACACTAATGTATCATGAGTTGTAGATTTCAAATTTTTAGCAGGGGTTCCCTATGACCGGAGAACTATTTTAAGGGTTCCTCTGTGTTGAAAAGGATGAAAAAGGCTGCATTAGAGGAACCACACAGAGATCTCCAGGTACAAGTGCTAATTTTATCCAGATAGGCTGGGTTCACACCTATGTGTTTTGTAGTGTGAACCCAGCACAATGTTTAGTACTACAGTCCATTTACCATTAGTTCCTATGACTGACATTCACATCTATGCATTTTCCACCAGTGTCTTTTTTGGAAAGGTGCAGGTACTTTTCTTTACATGCAGCACAGTTCATTTTTGGCTCCATAGACTGCAATAGAATTGCATCAAAGATGCTTGACAAACGCATGTATATGCTTTTTTGGTTGTTATCCTGCATGACAATAGACACCTCCTCCTAGCAACAGTAACACATCCCAAAAATGCAAAATGCATTAACCACTTACAGACGATTTTCCTCCTTAAAGCGGAGTTCCACCCATTTAAAAGTCAGCAGCTACAAAAAGTGTAGCTGCTGACTTTTAATAATCAGACACTTACCTGTCCCATGGTCCAGCGATGCGGGCGCACGAAAGCCCCAATCCTCACCGGCATTTTAACTGTGTGGGCGCCCGGCTGTGGCTTCACAGCCAGGTGCACACTGCGCATGTGCGAGGTGCGCTGCGTGCTGTGAATGGCTGGGCTATCTTCTGGGACATGTGACGTGTCCCAGAAGATTTCAGGGAGGGAGGGGGTAGAGGTGATCTTTCTTCCGGTGCCGTGGCTACCAGGGGAGGAAATGGGAGATCCGCCCAAATGTGGCATGTCAGGGGGGTCACCAACACTTAAAGCGTAAGTTCCAGTTTTGGGTGGAATGCCGCTTTAATGACCAGGACATTTTTTGCGATACGGCACTGCGTATTGCAAAAAAAGCATTTTTTTTACTTTTTGCTATAATAAATATCCCCCCAAAAAAAAATTTTAAAAAACAAATTTCTTCATCAGTTTTTAAACCGATATATATTCTTCTACATATTTTTGGTAAAAAAAATCGCAATAAGCGTATATTGGTTTGCGCAAAAGTTCTAGAATTTTTTTTTTTTTTTTTTTTACTAGTAATGGCGGCAATCAGCGATGTGTGGGTTTTTTTTTTTTTTTTTTTTTTTGCGGCGGACAGATCAAACACTTTTTAACACTTTTTTTTGGGACCATTGACATTTATACAGCGGTCAGCAGTGTTGGTCATCTTACTTTAAAAAAAGTAATTAGTTAAGTTACAAATTACTTCTCCCAAAAAGTAATTGCGTTAGTAACTCAGGTACTACATTGGAAAAGTAATTAGTTACGCAGCAAAGTAACTGACTTTTTTTTAAATATTCTATACGTGTAACTAAGGGGCGGGTCTAGTATTACTGTAACCAAGGGGCGCATTTATTATTATTGTTATATATCGCGTAACCAAGGGGCTGCTCTATTATTACTCTAACCAAGGGGCAGATCTTTTATAGCGTGTAAGCAAGGGGCGGGTCTATTATTATTATATCGTGTAAGGGGTGGGTGGCTACAGAAGAGGGAAAATGTTAAATTAATGGGCAGAGCTCGATATATAACAATAATAAATGCGCCCCTTGGTTACAGTAATACTAGACCCACCCCTTAGTTACACGATAGACGCCCCTTGCAGAGTAGCACGAGCATCAGGAGCGCGCGGCATTGCCTCGTACAATTACATGTTAACTGCGCCTGCGCTGTGTAGAGCTCACTCAGAGCTGTTTAGGTTCGTCAATTTTCGGAAAGCTCCGTAGTCCTTCGTACTGCGCAAGCCCTGCGCCTGCGCAGTACAGGGGGTCCTCATCCGGCGGGGGAACTTTTTCGGCAGGACACCGGAATTACACTACTGCCATCTAGTGGCGGTAGATGTAATTGGGGTAACTAAGCCAAAGTAATGGGAACTGAGTTACCATGAGGGGAAAAGTAATCAGTTAGATTACTCGTTACCCTCTAAAGTAACTGCGTTGGGTAACTCAGTTACTTACATCACTGGCAGTCAGTGCTATAAAAATACACTGATTACTGTGTAAATGTCACTGGCAGGGAAGGGGTTAACACTAGAGGGTGATCAAGGGGTTAAATGTGTTTTCTCATGAGTGTTTCTAACTGTGGGGTGATGGGACACACTGGGGGAGGAGACTGATTGGTGTTCCTAATTACTAGGAACAGACGCTCTGTCTCTTCTCTCCTGTCAGAACGGGGATGTGTGTGTGTTTACACACATCCCTGTTCCAGCTCTCGTACACCCGAACGCAGGTGGCTGGCGGTCATCGTGACCACCGTCCACACGCATTGGGTCCCCCACAGATGTGAACGTGACCCATAGGAAACCATGTTAAATGGACTGTAGTGTGTTTCTGCAAAACTGAAAAGGCACTAAAAAATGCATAGGTGTGAACCAGGCCTTAAAGTGATAATAAACACGCACTGTTTAAAGTGGAATTCCCCCCACTTTTCCAACTTTGTCTTTAAGGAAAGACAACTCCTCCACCACTCAATTTTGGATAATTTTTTTTTTTCTTGCTAACCTTTTATGAGGTACCTTGTGTACTTCCATCCCAGCTCGTCACATCCTCTTCTGCCCCGCTGCTCATGGGACCTGTGTGTGTCCCAGAAGACGACGGGGCCATTCAGGAAGTGCCGTGCGACTCGCACATGCACAGTAGGAAATCGGCGGTGAAGCCTAAAGGCTCCACTGCCAGTTTGCCTTAGTTGGAATGGTGGCACCTGCACCCGATCCGATGGACAGATCGGCCTTGGGGGCTGACATCGCAGGCTTCCTGGACAGGTAAGTGTCCTTATTAAATGTCAGCAGCTAAAGTGTTTGTAGCTGCCGACTTTAAAAAAAAATGATTAATTTGTGGCTGGAACACCACTTTAATTTACATTTCTGTATATGGATGATAGCACTATAATTATTTTAATAAAAACTGAAGTTCTTTCCCAGCCTGTCTGTAGGGAAACATAAGCAGGAGGAGCTTTTAGTCCTCTTCTGCTGGTCACATGTTAAAAAAAAAAAACAGCCTTTGGAGTAAAAATTTAATTTATCAATAAACTGTTTTAAATTGTCATACAAATATACAGTATCTCACAAAGGTGAGTACACCTCACATTATTGTAAATATTTTATTATATCTTTTCATTTGACAACCCTGAATAAATGACACTTTGCTACAATGTAAAGTAGCGAGTGTACAGCTTGTATAACATTGTACATTTGTTGACCCCTCAAAATAACTCAAAACGCAGCCATTTAATGTCTAAAACTGCTTGCAACAAAAGTGAGTACAACCCTAAGTGAAAATGGCCAAATTGGGCCCAAAGAGTCAATAGTTTGTGTGGCCACCATTTTTTTCCAGCATTGCCTTAATCCTCTTGGGCATGGAGATCACCAGAGCTTCACAGGTTGCCACTGGAATCCTCTTCCACTCCTCCATGACGACATCACGGAGCTGGTGGATGTTGGAGACCTTGCGCTTCTCCACCTTCCATTTGGGGATCCCCCACAGATACTCAATAGGGTTTAGGTCTGGAGATATGCTTGGCCAGTCCACCTTTACCCTCAGCTTCTTTAGCAAGGTAGTGGTCGTCTTGGAGGTGTGTTTGGGGTCGTTATCGTGTTGGAGTACTTCGCTGCAGCCCAGTCTCTGAAGGGAGGAGATCATGTTCTGCTTCAGTATGTCACAGTACATGTTGGCATTCATGGTTCCCTCAATGAACTGTAGCTCCCTAGTGTTGGCAGCACTCATGCAGCCCAAGAGTATGACACTCCCACCACCATGCTTGACTGTAGGAAAGACACACTTGTCTTTGTACTCCTTACCTGGTTGCTGCCACACGCTTGCCACCATCTGAACCAAATAATTTTATCTTGGTCTCATCAGACCACAGGACATGTTTCCAGTAATCCACGTCCTTAGTCTGCTTGTCTTCAGCAAACTGTTTGCAGGCTTTTTTGTGCATCTTTAGAAGAGGCTTCCTTCTGGGACGACGGCCATGCAGACCAATTTGATGCAGCGTATGGTCTGAGCACTGACAGGCTGACCCCCCACCCTTCAACCTCTGCAGAAATGCTGGCAGCACTCGTACGTCTATTTCCCAAAGACAACCTCTAGATATGACGCTGAGTACGTGCACACAACTTCTTTGGTCGTCTGGTCGTCCATGGTGAGGCCGGTGCTGCAGCTCAGTTTCAGGGTCTTGGCAATCTTCTTATAGCCTAGGCCATCTTTATGTAGAGCAACAACAATTCTTTTATTTTATTTTTTTTTAGATCCTCAGAGTTCTTTGCCATGAGGTGCCATGTTGAACTTCCAGTGACCAGTATGAGAGAGTGAGAGCGAGAACACCAAATTTAACACACCTACTCCCCATTTACACCTGAGACCTTGTAACACTAGTGATTCACATGACACCGGGGATGGAAAATGGCTAATTGGGCCCAATTGGATATTTTCACTTAAGGGTGTACTCACATTACACCCCTAATGCCCCGTACACGGTCGGATTTTCCGACGGAAAAAGTTTGAGATCCTGCGCTCAAATTTTCTGACAACAAAGTCCTATCAGACTTTTTCCGATTGTGTGTAGAGAATTCCGACGGACAAAGTGCCACGCATGCTCAGATCAAATTACGAAACCAAAGCTATTGGTTACTAGCCTCTACGTAGTTCCGTCGTACGCAACAAACATCGCCACGTTCAGAATGATCGGATTTTCCGACAACTTTGTCCAACCATGTGTATGCAACACCAGTGTCGAACAAAATCCGTCGGAAAAAATCTGTTGAATTTTGAGGGGACAGCAAATTTACACTGTTAAACAAGCAGGACGCTCACTACTTTACATTGTAGCAAAGTGTAATTTCTTCAGTGTTTTCACATGAAAAGATATTATAAAATATTAGAAAAAATGTGAGGGGTGTACTCACTTTTGTGAGATACTGTATATTTGAAATCAAATCTTTATTATTTTGTGGCTATAACATGGTGTGGGTGGATTTCTGCCAGTCACAGGCCCCCCACCCCCCTCCCTGTGTCTTGGAATAAGAGGGAGGTGAGGCCTCATCAATCTACTTTATAATATCCCACCCCATTATGTTTTGCTGGTTAGTGGGCTTGGAGGAGGGAGGGACTGGGCTGTCATTTACTACTGTGTATACTCCCACATGCGTGACTCTATAGTCACATGGGCTGCTCAGATGTGATGGGGAGGAAATGCTCAGCATAGATAACTCACTGAAAACTGAGCATGTGCAGAGTTGCCACTACAGCTGCAAAATCCCTAGCTGAATTGGGGACATGAACAGAAAGGGGATATAGAGAATAACAGGATCAACCAAGTTTTTTGCAGAATACAGAAAACGAATCCTATAATGACCAAGTGAGTATGAACAGCATGTAATACACCATTTATTGATAGATTTTTTTTTTTTTTTTTTAACCGATACCAGACTGCCTGCTGTCGATTGACGGCGGCAGAATGGCTCCCCTGCGCAAATCACCCTTAGCTGTACGGCGGCCACTTTAATGGGGATTAGGGGGCACGCGCCGCTGCATCACTGAGTGCTGGCCTGTCGGCAGCGATGTCCGCCGGCGCAATCGCTTCTGACAGAGCAGGAACGTGGCCGCGTGTGTTTAAACACACACATCCACGTCCTGTCAGGGGAGAGAAGACAGATTGTGTGTTCCTAGTATATAGGAACACTGATCGGTCTCCTTCCGTAGTCAGTCCCATCCCCCCCTACAGTTAGAACACACTGAGGCAACACAGTTAACCCCTTGATTGCCCCCTAGTTTTAACCCCGTCCCTGCCAATTACATTTTTTACAGTAATCAGTGGCTATTTAAAGCACTAATCGCTATATAAATGTCAATGGTCCCAAAATAGTGTCAAAAGTGTCCGATCTGTCCACCGCAATGTCGCAGTCCTGATGAAAATCGCAGATCGCTGCTATTACTAGTAAAAAAAATAAAAATGCCATAAATCTATCCCCCATTTTGTAGACGCTATAACTTTTGTGCAAACCAATCAATATACGCTTATTGCGATTTATTTATTTTTTTTAATGGTGCGGGTTTAGTGACATTTTAAGATAATTGAAAGTGCAGAACTTGCCAAACCTTGATGCCCTATGCTGATACAGCTTAATAATATGATAAACCTTAGAAAACACCCCAAAAGGGCTGCACACTGATATCAAACCACAGGAAACCCACATTCCCATGCAGTTTGCCGTATCGCATTTCAATTGCACTGTCCTTGCAATCTGCAGCAGGTGTCAATGCAAAGTAATGATACTCCAAATGCGGGTCGCAAACGGTGTGCATTTGCCTATACTGGCCCACACCCAAAAAGTACCAGGCGATCCGGTTGCTGTGCATTTCAAAAAGTAGTGCATGCACTACTTTTGGTGTGATTTCAGCCCATTAAAAATGAATAGGCTTCAATTGCACAGAACTGTATGTGAATCGCAGAGCTTTCCTGTGCAATAGCAATGCAGTTCCTAGTGTGAATGGGCCCTAAAAGTTTATTCTGCCAGATTTGCTCATTGATGGTTCCTGTTTGGGCTTAGGCCCCTTTCACACTGGGGCGGGGAGCCGCGGTGACGGTAAAGCAGCGCTATATTTAGCGCTGCTTTACCGTCGTTTTAACCGCGGTATTCGGCCGATCGCGGTGCGGTTTTACCCCCGCGAGCGTCCGAAAAAGGGTTAAACACCCCCGCAGAGCGCCGCCGTAGCGGCGCTTTGCGGCGTGATTGCCGCGGTTTTACCGCGATTTCCCATTCAAATCAATGGGAAGGAGCGGTATAGGAGCGGTGAACACACCGCTCCTATACCGCTCCAAAGATGCTGCTAGCAGGACTTTTTTTGCCATCCTGCTAGCGCACCGCTCCAGTGTGAAAGCCCGCCGGCTTTCACACTGGAGTTAAAGGGGCCGGATTTTTTCAGGCGGTGAACAGGCGCTATTTTTAGCGCTGTACCGCATGAAAAACGCCCCGGTGTGAAAGGGGCCTTAATTATAGAGTTAGCGGCTCCTTGGGCCATCACCTGGTTTCTTGCTGACCAAGGAGGGAGAGGGGAGTTTAGAGCGATGCTTGCTTTTGGGGTTCTCAACTTTCTGATGAACCTGTCTCAGTGAACTGCATCAAGGTGTGACATGTTATAATGTGTGTGTGATTTTAATTGAATAAAGAAGCACTTGTACCCAGAGAGCCATGTGTGATCCGTGATAAGGAAAATAAAACCTTCAACTTTGAATTGGCTCCAGGGTGAGTGTGAGCTGGCCTCCCTAAGTGATGATAGAGCAATGTGATGATCTGCTTCACTAGACACTGATAATAAAACTGACATTAAACAGTATAAACCACCAGCCTATTGTTGATGCTGGTACCCAGAATGCAATTCATCTTCCAGTAACATCTAGAGCAGCACACAATCTTAAAATGCTCTTTTGCATTAATTTTGGTGTGCTCATTCAGTGAGGCCACCTATCGTGTTAAGAAAGCATCTGGGTGGTGAGGGAGGGTGTGGTCTCAGGTTAGTTTTTGCATAAAAGATTGCCCTGACTTTGTGGGTTCTTGAGATGTTCTGAAAACTGCAGGTCTGCACTGACACTTCTGGAGAGGTGCATTTCGCTTGCATTATCTTTCCCACTTTGGACTAAGAACAGTGGGAGTAGAAAATGCCCAGAGTCAGTGGCCAGTGGGAGTAAAAAAAATGACCTAGCACCTGTGTTCAGTAGTAGGAGCAGTAATTCTTTATTGGTGTCAGTGGAAGGATTAATGCCCCATATTTGGATACAGTGGGTGAAATAATACTCCATTGTTGGTGTCGGTGGGAGAATTGGTGCCCCTATCATTAGTGTCATTGGGAGGTTTAGTGCCCATTTCATTGGTGTCAGTGGGAGGATTAGTGCTGGACTGGTTAATGCCCATCAAAGTACCTAAGATGGAGACCTCAAGACTGTAAGTTTTTCTTAATTTGTTTATGCCTGTAGTAACACGGGTCCCCCATCGACGGTATTTTTGGAACCGATTCAGATAACGATTTCACTTGTGCTGTTTCTATAACCTATACATGGTTTTGCTAATCTGGAGAGAAACGTGTACTTTATAGACACAAAATCCACCAGATATAGATTATCATTAAAAAAATAGTGTGTGTGTATATATGTATGTATGTGTATATATGTATGTGTATATATATATATATGTATATGTATATATGTGTATATATATATATATATATATATATATATATATATATATATATATATATATATATATATATATATATATATATATATATATATATTACATTACAAATTTCTCCAATGCACCATAGCTATTGGGTGGAGGAACGTCACCTATTATAAACCATATACTTTATGGTTCAGACATTCACATAACCGTATCCTGGGAGGTTCCATCATCCTTGTGTGTCACTTTGCTCTCTATGTTTCAAGGATAACTGCTTTTAACAGGACCATACATAGGTGCAATAATATAATCAGCCAGAAATCCAACTCGTATCTGGAAGTGGTGCTCGGAGTCTGTTATTTGTACTTAATAGACCGCTAAATTTGAGGGTAATTTAGTTTGAGGCCTAATGCAAGGGGCCTTACAGCGTGCATTGCCTGCATAATCTCTTTCCCCGGACCTGCTGCTGCGTACAGCTGCCCATTGAAATGTATTAGAAGATCTGTCTGTGTGTGGTTATGCCCTGGGGGTTGCATTAAGCATGCGCACAGACTTTCTTGTTAAAAAAAAAAAAGCATGCGCACAGACGCAAGCTCCGAAACGCACCATTTGTGGGGGTATGTACACAACCCGAGCGCATAACCATGTAAAAGTGCATTTTCTAATTCATCTAATTTCTGGCTGTATGCGGCAGCAGTGTTTCCCAGGAGAGTTAATATACTGGCTCTGCATGCCCCCCTGTAAGGCCATGTGCATGCCATCCAACAATACAATGTATAACATGAGAGTACAAAGTATAACCCTTTACTGTGAGTACATGATTGTTACTATGACTAAAGTGCTTCTTCTGTGGCAGCTGCACTACATATTTAAAGGCTCAATCTCCGTTAGCAGTCAATATGTGAAAAACATATGCTTATTTTTAGCTGGGCAATTCACATTCTATCATCTGTTTTGCTTTTTTTTATATTTAGGTCCAGGAGTTCTCACTCGAGCATTGCTAGATGCTGGTTGTAATGTTGTAGCTCTGGAAGGCAATCCAAAGTTTCTTCCTGGATTAAGGGTAAGGAAGAATTATTGTACAGATCTAGGTGATTAAAAAAAATGGAATGCTTTAGGACTCATTCAAACGGGCGGCGGTAAAAATAGGCAGTTGAGCTTCGGTTTTACCACCCCCCATAAGCTGCAACATTGGCCAGACAGGGTTGATCTCATGCCACAGCAAAACTGAGATTCCATGTTGCATATGGTAGGTGGTATCACTGCCAACACAATCAGTTCAAGTGAATAGGGCGATGCTGAAACTGCAAGCCAAACATTAGATTTACGGTTGTGGTGCAATATTTATGTTCTAAATCCCTGTTTGGCTAGCCCCTCCCCCCCCGAAAAAAAATTAGGAGGCCGCAGAGTTGTCCTGAAGCCTCGCAGCTGCTTCTGTACCACTTTTTGAAAAGTGACCCACCACTGATTTCCTTTCAGAGGAAGCAAGGATTACCACCCATGCGATCAAGACCTTTTTTGAACTCAATCATCCCAGCATTGCCAGTACTTTCAAGCTATGCACTGTAAGCATTTTCCACATACAGTATATTATCCCTTTACAAATAACCGTTATGATTACAGTACCCTAATGAATTGCCCAATATATCCCCATTACCCCCTCATCACCATTTCTAAGAGGTGTCAGTAGGACTACAAAAGATGTCAATAGTTTGGTTTAGTTAATGTATGGATAGTTAGGAACAGAACCACTAGAGAATAAAAAAACCTTAAAGTGGTAGAAAACTCTTTACTTTTTTACGTATAGGTAAGCTTATAATATAGCTTACCTGTAAGTAAAATAAATATATCTCCTAATCGTGCACTGTTAAGGAAATATTCTAATGAGCAGCAGCTGGTGTTGTCAAAGCATGCGCTTTGAAGGAACGTCATACCCGTGCTGTTTCTGCAGAGCTCTCTGCTGCGGCCGTGTCTCCCGCATGCATGCACAGGAGTAAAGTCATCTTGGCCATTCAAACGACCGCAGCTGGAAAGGAAGACCAGGTGAAGATGGAAGCCCCTGCAGCGGTGACAGCATGCCGCTGGAGGGCTTTGTTTGTTGCGTTTTTAAGAATGTTATGTTTTTATTTAGAAAAAAACAAACAAATCACAAATACACAAGATACACTATATTGTCCAAATTATTGGGGTGGAGACCAATAATTCTTCTGATGGTATTTAATTATCACTAGGTTTTTGCCATTTTTTTGCGCTATAAATGAAAAAAAGAGCATACATTTAGAAAAAAAAGCTTAAAACAAGAGCATACAGTCTTTTCCTCTCCTCTTTTTAGACCTCGGCTTTAGTGAAAAAAAAAAATGTCTTCATAAATGTAGGCAGGATCGGGAGGAAAAGGCCCTGGGTCTCCAGATCAGAGACCTGTTGGATAAATCCTGATTCCTGTGTTCTGCATGTATTTGTTGTACGTCAGGGATGTCTGAATTTGGTCAAAAGCCTACTCTACCCAAACTTCTACAAAAAAAAATCATCAGCCTTCCAATAAGTGTATATTGATTGGTTCCTGCGTGAAGTCATAGCATCTACAGAGCCTTTACATCCCTTAGGCTGGTTAACGGTAGACGTCCTTTGTGGGCTCCCTTAACTCCGGCCCAGAAGGCACCTGGGTTACGACTTTTTCAGAGGCAAATTTAAGATTAGCCAAAATGTGAAGACATGTCTATTTGATTTGTTTGGGCAGGGAATCTGATGACCTATGAACGGTTTTTCCTATCAAAAGCCTACTCTACCCAAACTTCTACATGGCCACGTTGGACTTGAGGGATGCTTATCTTTACATCCCTATCCACTCAGCCTTCCAGAGATATTTAAGATTAGCAGTGAAGATGAGGACAGGGACCCGACACTTCCAGTTTCAGGCCCTCCCCTTTGGTCTTTCCTCAGCCCCACGCATTTTCACAAAAGTGTTGGGGGAAGCCCTAGCTCCACTCAGGCTAAAAGCGATAACTATTATCCCTTACTTAGACGACTTCCTGGTGGTAGCAGCGTCATACCAGAAGCTGTTGGAGGATCTCCAGGCTGTACGGGACTTCCTACAGTCCTTAGGCTGGTTAATAAACGTAGAAAAGTCGTCCTTAACTCCGGCCCAGAAGGCGACTTACCTGGGTTACGACTTTTGCTCAGTGGATCAAAGGGTCTTTCTTCCTCAGGAAAAGATTACCAAAATGATCCAATCTATGTCAGCATTGCAGACAAACCAGTCGGTCTCCCTAAGACAGGTTTTGAGGGCAGTGGGTCTGATGACCTCATGCTTTCCTGCAGTCCCATGGGCAAGACTTCATCAACGTCCACTACAACTGTTCCTCTTAAGAAACTGGAACGGGGATGCAAGGTCCCTGGAGTCAAGGGTCCGGCTTCCCACCAGGGTAAAGAGAAGCCTGTGGTGGTGGAGAGCAGGCCAGCACCTAGCTGGAGGTCTCACATGGTCCATTCCCATTTCCCAAAGGATTACTACGGATGCGAGTTCCTGGGGATGGGGGGCCCATCTCAACAATGCAGTGGCACAGGGAGAGTGGTCCTCGAGGGAGGCAAGGGCTTCATCCAATCAAAGAGAGCTTCTAGCGGTTCACAGAGCCCTGCAGTCCTTTCAGATAGAGATCAGGGGCCCCAATCTTCAAATTCTGTCGGGCAACGTTGCGACAGTCGCATACCTCAACAAGCAGGGGGGCACGAGAAGCCGGATACTCCAGTCAATTGCCCAGGAGATCCTAGTATGGGCAGAGGGGAATCTGGCTTCAATATCAGCTGTGCACTTGAAGGGCACACAAAATTGTTTAGCAGACTACCTCAGCCGTCACCGGGTAGATCGAGACAACTGGTCCCTTCATCCCGAAGTCTTTGCAGACCTCACCAGCAGATGGGGATACCCAGTAGCGGATCTGTTCGCAAACAGGAACAACCGCAAGACGGAAATGTTCTTTTCCATGAACCCAGCAGACCAATCCTTGGGGATCGATGCGCTAGCAAACCCATGGCCTTGCGGCCTATGTTATGCCTTTCCGCCGATCAGACTTATTCCAGAAGTCCTCCGGAAGTTTCTTCTAGAAGAAACAGACCTCATTCTAATTGCCCCGTTTTGGCCCAAGAGGCCATGGTTTTCCCTGCTACAGACTCTAGTTTCAGAGCCTCCACTGAGTCTTCCAAAGAGGGAAGACTTATTGTTGCAGGGTCCAGTGTCTCACCCCCAGGTGATTTCCCTAAGATTGTAGGCTTGGTATCTGAAGAGAAGATGCTAGGCGCCCAGGGGTTCTCCGACAAAGTAGTCAGGACTCTGGTAGACTGTAGAAAACCAGTAACCAGAGCCATTTATTCCAAGGTTTGGAAAAAGTTTAATTCTTGGTTATCGGAGAATCGGTGACTAACCCACGGCAATTCTGGAATTTTTTCAAGAGGGGGTTGACAAGGGTCTTTCCGTTTGTACCCTAAAAGTACAAGCGGCAGCTATTAGCGGTTTCCTCCCAGTTTTCTCTCCTGGAAAATCCCATTGTAGCCAGATTTTTCAAATCAATTTCAAGGGCCAGGCCAGTAGTGGTGAAAAGTTGTCCATCTTGGAACCTGTCCCTAGTACTTCAGGCTTTGGTGGAATTTCCTTTTGAGCCTCTCGAGGAAATCTCAGTTAAACTACTTACATTAAAAGTAGTTTTTCTGGTAGCTATTACCTCAGCACGTAGGGTAAGTGAGCTGCAGGCCCTGTCAGGGAGCCTTTTCTCACGATTTTTGATGATCGAGTCGTTTTAAAGACTGATCCAGGTTTTTTGCCTAAGGTGGCTAGTACATTCCACCGAACTCAGGATATTGTACTGCCATCCTTTTGTAGTTCACCGCACGGCGAACAGGAAAGAAAGTTTAGTTGCTTAGACGTAAGAAGGATCCTCCTTGCCTATCTTGAGGTCACTAAGACCTTTAGGAAAACTGATGCTTTGTTTGTCCTTTTTTCGGGGGCACACAAGGGAAACAGTGCATCTAAAGCCACACTAGCCAGGTGGATAAAGCAAGCTATCTCTGAAGCTTACAAAATTAGGGAGGTTTCTCCACCTTTTGTCACAGCACACTCAACTAGAGCCTTATCTACGTCTTGGGCTGAGAGGGCTGGTGCCTCACCGGAGCAAATTTGCAGGGCTGCCACATGGTCCAGTTACTCGACCTTCATTAAACATTATCGCCTGGATCTCCTATCAGCGCAGGAGCAGGCGTTTGGTCGTAAGGTCCTGCAGGCAGTTGTCCCTCCCTAGACTGGTAAGTTCTGGCTCATCGTTTCATGGGCTGTCCTGGAAGACGCTTTGAGAAAAGCTGAGTTAGACTTACCGGTAACTCCTTTTCTGAGAGTCTTCCAGGACAGCCGGATTCCCACCCGGTTTTGTCTAAAGTTATGTGTATTATCTAAAGTTATGTGTATTATGCATATGTTTTTCAGGGACGTCCTACAGTTCTTGAGTAGACTGACATGGGGCCTTTTTTTGCGCTATAAATGAAAAAAAGAGCATACATTTAGAAAAAAAAAAAAATGTCTTCATAAATCTAGGCTAAAATGTGTTCTGCTACATGTCTTTGGTAAAAAAAAAATCCCAATAAGTGTATATTGATTGGTTTGCGTGAAAGTCATAGCATCTACAAAGCTATATACTGGAATTTTTATTTATTACATTTTTTTTATACCAGTAATGGCGGGATCAGCGACTTATGGTGGTCAATGTGACACAAACTGACACTGACATCTCCAGTGACAATAATACAGTGATCAGTGCTAGTAATATACACTGTACTGACACTGGCTATGTTTATTGTGTGGTGCTTTTACTAAGGGATGTGCCACAAAAACAAACCTCGACACTGTCGGAAGAGAGCTTTGTGTTTACATACACACAGCTCTCTCCTGTCACTCGCTCTGATGATCAGCAGGTCCTGTCCCGGAAACCAGCGATCAGCATATGCTGGAGACGGCGACAGCACAGCCGAGCATGGGGAACGCGCCCTTCCCGCCAAAGCAAAAGCACTTATATATACATGCGATGCACAGCCAGCCCACACTATAGCAGTTAAAAAAGGGTTTTTATTTGCATTTTTGGAAATGTGATCTTGCATAGCAACTGGCTGAAGAATAACCAGGGTGGAAATTCAGAAGATTTGTCTTTTTTGTGATTTTCTTTGTGATTGTGGATAACTCTGCCCAACAATAAATTGAACCCAAACATCTGCTTATTTCTTTCTCAGAAATTGGAGCAGGATGCATGCGGGTCACTAAGAGTTGTCCACTGTGACTTCTTCAGGCTGGATCCTGACACTGAAAATGTTGTTGATGCTCCCTCTATGTTTTCTAATGATTTGATGGAACGGTTGGGCATCAACGAGGTTCCCTGGGATGCAGGTTAGTATTTTTTTTTTTTTTGTACATACACATTCTAAAATGCAGTTTTAGGCCAAAGTGTGTATTTTTATTTATTTTATTTTTTTTTAACATAAAGTTTATTTGCAACAACAAACATAACATACTTCAGTTACAGTACAGTTAGACATAATATATATATATATATATATATATTACAAATCAATCAGGTATACATTGTCTAGTCAAGTATATATGATAACAAAAAGATTATGACGTTGAGACCTCCACGCTCGTCAGGCACCAGCGAATACATATGAATTCTGAGGGTAAGGTTATGGGAGGGGGGGGGATGTTCCGGGCCCACAGCGTCCTTTTAGAACACATCTTATCATTCTCTCATGAGTTAAGCCGCAGATCAGAGTGTTGATCAAAGCCTTGGTAGTTCACTGACAGTTCCTGAATCTGAGTAACTGCCTGTACAGGGATATGGGCAGACAGCTCTCAGGAGCCTGACATTGTACCCATAATACGCTGATCGTAAGTGCAATGCTCTGCAGGCTCAGTTGTAAAAAAAATAAAAATAACAAGTGCACATTTTATTTCCTGCAAAAATTTGCATTTAATTTTTTTTAAAGGTGATCTTATCCTTGAACACCCCTATTTCCATCAGCGTCTTAATGTGTTGCTTGCAGGTAGATTCAAGAAAGTCAGTACTGTTCAGTAATCACTGCTTGCAGGCAGCATGGAGCCATGGGATATGTAGTCCTTAGAAATAGCTATACAGCATTTTTTATTGAATATTACAGTGTGGTGAAAAAACGTCCTTAGAAATTGAAAGTAAACATCAGATTAGACACTGCAAAACATGCAGAGAATCCAGGAAGGTGTAGAGATGGCCAATAGGCAGGCAGCACTTGCATGATGTAAGGAGATTTCAAGTAAGCTCATATTGGAATCTTCAAAAATAAATATTGTTTGTATTGTTACTACAATGTCTGTTTTAAAATGAAAGTGTATGCTGTGACCATAGAACTCACTTAAAGTGGAAGTAAAGGCAAAACTTTACTCTAAACCTACTCTCATCCAAATTTTTATCTTAATCTATCTAGCCCTGTAAGAAAAGAAATCGCTGTACCTGTTGTGATGCTGCTCGGTCCCAGTGGCAGCTTCAGTGTGCAGGAGAGGAAGCTGACAACGGAAGCCCCATAGTAAGTCTGGGTGACGTCACTTCCCAGGCATTTCCCAGCCATTGACGGCGTTCTCCTGCACACAGAGGATGCCGCTGGAGACTGGACCAGAGCGGCTGCAGAACAGGTAAGTTATAGAGATTTTTCTTTTTTTAGATTAGGCTTAAAATGTGGGTGGGAGTGGGTTTAGAGTTAGATCTTTACTTTCCCTTTTAATATATTGGTTATTTTACATTCTGCGTTAATACATTGCACATTCAGTTTGTTTAAATTTACATAAGGGGAGTGCAATTGTATCTTTGGTGGTTGGAATTAGAAATAATAGAGGGCATTTTTGACACTGGAGTTCCTAGAAGAAAGTTCAAACCTGTATGTGATGCAGTTGCCAACTATATCACACTGAAATATCAGATTTAGGCGCAGGTTGGCTGAACTCCAGGTGAAATAAATACATATAGATGAAATACTTACAGTATATGTCCACTGTCTTGCCTGCATAGGGTATCTAAAGCTGGTCATTTTTTTTTTTGTGCTCAAGGCACTCCTGTCAGAAAGCACAACAATGTCCTGGACCACCCTGCAGATCCCACTGCAGCTTGGCAGCAAAAACTGTCCAACCCTGTAACTACAATAAGCAGACTCTTTTTATCCCTTGTCTTTCCTCCTCCCGTATGCATGCTTCCTGTGATAAGCTGACAGCAGTGTGAAAAGCAATAGAGCCCTATCTGGCTCAGAATGCCCTTTCCTGTCTGATCACTGCTACGCAGGAGGTTGCAGATATTACCAGATTCATGTACTTGTGCTAATACTAAATCTATAAAAGAATTCACTTAGTGTTTTTTGCTGCATAACTGAATAAAATGATACGTTATGTTTTTGTTAGGAGTACAAATGGGAAAGAAACTGCGCTGAGGTTACAAGGCACTTGGGTGTAACCACACTCCCAAGTTGAAGAAATGGGGTCCTGTTGGGACCAATGGGCAGCAGCAACTAAACTGTAAAATATGATAAGTGACAACAAATGGGAAAAACAAAAAGCTGCTTAACCAATAAAATATAAAGTGATGTGAAAATTAATTAACACTCACACTTGTGGCCCAGTGTAAGTTTTGACCTATTAAGTGCTAATTATAATTGCAAATCAATAAACAATCACCTTTTTAAGTGTGCAATACTGCAATCAATAACATCAATTATAAAAATATATAATACACCCAACAATAAATGCAAGATGTACATTAGGCATAAACGTGAACAATTATATAAGTTGATGTGAATATGTGCTGAAAATGAAGTCCAAAATAAAATGCAAAAAAAACACTCGTGCATTGAAAATTGTCCTAGTGGGGAAATATCCTCAGTCTGAACGTAATCCAGAGTTGTGTGAAGTTGTCTAAACCACCACCGTATGAGTGAAGTCACTGCTTACCGGAACAATATGATCCCCCGTCACAGGGGATCAAAGAAGCGTTATAGCCGGATAGCCGTATGGCAACCTCAATTGGAACAGCAGTCACGGACCCCCAAAGATTCTTATCTGTAAGCCCGATGCTCCTCCAAGATCTCATGTATAGGTATGCATCATGTGAAGAAAACGAAGGATCCCATAGTGCATTATATCAAGGGATTGCCTTGAGATAATGCACTATGGGAGCCTTCGTTTTCTTCACATGATGCATACCTATACATGAGATCTTGGAGGAGCATCGGGCTTACAGATAAGAATCTTTGGGGGTCCGTGACTGCTGTTCCAATTGAGGTTGCCATACGGCTATCCGGCTATAACGCTTCTTTGATCCCCTGTGACGGGGGATCATATTGTTCCGGTAAGCAGTGACTTCACTCATACGGTGGTGGTTTAGACAACTTCACACAACTCTGGATTACGTTCAGACTGAGGATATTTCCCCACTAGGACAATTTTCAATGCACGGGAGTTTTTTTGCATTTGATGCTATTTGATTTTGGACTTCATTTTCAGCACATATACACATCAACTTATATAATTGTTCAGGTTTATGCCTCATGTACATCTTGCATTTATTGTTGGGTGTATTATATCTTTTTTTATAATTGATGTTATTGATTGCAGTATTGCACAAACACTTAAAGGTAATTGTTTATTGATTTGCAATTATAATTAGCACTTAATAGGTCAAAACTCACACTGGGCCACAAGTGTGAGTGTTAATTCATTTTCACATCACTTTATATTTTATTGGTTAAGCGCAGCTTTTTGTTAGGAGTACACCTTCAAATTATGCATATGGAATTATGATTGAATATCGTTCAATGACATAGAAACTGCTGTATTTTGTGATAACTCCCGACGCTGAAAATAATTATTGTTTTTAACTGTGCAGAAATTCCTATAAAAGTTTTTGGTATACTTCGCTATGAAAAAGAGAGGCTTTTGCTGTGGCGATATATTTATGCTCTATATGAGAGGCTGTCAATTTTCAGATATGGAAGAATCGAATTTAATTTTTTTATGAGCGAGATTTTGTACAAGGTATGTTTTTATTTTTTATTTTTTTATGTGCATAAACTGCTTTATAACTTTTTTGATTTAAAAGCTAATCGTAGATCCTAATCATTGTGCATAGGGTTAGTATATATTTGCTCCTGGGGACCCCATAGGAAATGGCCATAAACAAATGCTCTTTCTATCTTCTTAAGCAATTGTGTGGCTTCAAGTGCTTTTCATGGGGAAAAGGATACATACCGTAGAGCAGGCATAACTTAATGGTGGACCGCAGTCTACATCTGTACCAAGTTAATGTCCCATCTGGACTTGCCGCGGTTCGCACCATTTAGAAGCCGGTTTCTCCCCTCAGCCGCTGCTAGCACTGTTTTATTTGCAGTGATGACATCGCTAGGCAGCTCAGCGATGGACGGAGGGTGGGAGCTGGCCCAGTCAGGGTTGATATAACAGGGGGGTGAGTACAGGAATGTGAAGGGAGTAATATGAAGTGGGTGGGGGGGGGGAGAGACCGTGAAGGGGGCCTGGGGACGGCAGTGAGAAGGAGGGGTGCTTGAAAGGGGTGAGGTGAATGTGAAGGGGTGCTATAAAGGGGTTGAAGACTGCAATGTGATGGAGGGGTGCTATAAGGGGGGTGAGGACAGTAATGTGAAGGGGGGCTGGGACTGCAATGTGAAGAAGGGGTGCTATAAAGGTGGAGACAGGAATGTGAAGGGGTAATATGATGGGGGGGCTGGGAACTGCAATTCAAAGTAAATGGGGGCGGGGGGGGTGGTGTTATAAAGGAGGGCTGAGGACCAGAACTTGAAGGGAGGGATGATGTGCAGGGAGGACTGAGAACACCAATGTGATAATAGGATGTGAAGGATCTGAGGCTAGGTTGAGGTTCACATCATTGCGTTCTGCGTGTAGGCAGCCCATTTTTCTTTATCATCACGGGACACAGAGCCACAGTAATTACTGTCTGGGTTATATGGCACCTTTAGGTGATGGACACTGGCACAACCTAAACAGGAAGTTCAATTCCCCATGTAACCCATCCCATTACCGGAGTACCTCTGTTTTTTCGCCAGTGTCTTAGGTGTCGGTCACGAGTAAAGATGTGCTGTGCTGATCTCGGTTGGAATATTCCTTACTGGGGCAAGCCATGCGACCGGATCCATTCAAAGTGTCTTTTCCAGACCGAATTGAATGGTACCCGGGCCTCGTGTCTGAAGAAACAAGGTTTTACCTGTAACGCTTCTCTTTTTAGAGCTGGACCCCGGGATCCAGTATTCGTTTTTTTTTTTTTTTTTTTCAGCCATATTCCTGGCGGGGGGTGCTTTTTACAGGCCCAGGGCTGCGGATCCCCTGATTTTGAAAAAGGGGGCCCCAGTCCCTGAAGGTTTTCTAACGGAGCCCACCGTGAGAGGTTAATATTGGGTCTGTTATTACAGAACCCTGCAGCTGGATAAGGTAAGGGAGATTCCTGAGGAAATTTTCTAATTCTTGTGGGTTTTCTCCTTTTTAACCACTTGCCTACCAGGCACTAACACCCCCTTCCTGACCAAGCCATTTTTCAGCTTTCAGCGCTGTTGCATTTTGAATGACAATTGCGCGGTCATGCAACGATGTACCCAAATAAAATGTTTATAATTTTTTGCCCACAGAGCTTTATTTTGGTGGTATTTGATCACCTCTTCGGTTTTTATTTCTTGCGCTATAAACAAAAGAAAAGGGACAAGTTTGAAAAAACGCAATATTTTTAACTTTTTATTATAATATCCAATTTTTTTATTTTTTTTTTAAACAAATTTTTTCCTCAGTTTAGGCTGATACGTTATCTTCTACATATTTTTGGTAAAAAAAAATCGCAATAAGCGTATATTGATTGGTTTGCGCAAAAGTTATAGCGTCTACAAAATAGGGGATAGATTTATAGCATTTTTATTATTTTTTTTTTTATACTAGTAATGGCGGCGATCTGTGATTTTTATCGTGACTGCGATATTGCGGCGGACATATCGGACACTTTTGACAAATTTTTGGGACCATTCACATTTATACAGCGATCCGTGCTATAAAAATGCATTGATTACTGTATAAATGTGACTGGCAGGGAAGGGGTTAACACTAGGGGGCGCTGCAGGGGTTAATATGTTCCCTATGTGAGTGATTCTAACTGTGGGGGGAGGGGACCGATCGGTGTCCCTATGTACAAGGGACACACCATCGGTCTCCTCTCCTCTGACAGGACGTGGATCTGTGTGTTTACACACACAGATCCACGTCCTGCTCAGTTACTGGGCAATTGCGGGTGCCCGGCGGACAAAGTGGCTGCAAAGTTAGTGCTGTCATATGACGGCAGCCCGCCACAAGAGCCGCACCGCTCCGCCGTCAATTGACAGTGGGCGGTTGGCAACAGGTTAAAGTAAATGTTGCTATGTCTATAGTCCCCACCGGGAGCTGTCAAGAGCACGTACCTGTTCCATGCTTGTCAGTCTCACCCCTGTGTCTCAGGCTGCACGCTTCTCCGGCCCAAAGCTCCAGGTAAAGTCGTGGGAAAGAGGAGGAGGAGGGGGGGGGGGGTTTCTTCTCACGGGAATGTCCCCCCCCTACATGGATAGCTTCCTCCAGGCAGGGGGAGCATGGCGCTAGGCGACGAGGGGGCCGCGCCGCTCCCATTACAGTAGTACCCCTTTGGCAGCTCTCCTCCTCTCCTCCTTCCCCAGCCCTCTTTTATGCGGTCGGGCAGGATCGGAGCCTGCTCGCGCTGGAAATCGCTCTATTTTAAAATAGATGAGGGGGGGGGGGGGGTGCGGTGGGTGGTCGGAGGAAGGAGGGGCTTAGAGGCATTGGCGCGAAATTGAGCGTCCGCAACGTGGGCTGCATAGCTATAACATGCACTTTTTTCAGGTGCATACAGCTAGGAGGGACACAGCGGACAGGGGTCATGTGAGTTGGTGCCACATGCATTACCAGACACATTTACTTTAAGCATCAGGCTGAGTTTAATAGCAGCGGCAGTTGCTGGACTATTGCACAGCAGTGGGTGCATTTTTTTGGTGGTACCTCTGCGTTGTGCTCGACACTATGACCAGAGGAGGTGGTTCAAATGCCGCAAAAAAAAAAGGACATGAAGGGGTCGCCCTTGGGTCCTAAGGACCCTCCCTCTGCAACACCATTCCGTACTAAGGAGGCTGGTCAGAGTGAGCCTTCAGGGTCATCGGGGACTGCAATTGCTTCTGACACTTCAGCCCCTGTCTATATAACTGAGCAGGTTTTCTCCTCGGCTATGAGTGGCTTAGAGGAAAGATTAGTGATTTTAATTACGTATTCACAGAGTGGAAGAAAACGCATTGGGTCACCTTTTACCACCCATGATTCCCAAACGGAGGAACTGTGGGCGGGGGAAGATGAATCCCCCCCCCTCATGGGACTGTGAACAGGCTGATGATTCTTCTTCCGAGGAGTCAAGTGGGAAAGAATCTTCTTCAGCTTCACATGTTGAGAAGTTGCTGGTACGTTTTCTTACTGAAATGGTCTGCTCCACATTTAAGCTACCCTTAACGGAGTTGGTTGAAGAGCCTACTTCTTGTTTGGGTTCACTAAAGCCTCCTCAAGCCTTGCGTGCCTTTCCTGTCCATTCATTACTAGAAAAGCTTATGTATTATGAGTGGGATCACCCAGATGAAAACTTTTTAGGAGGGAAAAGGTGCTTAACACTTTATCCTATGGAGGAAAAATTTACTAAGATGTGGAGTATACCAGCAATTGACGCTGCTATATCCTCTTTAGATGAAAATTTGACTTGTCCGGTTGACAATGCGCAAATGCTTAGGAATCCAACTGACAGAACATTTTTTTCCTGGCAGGTTCAGTGGCTCAACCTGCAGTGGCGGCAATTGGGTTATGTCGGTCCTTCAGAGACCAGTTGAAACAGGTGCTCAAGGTGGTCCCTGAACAGCAGGCCCAGGAATTGGCTGAGCTGCCAGCGGCTTTGTGCTTTGCCATTGAGGCAATTAGAGATTCTATTCTTCAAACCTCCTTGCCTTACGCTTGGGTTGGTGCATATGCATAGAATCTTATGGTTGAAAGGTTGGTCAGCCAAAGCACCATGCAAAAAGCTCCTGGCTGTTTTTCTTTTCCATGGTGAAAAGCTGTTTGGGGAGGATTTGGACAAATATATCCAAAGAATATCAAGTGGGAAAAGTGCCCTTTTGCCAGTTAAGAAAAAGAGTAAACTCCCCTCATTTAAACAAGCTTTCTCCAGTACCAGGGGCATCAGCCTCCATGCAGTTGCAACCGCCTCCAACGTCGGGTTCAAGAGGTAAACCTCAGGGTCAATCCCAGGGACAAAAGAGATCCTGGGGAGGAAACCCGCAAGACAGAATGCTAAAGCCTTTTTATGAAGGGGCACGCTCGCTTGAGTGGGGGGAAGACTTCTGCAGTTATCAAAGGTCTGGCAGGAAGAATTTCGGGACAGATGGGTGGTCTCCACAATAGCTCTAGGTTACAAACTAGAGTTCCAAAAATTCCCGTCTCCTCGTTTCCTCAGGTCAAATGTCAAAAGATCCAGAGAAAAAGAAGTCTCTCTTTCTAGCGTTAGACCGACTTTTGTCACAAAAGGTGATCATGGTGGTCCCCGTGGAAGACCAGGAGTCAGGGTTTTATTCAAACCTTTTCACGGTACCAAAACCACATAGGGATGTCAGACCCAATCTAGATCTCAAAGATCTAACCGGTTCTTGAAGATTTGCTTTTTTTTTTTTTGCATGGAATTAATTTGATCAGTAGTCTCCATCCTACAAGGGGGAGAGCTTCTGGCATTAATTGACATCAAGGATGCGTACCCTACCTAGTTTCCCCGCTCACCAGAAGTATCTGCGTTTCGAAGTAGAAAAACTTAATTTTCAGTTTGTAGCTTTGCCTTTCGGTCTAGCTTCTGCACCTCGGGTCTTTACAAAACTTCTGGCCCTTCCTCTGGCCAAATTAATGACTCAAGGTATAACAATAATAGCATACCTGGATGACCTGTTCTTAATTGACCGGTCAATACATAGGTTGGATCAAGACAAAGATTAGCGCCATAAAGGAGCTGGTCCAAGGGGGCAAGAAAGGTCCTTCCATTAGCTTTTGTATGAGGTTATTGGGGAAGATGGTGGCTTCATTCGAAGCTGTACCCTATGCTCAGTTTCATTCGAGACTGCTGCAAAACAGTATCCTATTAGCCTGGAACAAAAAGATTCAGGCACTAGCTTTTCCAATGTGTTTGGCGCCAAAAGTGTGCCAGAGCCTCAGTTGGTGGCGGATATCTGAGAATCTGCAGAAGGGGAAATCCTCCGTAATGGTTACCTGGAAGGTGGTAACAACCGATGCCAGCCTTTCAGGTTGGGGAGCAGTCCTGGAAGAAGCGTCTGTCCAAGGGAAATGGTCCAGAACCGAAAAGACCTTGCCCATCAACATTCTAGAGATTCGGGCAGCGCGTCTAGCCCTAAAGGCCTGGACATTCAGGTTGCAGAATTCAATCTGACAATGCCACAGCAGTGGCTTATATCAATCGCCAAGGGGGCACCAGAAGTCAGGCAGCCCAGGCAGAGGTAAACCACATCCTAACCTGGGCAGAAGAACATGTGCCGTACATTTCGGCAATCCTCATTCCAGGGGTAGAGAACTGGCACGCAGACTACCTAAGTCGCCAGCAGTTGTTCCCGGGGAATGGTCCCTTCATCCTGACATATTTCTGGCTATATGCCAACGATGGGGGATCTCGGATGTAGATCTGTTTGCGTCCAGATTCAATAACAAAGTCGACAACTTTGTGTCACGAACAAGGGATCCACTCACACGCGGAACAGATGCGTTGGTGACTCCGTGGGATCAGTTCTCATTGATTTATGCTTTCCCTCCTATTCTGCTGCTACCTCGACTACTTTGCAGGATCAAGTGGGAAAGGAAGTCGGTAGTTCTTGGTATGCAGGAATAGTAAAGCTGGCGGTAGGAAACCCATGGACCCTACCACCATGTCCAGACCTGCTGTCGCAGGGACCAGTGTTCCATCCTACTTTACAAACGCTAAATTTAACGATTTGGCTATTGAAACCCACATTCTAAGGAATCGTGGGCTTTTAGGCTCAGTGATACCTACCGTGATACCTACCTTGTGCCTTTGGGCACAGTGTGCTGCAGGCTGCAGTATAGGTCTGATTGCACCCTACTTTTGTTGTGTCCCCTCCCCCCAGGCGGCATTGCTCTGGGACATCCCAGACAGTAATTACTGTGGCCCTGTGTCTCGTGATGTATGATAAAGAAAATAAGATTTTTATAACGGCTTACCTGTAAAATACTTTTCTTGGAGTATGTCACGGGACACAGAGGTCCCTCCCCGCTTTCTCGTTACACGTGTATTGCTTTGCTACAAAACTGAGGTACTCCTGGTAAGGGGAGGGGTTATATGAGGAATTGAACTTCCTGTTTAGGGTGTGCCAGTGTCCATCACCTAAAGGTGCCATATAACCTATATAGTTATTACTGTGGCGCTGTGTCCTGTGATGTACTCCAAGAAAGGGATTTTACAGGTAAGCTGTTATAAAAATCCTATTATTTCAGTAGGCTGCCTTTGATGCAGAAATGCACAGAAAAGATGTCCCTGGCCCTTTTTTTTTTTTTTTTTTTTTTTGAGTCATACCGAGCTGCATGGTACTGTGACACCATGCAGTTTGGCACTTGCAAAAGCACACTTCGTTTTGCCAATGCAGAGGTGCCATTAATAATCAAACATGCGATTCAGACCTCTGCTGGAAATTTTTTTTTTACTCACTGGACCTTCGTGAATTTGAATTCATTACTCCACTGTAGAGGGTGGTTGGTGGTGTTTGGGACTAGGAGGTAATGATAGCTGCAGGCCGAGTTATTTAGATTTTTATGTTTCTCAGTTACCCAGTACATTTTATGTAATGCTTGTCTGTATAGTTTGCAAATTATTTTTGGTATCCTTGTGAGTCTCTAACAGGAGGCAATAATAATTAGGGTAACTCCTTCAGCTCTGTGCGTTTAAAATGGCAGCAGAAAATGTTCTGTTTCTTTAGCTTCTGTTTTTAGAGTTGTAAAGATGGTGGTTGCAATGAAATGTTTTTAAATGGATTAACATAACCATACTGTTTCCTTTCTAGAGCCTACTCACTAAACCTGGAGATTTTAAAAGATATCGAGCACTTTCGGTGCTGTGCCACTTAGCCTTTGATATCCAACTGCTGCACAAGGTATATATCCTTTTTAGATGCAGAAGTACCTTTTTAGAACACTAAGCTGAACGGGCATGAAATCTGATACGGTATAAAAAAAGTCCATGGATGACAGAATCCTTTGATATCTGGTCATCCCTTCTAAATTTTAAAAGTTTTCTTTTCCACTCTGAGTAGATCAGTTCTGTCAGTGTAATGCTTAGATCGTATTCCATGTTGGGTGTTTTGCCATTATAATCATATAATAAGCTTCACCTTTCCAAAATTCTCTCTGCCCTCCAAGCCAATCACTTGAGGTCGCTTAACACTGAAGGTGGATATGGCCTTAAGCAAGTTCAAAATATTAAAGTGGTTGTAAACCCTCACATATACCCAGTGAAGTGACTGGCCTCAGGTGATACACAAAGATGAAACAAATCATCATACATATGTTGAACCTGTTTATCTACAACCGTCTTTCCCCTGCATCCATTAAAAATGTAGGATTTACACAGGATCTTCCAGCTCTGAAAAGGGGGCAGAGAGCTGAAGTTACATCAGTGAGGAGAGCTGATTGGAGGGAAGAGACGCACCCCCCTTCACACAGCTCACAGGAACAAAACCGAGGCTGTCAATCAGCTGTTTTCTCTTGGTGTCAGGAAAACTTGTCAGAAGTGACTCATGCTGATAGCAGAGGAACGAGGCACCGGACAGAAATTACACTTAGTGCTCTTATTTGCGATAAGAACATACTATAGAGGGATATGCTCTGTACATATTTATTGTCTGAGGTTTACAACCACTTTAAAGTGATGTTAAAGCTTTTTTTTTTTTTTTTTTTTTTTTTAATAACAAACATGTAATACTAACCTGCTTTATGCAGTGGATTTGCACAGAGCAGCCCGAATCCTCCTCTTTTCGAGTCCTACGATGATGCTCCTGGCTCCTCCCTCCTGCCAGGTGCCCCCACAGAAAGCGGCTTGCTCTGGGGGCACCCAAGCAGGCACACTCTGCCGACCCGTGACTGTGTCCATTCACACATGGAGCCGCTGCTTGGCCCCACCCCCTCCGTCTTCTAAATGGCTCATTGGCCAATCAGGAGTGCAGGTCCCTGGAGAGGCAAGACTCTTGTGGACATTGCTGAATCAAGAGGGGGCTCAGGTAAGTATTGAGGGGGTCTTGGGGGGCCTGCTGCTCACAGAAGTTTTTTTTTTTTTTTTTACATATAATGCCTGAAGGTAAAAAACCTTGTTCCTTTTGCAACCACTTTAAGTATCTCAGGCACTTTTTTCTTGCCTATTAAGGGACACAGGAAGTCTTAAACCTTTTGGTTATACTGAAGGATTGTACATTGGCAAACAAACTGTAGGCCAGCCCAGGGAAATCCTTCCCACTACCACCATGCCTTAGATTTTTTTTTGCTAGATTTTCACAACTCATTTGTGTTTTAGACTTTTTTTTATTATTTATTTATTTTTTCTGTTCACTCTTCTCTCCATTGCTGCTGGAGCTTTATCTCTTTGATTGCAGCATTCCAGAGAGGTCATCCTCAGTCTGGCTTTTGGTGTACCTTGTCAGATACTGCTGAGTTGACATGTGGGGGTAGCCTAGAATTGACCTTTAGGAACTGGTGAAAAATTATTCCAAAATTGTTTGAACATTTTTAGACACAGCTTTTCACAGACTGGAGAACATCTGACTAGGTTTACTTATGAAACACTCTGACTCTCTAAGATGTCCATTTTAACAAAATCATGTTACTGACCTGTTGCAAAATGTTCTCCTAGCTCTTTGGTGTTAGTACCATTTACATGGCCAGCTTTTTGTTGCCTTGTCCCAACTTTTTTGAGACGTGTTGCTGCCCTAATTTTCAAATTACCTTATATTTTTAAATGGTACATTTTCTCAGTTTAACCACTTCCCGCCCATAGGCTGTCATACATTTTGGCTTTATATATACTTAATTATACTGACCACCAATGTCACAGGGGCATTTACGCTCTTCTCCAATGTAATGGGGGGGGGGGGCATTTACACTCATCTCCAATGTGAGGGGGGCATTTGCACTGGTCTCCAGTGTAACGGGGGGCATTTGCGCTGGTCTCCAGTGTAACAGGGGGGGGCATTTGCGCTGGTCTCCAATGTAACGGGGGGGGCATTTGCGCTGGTCTCCAATGTAACGGGGGGGGGGGGGGCATTTGCGCTGGTCTCCAATGTAACGGGGGGGGCATTTGCGCTGGTCTCCAATGTAACGGGGGGGGGGGCATTTGCGCTGGTCTCCAATGTAACGGGGGGGGGGCATTTGCGCTGGTCTCCAATGTAACGGGGGGGGGGGGGGGCATTTGCGCTGGTCTCCAATGTAACGGGGGGGCATTTGCGCTGGTCTCCAATGTAACTGTGAGACCCTGGCTTTCTGCAGTGGAAATATGGTGGCAGAAGGATGGAATGGGATTACAGAGTGGACACACAATGATTGGCTTAGTTCAAGGGAAGTGGAGAAGGTGATCACAAAGCTTCCTCCCTCATGCTGGCCAGGGGCACTGGAAAATTACATTACGTGGTTCTGCTCATGACAGCTGTCAACCTAATCTGTTTTTTCACATACACTTTCTCTTGTCCATGGACATTGAACTTTTTTTTTCCCCGCAGTAATAACCATAAATATGTGCACTGATGATAGAAGTGTAAATCAGATCATTGTACTATTATATTTGTGATCTAGATGAAGGTCAGATGTGTGAGAACTTGGAGGAGAGAGGTACACAGGGGGTTCTCATTGTTGGTGTTAGGTTTTCTTTCTGTGTACTATATTGGGAAATCATACATTTTTACTCAATTTTGTCCCCCTCCCCTCTAGGAACACGTTACCACATTTACTTCATCCAAAAAGTTTAAAAGTTCTTCAATAGACAATTCTGGGGTAAGTACTGAGATAGGCCTTCCAAACTAAAACATGCATATAAGCTAAATAAAAATGTTTCTGATTGTTAGTTTAGCAGCTCTTTTGAACCATTCAGGTTTCTTTTTTTTATACCATCATGTTGAGTGGTGCCTGTCTGCTGGCTATCTCTTTCAGAAAGTTCCTGGATTCCCTGCATGCTTTGTGCAGCGACCTCTGACACACAGTGTATGTGGTAATCTCACTGGCAGGCTGCTCTACAGATCCAGGGGAGCTGAGTCCCTAAAGGCCCTTTTGGGGCAGGCCGGCCACGATGGGAGAAGTTTGATTCAGTGCCAGCTCTGTCCTATTCTGTTTATGTTTCAAACGGTATTCACTCTAGAATTACCCTTTCCCTCTCTACTACTGAAATCAAAAGGGTACTTGTCGACAGCATTAGGTAGCACTTCAGCAGTGCCAGGGCCAGTTCACACCAGAAAGCGGTGCAGGAAACCGAGGTTGCCTGCGCGTTTTCCACTCCACGTTCAAAACGCACTGCAGTTGCGATGGTAAGTTAATGGCACCCAAAATGCAGGTCACAAATGGAGTGCGTTTACCTGCGCAGGATTGCATGGTACAGAAGTATTGTGCGATTAGGTTGCAATAGGTTTCCAAAAGTAGTGCATGCACTACTTTTGTTGCAGTGCGATTTCAGCCCATTCAAAATGACTGGGCTGAAATCTCACTACACAGAACTGCAACTGCATCTCTTTCGTGTGCGATTCCCATTGTGAACCAGCCCTTACAGAAGAGACACAGAGCTGTTGCATGATCAGTATGTAAGGGTCAGCTTTTTTATTTTATTTTTTCTTTTTTTTATTTGATTCAGTTGCCTCTCGACGACAAAAAAAAAAAATTCAAATGCAAAAGAAATAAAAATTGGATATGTTGAAGAGATGCTCTCCTGAACAAAATTGAGCAGGAATCGCTATGGATTAGAAAATAGAAATAATGTGTCTCAGCTGTGTTAGTGGGCAGATACATTTTTCCATATACTGTAATCCTAAACGCTCTTTTAACAATGTAATAGACTTCATTATTTTAATTGTGTCTGTGTTGAACATAATGATGTTTATTAACTAAAAGAAATGGGGGCTATTCACTTAGTGAAGTGAATGTTCACATTGAAAACAATTTATATATTTTCTGAAAGCAGAGGCCCTGTGGAAATAGTGGCAATTGCTGCAGCTGGTTTGAACTACTTGAAGCCCAGGCTATTTATATGGGGTCTATGGACACTTTAAAGTATTACTATAGGCAAAGCTTTTTTTAATTTTCACCCAAAAGTGGAACTTCCGCTTTAACCACTTCAGCCCCAGAAGATTTGGCTGCTCAATGACCAGGCCATTTTTTTGCGATATGGCACTGCGCCGATTTAACTGACAATTACGCAGTCGTGCGACGCTGTAACCAAACAAAATTGACGTCCTTTTTTTCCCCCCCCACAAATGGAGCTTTCTTTTGGTGGTATTTGATAGCCTCTGTGGCTTTTATTTTTTTGCACTATAGACAAAAGAAGAGCAACAATTTTGAAAAAAACACTATCTTTAACTTTTTCCTATAATAAATACCCCAGATTTTTTTATCAAAAAAAATATTTTTTTTCCTCGGTTTAGGCCGATATGTATTCGTCTACATATTTTTGCTAAAAAATTGCAATAAGCGTATATTGATTGGTTTGCGCAAAAGTTATAGCGTCTACAAAATAGGGGATACATTTATGGCATTTTTTATTTTTTTACTAGTAATGGCAGCGATCTGTGATTTTTATCGGGACTGCGATATTGCGGTGGACAAATTGGACACTTTTTACACATTTTTGGGACCATTGACAATTATACAGCGATCAGTGCTATAAAAATGCACTGATTACTGTATAAATGTCACTCGTAGGGAAGGGGTTAACACTAGGGGTCGAGTATGAACACACGTTCTTTCTCCACTCCCCTGAAAGAACCAGGATTTGTATGTTTACACACACAGATCCCAGTTCTCGATTTGTCACGAGCGATCGCGGGAGCCCCAGTCAGTCATTGTGCCTGGCGGGCACTCGAATCGGCTCCGGGCACACGCTGCAGGCGCACACGCTCCTAGTGGCCAAAAGGCAAAGCGACCTAAGGTAACGTTGTTTTGCCCAGCCGTGCCATTCTGCTGCAGTAAAACTGCAGCGGCTGGTTGGCAAGCGTTAAGGACTCCTGACCCTCTGACATGCCTCAGTTGGCATGTCAATTTTTTTTTGTGGGGTGCGGGTACCTAGTTTTAACAGGTACCCAGCTCCCACTTCTGCTTGGAGCGCGGTGGCGCCATGAGCGCAAGTTCTCCTCTCTACCCTCCCTGCAATCTTCTGGTCACAGAAGATTGCCCAACCATCCAGGATGCGCAGCGTGACTCGCACATGTGAAGCCAAAAGCTGTCACAGCCAGGTGCCCACACTTGCAATGGCAGCGCCGTGGAAAGGAGAGGGAGATGAGCGAGGTTTCGGGCGGCCGCATCGCTGGACCGTGGGACAGGTGTGTGTTAAAGGTCAGCAGCTACACTTTTTGTAGCTGCTGACTTTTAATAAACACTAAAAACTACTAGAACTCCTCTTTAAGGGAGGGTTATACCCCCCCTGTCAGTTTTTTTTTTTGCATTTATTTCCTATTGGGGAAATTTACTGTACATTTACTTCCTGTCCCATAGCCAAAACAGGAAGTGAGAGGGAATCTCTGCATATTAGGGGAATCCCTTGGGACCCTCAGGTCAGAACAGAACTAGTGTCCTCAATGGAAGATTTGCCCTCTATTACTTTTCTGAGAACAACCCAAAATTTTAGATTTTTATACTTTCAATGATTATGGTAAACCGGACAAATAGGGTGAATCTCCCGAAAAGGGGGGCACAGACAGCGATTAAAAACTTATTAGGAGTTCTTATCCCTCTCCACTCTGTCCAAAACTAAAAAAAAAAGCCTTTAGTTATACTGTGAAAGTTATACTGTAAACACAGATTCATATTTACGAAGATTAGCGAACATTCACTTTGCCAAGTGAACAGAATCTATTTCTTTAGTAAATGAATCCATTGCATGTTTCTATTCACGATGCAGATGTCATGTGTTGCAGTTGATTTGTCCCTCCAACTACAATGGGGTTTGGCATTCCCTCTTCATAGGATATACATTCTCTCTGCAGTACCTGTAGTTTTTATTATTGTGTTTGATTTACAATGCTTAATGCCTCTTTATTATCACCCATTTAGATTTCTTTCACCATATGTTTATGAAAACTTTATTTAACATTGCAGCTCACTTTTGAAATTTTTATTTTTGCAGGAGTCTTTGCGTGACTATCTGTGTTTAGTACGGTTAACACCACGAAGAAACCTGTTTTCTGAGAATTTTCCACCTTGTGATGGCAAAATGTTTATCAATATGGTAAAGCAGTGCCTTGCAAAGCGAAAGTCAAGAATTATAACTAACCTCGAGTAAGTGCCACTAACAAAAACCTTTTGCCTGTGTTCGTTTTTTTTGTGCCCTCCTTTCTTGTTTTGTGAATGACTTAAGCATTTTCTACAGATTTTTTTTTTTTTTTCTTTAACCACTTCAGCCCCGGAAGGATTTACCCTCTTCCTGACCAGGCCACTTTTTGCGATGCGGCACTGTGTCGTTTTAACTGACAATTGCGCGGTTGTGCGACGCTGTGCCCAAACAAAATTGACATCCTTTTTTCCCCACAAATAGAGGTTTCTTTTGGTGGTATTTGATCACTTCTGCTTTATTTTTTTTTTTTTTTGCGCTATAAACAAAAAAAGAGCGAAAATTTTGAAAAATATATATATTTTTTTGATATAATAAATATCCAAAAATAAATCAGTTTTAGGCCAATATGTATTCTTCTACATATTTTTGGTAAAAAAAAATCGCAATAAGCGTACATTGATTGGTTTGCGCAAAAGTTATAGCGTCTACAAAAAAGGGGATATATTTATGGCTTATTTATTTATTAATTTTTACTACTAAAGGCAGTGATCTGCGATTTTTTTTTTTTTTTATTTGTTTTTTTTTGTGGGACTGCGACATTACGGTTGACAGATCGGACACTTTTGACACCATTGACATTTATATAGCGATCAGAGCTCAACATGGCCACTGATTACTGTATAAATGTCACTGGCAAGGAAGGGGTTAACACTACGGGACGATCAAGGGGTTAAGATGTTTCGAACTGTGGGGGGGAATGGACTGAGGGAGTAGAGAGATCGCTGTTCCTGATCACTAAGAACAGCAGATCTCTCTACTTCACTGACAGAACAGGAGTCTGTACATTTACATTGACTGATCCCCGTTCTGGCTCTCTGAGGTGCGATCGCGGGTTTCCGGCAGACATCCCGGCCATGCACTCTGCGTGCCCCCTATAGCCCTTAAACCGGCCGCCGTACAGCTACAGCGATTCACCTGCCGCCGTGCAACAGCGGCTGGTCGGCAAGTAGTTAAACATCAGTGTTAGTTATGTGCCCACTGTACTTTTGTCTGTACAAAAGTACTTTGGCTGTGAGCATTATTTGTGTATTTAGACTGCAACATGACAAATTGAGGGCACTATTCTGTTATAGCCTTTAGGGGCTTTGTCTGCACACAAATAGAAGGCTGAACAAAATGATAAAACAGACTTTATGATACCGCTTCACCTAGTCTATTTCTTTTTTTTTCAAATCTTTTTAAGCAACAACCCAGAAATGCTAAGTTTATTTTGCAATGCAGTATTTACTTTTCAAAGTGCATAAACCTGTTGTCAAGCAGACCGCAGTTCGGTCAGCCTGACATCTGGCATCTGAACTAAATGGCACACATACAGTGACTTGAAAAAGCATTCATACCCCTTGAAATTTTCCACATTTTGTTATGTTGCAACCAAAAACATAATTGTATCTTCTGTTTCAATAGCTTTTATTAAACGTTTCAATAAAACAATGAAAAAGGAGATTATTTGGTAGAACAGCGAACAATCCTTGCGCGCTCCAAGCACGTATCATAGGAGACATACAAACGAGAGGCTTAATAGAGATTAAGGCAGACCATAACACACAGGTTATGTCTGCCATGAGGTTCCCAACCCACTTTAACTAAAATATAAGGCAGGACAGTAACTGAAGATAAATCACTGATGGAGCGTTTGAGCTTCTCAAGCTCTGCGAGGCAACTGCCTGACTAGCCACCTAGTATATTATGTGTATGTAAAACAGCGTGAGCAAGGATACATAACATTATTGAAGTAAAACCACAGTAAAGTGGTCTAGGAGGTGACTATGTAGCCTCTTCCCCATGTTGTGAGGTAAGGTTCTTCAATGGTCAAACATTACAACTGTCTCTTATGGGGGGGCCCTGCTCCTAACAATATACCCAGGAGTGTCAAAAGGGCCATGGCAGCATGATACCAAGATTTGGCTTGAGGTAAAGAGATGAAAGAAAAGGGGGGGGGGGGGAAGGAAATGGTGAATCCATCTGGGATTTCTCCATCGATCGTCCAGGTGGGTGGATCTATGTATCGAGGACCTTTAAGTAAGCAAGCCAGGGGGACCATATTTTCTCAAAAAGGGATTGTTTGTCGTGTAGAACGCTCACTATTTTTTAGTTCAGCATGATCCACGTAAATTTACGTTTCATCAATGCCATGACTATAACAGGACTTTTCCACAATGGCAATTTTGGGTGCCAGGAACATGAAGTATATTAGCGTCTGAGTGGGCCTAGGGACATTTTTCACTGGCTTATTCAGTAAGACGACACTGGCGTCTTTAACGATTTTAACCATTATGACCGAAAACATGAACGAATGAACCCTCATCCAAAAGCGGCGAACAGCGTAAATGTATTTTGTTGGAATTTTATGTGATAAACTAACACAAAGTGGCACATAATTGTGAAGTGGAAGGAAAATGATAAATGGTTTTCAATTTTTTTTTTTAGTCAGGGATAAAGTTATGGAGAAGTTTAAAGCAGGGTTAGGCTATAAAAAAATATCCCAAGCTTTGAACATCTCACGGAGCACTGTTGAATCCATCATCCAAAAATGGAAAGGGTGTATAGCACAACTGCAAACCTACCAAGACATGGCCATCCGCCTAAACTGACGGGCCGGGCAAGAAGAGCATTAACCGCTTGCCTACTGGGCACTTAAACCCCCTTCCTGCCCAGGCCAATTTTCCGCTTTCAGCACTGTGAATGACAATTGAGCGGTCATGAAACGCTGTACCCAAATAAAAATTTTATTCACACAAATAGAGCTTTCTTTTGGTGGTATTTAATCACGGCTGGGTTATATTTTTTTTGCTAAAAAAAACAAAGACCGAAAAAGTTTTGGGGAAAAAAATAGTTTGTTATAAAATTTTGAAAACGGGTAATTTTTCTCCTTCTTTGATGTGCGCTGATGCGGCTGCACTGATGGATGACACTGAAGGGTGGCACTGGCAGGTACAGACACGGCAGTGGCTCTGTGTGAAGGACCGATGTCCCTCTGACAGAAGCCGGTGATTGGCCTTTTTTTTTTTTTCGCTCACGTGAGGGGGGAAAAAAAACAAACTATTACCAATCTTCTGTTTACTTCACGTGATCAGCTGACAGCTGATCATGTGGTAAGGTATTAACGTCATTCGGCTATAGCACGGGCGGAAGGTGGTTAATTTAGAGAAGCGGCCATGGTCTGGAGGAGCTGCAGAGAGCCACAGCTGAGGTGGGAGAATCTGTCCACAGGACAACTATTAGTCGTGCACTCCACAAATCTGGCCTTTACGGAAGAGGGGCAAGAAGAAAGCCATAAGAAGTCCAGTTTGCGAGAAGCCAAGTGGCCGACCATATATGTACATGCGGTGCTCGGCAAGTGGTTAATGGGAAAGCCTGAGCATTTTACGAGCAGTTTTGATCTAGGGGGTCGACCGATTTTATTGGTCTGGCCGATATTCACTTTTTTTGAAGCATCGATCATAAACTTACCGATTTATTGTTTTAAGGGGTTTTACCAGGGTGATGCCTGCAGCTGCAGGCATCACCTCAGTACTGTTCTTTAGAGCAGATGGTCAGTTTTCTTATAACAACCGATGCGGCTCAGCAGCCACTTAGCTGTTATAACAAGCAGCAAGAGGGGACATCCCCCCCCTCCCGCCGCTTTCCACCACTCCGCCTGGGTCTCTCATCCCACTGGGAGCTCCGAGCAATTACAGTGGAAGGGTTTTGGGGTCTTATAAACCTCAAATTCCTCCATAAAGAGTACCTGTCGCTGCCTATTACTGTCACAAGGAATTTTTTACATTCCTTGTGACGGCAATAGCAGTAACTAAAAATTTTTTTTTTTTTTTTTTAAAGGACGGTGTAAAAATAAAATTTTTAATTTTACAGAATATCGGCACCTGATATCGGCCTGAAAGGCAGCCAAAAAATCGGTATTGGCCCTGCAAAAACGATATGGTCGACACTCTAGTTTTTTTCACACATTTTCTGCTCAAACAGCAGCTCTCCACCCATAATCTCCACCTCTCTTCCCCCAAGTGCTTTCTATTGGATAAACAAAAATGCCTGAAGCTATAAAACGCTTGTCATACACTTCTAAAAATGCTCAAATATTCCTGAAAGCCACTCTGCTCAGGTGAGAATGCAGCCTAAAACAGGCGTATCTGCTGGATTAATGTGGCACACACAAGTCCCAACAGTTTCCTGTGCCATTAAAGCCTCGTTCATTCCCCAGAGTGGCTAAGCAAAATGTTCTTGGGTGTGATCAACTGATGTCAATTAAACCAGACTGCTCTTCTTATTCAAATATTAAGGAATGTTATTAATTTTTTTTTTTCTTTTTTCTGTTCTGATCAGCTCCTGGAGCCCAGGTGATGGAGAACAGTTATTACAACTCTTAGATCTGCCAGCAAATGCAATGACAGGAGATATCTGCCCAGAAGACTACAAACTTTTATTTGAGTTGTTGACACATTCAGAGGATTTCAGTCAGAGTTTTGTGTTTGAAACGTGTGAAAATCTGCCAACTTTCGCCTTCTAAAACGAGGACAAATAAGACCTAGAAAACATTTTCTTTTGACATCTGTGTTTGCCGCAGGGATTAAAAAATGGCTACTCATACCTGCATTGTTATAATCTGCTGAGTATGGACATTATTATTGCTTATTTTAGCAAGGAAAGAGGAAAAAAAAACTTATTAGTGCTGAAAAGCTGAGGCATGTGATCTCATCCCAGGCAATTATTGGACCATATTATGTAATGTACTTTTAGCGAAAAGGTCTACAATTATGCTGTTTAGCATACGTAAAAGATAGTTTTCTTCTGAAGTTGAAGGGTAACTCCACTTTCATGGGGGAAAAAAATTAGCAAAAAAAGAAAAAATAATGTAGCACACTAATTACCTTGTAATTGAATTTTATTAAAAATGACCTTTTCCTTTTCAATCTGCAATCACTGTAATTTTCTGAGAATGCATTGCAAAATGGCTACCTGGAGTTGTTCTGCACACAGAGTTTGTACTGACCACTCCCCAGAAACATAATTTACTGCTTGTGTGATTGGCTCACCAATTTTCCCAGAAGTCTGCCGAAGATACAAGTCAGATTTCAGGCATCCCCTGCAACAAAAATCTCATTTTTGGAGAGTTACTTTCTATAAGAGCACGTATAAAAGGATGCAGGCCCAGCAGATTTCCTCATTAGTGCCCTGCAGCTGCACACCTGACAGTTAATTATGAAACCACTCCCATTATACCCACCCAGGACAGAGGCACAGAGAAATGCACCTGGATTTCTTCAGAATATCAAAAGGTAGTAATCTGCAACAAAGGTTGTTATAATCCTTGCAATGTACATAGATCACCCAGAGAGGAATGTTTTTTTTTTTTTTTCCCTCAACAAAAGTGGAGTTACACTTTTTAATTTTAGTGTCCTAATTTCCACTAATAGGTATTTACCTTTTTATGTTGCAATGTAAATTGCAGCGGCGGCTAACATTGTGTTTTTCACAGAAAATGTATGCGTTATCCATTTGCTCTGATTTTACCTTTTGGTAAAATGGTTGCACTGAAATTGCCATCTTTATAGGATCGCTTTGTAAATATTTATAAGAATTCCTGGATTATAATTATGTATATAATAAATATGAGAAAATCATGCTTATCCTTGAAGTGATGTGTTTTTTTTTTTTACTTTATTTTGATTCTACTGTATCCTGTTGTTCTGAAGGTTTATCTTTAATCATGTTTCTGTATGAAAAAGGAAGTACGCACAAGGGAAATCATTTGCAAATCACAAGCATTTTGTAAGATATTAAAGTGGTGAGGGGGGTGGTAAATGCTACCCTCCCCTACAAAAAGGTGCTTTATAAACACAGAGGTTGCCCGCCTAATTTCAATAAAATCTGGGATAGGTGGGTGGAAGACTCAACCACCTGCACAGAACATGACTGAACCAAGACCACTCCGCCACCCCTTACGGCAACCTAGATTTACATGAACTTCTCTGTGCTGTAGTGACCCCCCAACCATGTGACGCAATAATAAATGCCCTCCATCTGCTCTCAGGGCTCACAGACGAGTGGTGTGCCCCCTCTACCCCCTGCCCGGACCCCCAGATAGCTCCCGAGCACAACAGCAATGTATATGTATTACCCATTCTAATACAGTGTCAGATGTGATATCCTTAAAATTGGTGCATGTTGCACCCTGTACTTGTTTGTATATTCTTTTATTTTTATACTCCAATAAACGTTTTTCTGATTTAAAAAAAAAAGATATTAAAGTGGTTCTAAAAGCAGGAGTTTTTTTTTTTTTTTTTTTTTTTTTTTTTTATCTTATGCATTAAGATAAAAAAACTTTTTGTGTGCAGCAGCCCCCCTCATACTTACCTGATCCCCCCCATCTCAATCCAGCGAAGTTGCACGAGAACCTCGGCTACCTGGGACTCTCCTGACGGATTGGCTGAGAAACAGCAGTGGGCGCCATAGGCTCCCACTGCTGTCAAAGTCAGTGAGTCAATCGGGGGAGAGAGAGGGCCGGATCAAGCCACAGGTTCATGTCTGAATGGACGCACAGAGCAGCGGCTTGGAAAGGGTGCCCCCATAGCATGCCCTTTACTGCGGGGGGCAGGAAGGAGGGGCCAGGAATGCCAAAGTGGGACCCGAGAAGAGAAGGATCTGCGCTGCTCTGTGCAAAACCATTTCACAAAGCAGGTAAGAGTAACATATTTGTTTTCTCTTATGTTCACCGACTGACACAGCTCCTCTCTTAGACCATTGGGTTGTTATGCCACCTTCAGGAGAAGACTAGGCATTACATGTTAACATGTGATAATAAAACTAGAACTTTCTAGTTCCGCCCAAGGGGTGGTCCCTTAGGTAACAACCCCACAGCATGCTACTGCAGCCTCAGTTTTATTTTGCCTAGTGAAGGAGAAAGACCTAGGAACCCTGATGGGCCCATTGGTCTGTCTGTTTCTGCAGAAGCTTGTTTTTTGCGCAAGATGATAGATCCTGTGATCTGCTATCAACAGCCAGCTGGGTGACAGGCTGGATACCCTTATCCTTGTAGTCTCCCCAGTCTGGCCATCGAGCGTGTGCAGGTCGCAGCTACGGCTCGGCAGGCCACGACGAAACCTCAGCTCCAGAGGTGGTCGGTGAGCTTTTATGCTCCGGGGCATACATATGACCGGGCTACTGATGTCTGCGTCACAGTATGCTGGGCCAGCAGCTACCCTGTACTGATCAGTGAGTAGTTCTGCAATGGAATGTCTCCCAGCTCTTCAGGACTGGTAAGTACAGCTCTCCCTGCCTTGGTGGGGCTGAGCAGCTGGGCATTCCCTGGGAGGTCGATTCGGGGGTCCCTCACCTCCCTCTCTTCTCTCCCTGTCCCTATCCTTCCTCTCCCCCCTTCCCTGTGGGGGATGCTGCATGGGCTGCTGAGCGGTGTGTGTGCCATAGACAGGGGCTCCCCAGGGGGCTCTCACCTGGGGTGGGGACTGCGCTGGGTAGCTGTGCCCTGGTGGTTGTCTGTAGGTCTCTCCCCTGGGTGTCTGGAGGCTGTGTCTGCTGATCGCTGTAGCGCTGTTTACCGCCATTTCTCTGCCTGTTGTTTCACTGTCCTTCATTGCATACAGTGTTCGGTGGCCATTTTTGGTGTGACCAGGGAGCAGCATGCTCTGTCTCCCATTTTACTGTAGTCCGGTGGCCATTTTCCCTGTGATTGTGTCCTTTATACTGGACACTCGGCAGCCATTTTCTTGAAGCCTAAACACGTTTTTGGTCAGTGTCCGTGCCATTCAGAGCAGCTCTGCACAGCGCGGTGTGGTCTACTATGCATCTGGGAGCTGACACAGGATACAGGCACTATTAGCTGGACGGCGCAGAACCAGTCAGGGTGGTGAGTCCTGCTTGAAAGAGCCCCTCAGCCAGCAGCAGTTAGGAGGGTGGGACCATCACTGTCCTAAGTCCCCAACAGGTGGCAGACAGGGTAGGGTCAGCTTGGCTTCAGAAACTGGTGTTCCTTCCCCCGAAATCCAGGCAATTGCAACCAGTTCACCTGCAGACAGTGCAGTGCCTCTGGACGCCTTGTCGGCGGTCCTCAATTTGTTCGTTGCCAAGATGGAGGCGGTGCGTGGGCGCAAAGGTGGTAAACGGCCCCTGCCCCCTCCTCCGGGGAGAGCTCTGATGCAGACTCTGGCCCTGCTGAGGCTGGTGACCCCTGTTCTGTCGTTTCAGATGACGCTGACCAGGACCGATCGGACAGTGAGGATGAGTCCCTGTCCAGGTCCGTGCGCAACAAAGCGCTTGTTGGAGCACTTATCACAGCTGTGCATGATACCCTGAAGATTCAGGAGCCAGCAGATCACTCTGCTGATGTAGCGGTCCCTTTTGGGTCCCATAAGCCAGCCCATTCACCTAGGATGTTCCCGTATCTGACTTATTTTGATGAGTTAATTTACAAGGAATGGGGGCGACCGCAGCGGACCTTTTCGGTCCCCAAATACATGGCGGTTTGTTACCCCTTTGAGGAGAGCCTTCTCAAAAAATGGTCAGCTCCTCCGGTCGTGGACCCCCCAGTTTCCGGGTTAAACAAAGTAACCACAATCCCGGTAGAGGGGACTCCTGCCTTTTTAAGGATCCCATGGACAGGAAGGCCAAGGCAGTGGCTCGTTCCTTGTTTACGGCTGTGAGGTCAGCAATGCGACCAGTACTGGCATCCGCACTTGTGTCTCAGACACTCACTGAGTGGGCAAAACTTTTGCACCGCGAATTGGGAGAGCAACAGGCTTCTCCTGTCTGCGTGGAACTAGCAGACCAATTAGTGCAAGGCCTTAAGTACATTTGTGACGCGGCCCTGGATACTCTCCCTCTGTTATCCAGGGCTTTAGTGTCAGCAGTGGTGCTGAGGTGCCTGATTTGGCTAAAATGCTGGTCTGCTGACCAGGCATCTATAAAAGCCCTGACGGATCTTCCCTTCCTTGGCGACCAGCTCTTTGGAGCCTCATTAGATGACATTATTGAAAATGCCACAGGTGGTTAGAGTACACTACTCCCACAGGCCAGGAAGGCTAAGGAGCCACGCCGTAGGCAAGGGCCCTCTTTTTCCGCTCACAACCGGCTTTTTCGTCCGCCCGGGGCTTCGGCTAAGCATCCCCAGCCCGACAGGACGACCTCTGAAGGACAAAAGCGTCCCTGGAACCGCAAGCCTAACAAGCCTGCGAGCAAAAGCGATACCGCATGAAGGTTTGCCCCTGCCTGCAACGCGGGTGGGTCTCTTGGCTGTCTGACCAATGGGTCTGCGATCTGATTTCCTCAGGCTACAAGATAGAGTTTCTCTCTTGGCCGCAAAACAGATTCTTCCCTCCAGCATACCCGTACTCCCGGCTCGCCGGGAGGCCCTATTGGGGGCGGCAAGGGACCTGCTGAGTCGCGGGGTGATAGTACCTGTCCTAGAATCAGAACGTTTCCAGGGGTTATACTCGAACCTGTTTGTAGTCCCCAAAAAGGAAGGGGTACGTCCAATCTTGGACCTAAAAGCCCTCAATTACTTTGAAAAAGTACAGAGGTTCAGAATGGAATCAGTTCGCTCGGTAGTCGCTGTACTCTATCAAGGGGACCCCCTGGCATCTTTGGACATCCAGGATGCGTACCTGCACATACCCATATGCCTTCGGCATCAGAGGTTTCTGCGGTTTGCAGTTGGGGAAACGCACTACCAGTTTGGCTTTCCCCTTTGGTTTGGCATCAGCCCCCTGAGTCTTTACCAAGGTATTGGCTCCTGTTTTGGCGTTGCTGCGACAATGTGGGATCGCGATCGTGGGTTACCTAGACTATCTCCTCCTGAGAGCATCTTCCGCCTCAGAGTTGGAGGAGGATGTGGCGATCACCATGCAGATCCTGCAGGAATTTGGGTGGCTGTTGAACCTAAAAAAGTCAGTGATTGTACCGACTCAGCGTTTGGAGTACCTAGGCTTACTGCTGGACTCCATGGAAGCGCGAGTGTTTCTCCCTTTAGACAAGCTGCAGACTCTCAGAGCCGCGGTAAAACTGCTGATGAACCACAAGTGGTCGTCGCTACGCTTCTGCATGCGAGTCCTGGGACTCATGGTGGCCTCCTTCGAGGCAGTATCATATGCCAAGTTTCACATCAGAGTCTTGCAGAAGGAGATCTTGACAAAGTGGGACAAATCTCCGTTGGCTCTGGATCGGCAGATTCAGGTGAGCCAGTTAGTCAGGGATTCCCTGCTCCTGGTGGCTGAGGTCCCTGGCACTTCGGCCCGGGAAGTCGTTCCTACCTCTGAAATGGATGGTGATCACAACGGACGCTAGCCTAACCGGCTGGGGTGGAGTAAAGGGAGTTCAGTCGACCCAGGGCCTCTGGTCGGTGGAGGAATCCAAGTTGCCGATCAATCTGCTTGAGCTGAGAGCGATCAGGCTATGCCTCTTCACATGGTTGATAAGACTTCAAGAGCGTCCGATCAGGATCCATTTAGACAACGCCATGGTGGTGGCATACGTCAATCACCAAGGAGGAACAAGAAGCTCAGCCGCCGCACGGGAGGTCGCTCACATCCTTTAGTGGGCAGAGCGACATGTACCGGCCCTGTCGGCCATTTACATCCTGGGAGTGGCAAACTGGCAGGCGGACTATCTAAGTCGCCAGATGCTGGACCCAGGAGAATGGGAGTGGCATCCGGAGGTGTTCAGGCTACTGTGCCTGTGATGGGGCACACCAGACATGGATGTTTTGGCCTCCTGTCTCAATCGAAAGGTGCCGAGATTCGTGTCCAGGACAAGAGATCTTTGGGCAGATGCGTCAGACGGTGGCTCTGTGGGATCAGTACCAGCTGATCTATGCCTTTCCATCGCTGAAACTGTTACCACGTCTGCTCCGCAGAGTGGAGGCCGGGGGGATTCCAGTAATACTGATTGCCCCAGATTGGCCCCAGCGTCCCTGGTACGCAGACCTAGTGCGCCTGGTGGCGGACGCCCCATGGCGACTGCCGTTACAAGAGGATCTTTTTGTCTCAAGGTCCAAACCTCCATCCTGCTTTACCATCGCTGGTTTTAACGGCATGGCTATTGAGAGCCAGGTGTTGAGGAACCGGGGTCTTTCGGACTCGTTGAGTCCAACTATGTTGAGAGCACGGAAATCTTCTTCTCGGAAGATATATCAGCGTACCTGGAAGGCCTACATCTCCATGTGTGAGGAGAAAGGTTGGCGTCCGTGCGCCTTTTCTACATCCAGGATAATGTTGTCTACAGCAAGGAGTAGACCAGAAACTGGCTTTAAGCACCATTTAAGGGACACATATCAGCTTTGGCTTTTGAACCTGGTGTTATCGGCACTTCAAAAACCGTCATTTGAAGAGATCAGGGAGATCCCTCTGTTGACTCTTTCCCAGAAAGTGGTCTTTTTAGTGGCCATTACTCCGGCTAGGAGGGTTTTGGAGCTGGCGGCCTTGTCTTGCAAGTCGCCCTATCTGGTTATCCACAAGGATAAGGTGGTGTTGCGTCCGCAACCTGCTTTTCTGCCGAAGGTGGTTTTGGCGTTCCACATCAATGAAGACATTGTGTTACCATCTTTGTGTCCTAAACCGACACATCCTAAAGAGGTGGCCCTCCATTCCCTGGTCATGGTTCGGGCTCTGATGGTGTATTTGTCTGCTACTAGTCCCTTTCGGAAGTCAGACTCCTTGTTTGTTTTGGTGGCTGGTCCGAAAAAAGGCATGGCGGTCTCGTCGGCCACCATTTCCAGGTGGATCAGACAGATTGTAGTACAGGCCTACGCCTTGAAGGGGCAGGTGCCCCCCTTTCCGGTCACGGCCCACTCCACAAGGGCAATCGGAACGTTTTGGGCCTTCCGACATCAAGCGTCTGTCGCTCAAGTGTGTAAAGCGGCGACTTGGTCGTCTGTTCACACCTTTACAAAATTCTACAAGGTAGATGTCAGTGCATCGGCTGATGCCTGTTTTGGCAGCAAAGTTTTGCAGGCGGCCGTATAATTGCAATTACACTTACATTTTTTCCTGTTTTTTTTGTAAAAACACAGTACCTTAAGTAAATGCACTGTTGCATTTGTTGACGCAGTTCTGAGGCGGTTTGAAGGTAGTGACTCCCAGTTGAGGAGCACTCTGTTTTTTTTTTTTTTGTGGGTAACAAAGTGTTTTGGTTCCCACACGCTGTTGTTTTTTGTGGGTAAAGTTATACTAGTTCCCACATGCCATGGTGGGTGAAGTTTTTATGCTGTTTTCCCACCCCTCGTTTTGGCACTGCTTGGGGACGTCCCAATGGTCTAAGAGAGGAGCTGTGTCAGTCGGTGATCGTAAGAGAAAATAGGATTTTTTGTACTCACCGTAAAATCCTTTTCTCTGTAGTTCACCGACTGACACAGTACCCACCCCTCCTATTTTTGTCTATGTTATACTGCTTGTTGACGTACTGAGGCTGCAGTAGCATGCTGTGGGGTTGTTACCTAAGGGACCGCCCCTTGGGCGGAACTAGAAAGTTCTAGTTTTATTATCACATGTTAACATGTAATGCCTAGTCTTCTCCTGAAGGTGGCATAACAACCCAATGGTCTAAGAGAGGAGCTGTGTCAGTCGGTGAACTACAGAGAAAAGGATTTTACGGTGAGTACAAAAAATCCTATTTTTTGCTTGTTTTTAAACAAAAACAAAAAAATATTGTATCACTTTAACTTGTAAACTATCAGTGTTTAAGCCCCCGTTCACACCTATGCGAATTAGATGCGGCTTACACCGCATCCAATTCGCAGGACATTTTAAAATATATTCAAATTAATGTATCTTGTTCACATATGTGCCTTGCATTCGCACTGCGCATTGCACAAAAAACGTGTGCGTTTTCTGGGCATTGCGGTGCGAATTGCAAGCGCATTGACCTCTATGGGAAAGCATCTAATTCGCAGATGCATTCCGTACTGAACAAGAAATCTCTCCTTCTCCCCCTCCTCTCCCCCCTCTCCCTGCTCAGCTGATGCGCTGATAGAACGGAGCGGCACCGCTGAACAGCTACATTTTCTCTTCACAGAAAATGTAGCTGGAATTCGCACCGCACTGGTGTGAACCCGGGTTTAAGGAAAAGAAAACTGCTCTGGATGATGAAAGGACCTTATTAGGTTAGAAATAGAAATATGGGGGTGGCTGTTTATTTTGATGGTGCAAGCTCCAGGCTGGCTTTCTTATTTGTTCACTACTCCGTAAAACCACTAACCCAGAATAAGAATTGTGTATTTGGTATACCAGCACCTGAAATGTACATGTTTCTTTTAAGTCATTGACCTAAATAGGTACAAAATCCCCAAAGACTCCAACTCTGCTAGAAACATTTTTTTAATTTTTTTCCACCATTTTTTTTTCCACACATTTTAAATGCACATGAAAAGATATGATAAAATATGAACTTTTGTGAGATACTATATATGTTTTATTGCTTTAAAAAAAAAAAAAACATATATACAGTATCTCACAAAAGTGAGTACACCCCTCAAGTTTTTGTTAATATTTTATATCTTTTCATAGGACAACACTGAAGAAATGACACTTTGCTACAATGTAAAGTAGTGAGTGTACAGCTTGTATAACTGTAAAATTGCTGTCCCCTCAAAATAACTCAACACACAGCCATTAATGTCTAAACCGCTGGCAACAAAAGTGAGTACACCCCTAAGTGAATATGTTCAAATTGGGCCCAAAGTGTCAATATTTTGTGTGGCCACCATTATTTTCCAGCACTTCCTTAACCCTCTTAGGCATGGAGTTCACCAGAGCTTCACAGGTTGCCACTGGAGTCCTCTTCCACTACTCCATGACGGCATCACGGAGATGGTGGATGTTAGAGACTTTGCGCTCCTCCACCTTCCATTTGAGGAAGCTCAATAGGGTTTAGGTCTGGAGATATGTTTGGCCAGTCCATCACCTTTTACCCTCACCTACTTTAGCAAGGCAGTGGTCGTCTTGGAGGTGTGTTTGTGGTCGTTATGTTTGATTGCTGCCCTGAGGCCCAGTCTTCGAAGAGAGGGGATCATGTTCTGCTTCATTATATCACAGTACATGTTGGCATTCATGGTTCCCTCAATGAACTGTAGCGCCTCAGTGCCGACAGCACTCATGCAGCCCCAGACCATGACACTCCCACCACCATGCTTGACTGTAGGCAAGACGCACTTGTTTTTGTACTCCTCACCTGGTTGCTGCCACACACGCTTGACACCATCTGAACCAAATAAGTTTATCTTGGTCTAATCAGACCACAGGACATGGTTCCAGTAATCCATGTCCTTAGTCTGCTTGTCTGCAGCAAACTGCAGGCTTTCTTGTGCATCATGTTTAGAAGAGGCTTCCTTCTGGGACGACAGCCATGCAGACCAATTTGATGCGGTGTGCAGCGTGTGGTCTGAGCACTGACAGGCTGACCCCACCCCTTCAACCTCTGCAGCAATGCTGGCAGCACTCAATTGTCTATTTTACAAAGACATCCTTTGGATATGATGCTGAGCACGTTCATTCAACTTCTCTGGTTGACCATGGCAAGGCCTGTTCTGAGTGGAACCTGTCCTGTTAGGCAGCTGTATGGTCTTGGCCACCATGCTGCAGCTCAGTTTCAGGGTCTTGGAAATCTTCTTAAAGCCTAGGCCATCTTTATTTTTTATTTTTTTTAAAGATCCTCAAAGTTCTTTGTCATGAGGTGCCAGTTTGGACTTCCAGTGACCAGTATGAGAGAGTGAGAGCGATAACACCAAATTTAACACACCTGTACCCCTTTTACACATTCACATGACACCGTGAGGGAAAATGGCTAATTGGGCCCAATTTGGACATTTTCATCTAGAGGTGTACTCACTTTTGTTGCCAGCGGTTTAAACATTAATGGCTGTGTGTTGAGTTATTTTGAGGGGACAGCAAAATTACACTGTTATGCAAGCTGTGCACTCACGGCCTTATATTTGTAGCAAAGTGTCATTTCTTCAGTGTTGTCACATGAAAAGGTATATTAAAATAATTACAAAAATATGAGGGGTGTACTTGCTTTTGTGAGATACTGTATTTTGTGAAAGCAGAGGATCCAAAGAATAATAGCATGGTAGTTGCAGTTGTTTGTGTTGCATGATAACGCAACTATTTATCAAACTGCTACCAAAAGAAAAACTACATTCATAATTGTAGTGATACAAACGGAAAACTCTCCGAACTTTCTGTAAATGATAAAAGATGAGAAAAATCTCAGCCCTCGCACACCATACAAGCCCAGCATGTAATAAGTGATGACATCCTCAGCCTAACTCCACCCAGGCCACGCCCCCAATGTCAGGGTGTGTGGCCTGGATAGAGTGAGGCCGCTATCATGCTGGGCATGTATGGTGTGTAGTGGCTGAGATTTTGCTCTATTTGTTCTGAGGGTTACAAGAAGTGAAGGTGGACTCTTAGCCTGACCTCATTGAAACACACCGAATGGGGCACATAGATGCTAGAGCGGAGACCCTAAAGTTGGTTTAGGTTCAAAGTGATAAAAGATGAGGCAGAGTTATCCCTGGTTCACATAGCAGCGATTTGACATGTCAAACTGACGGCTATTGCCGGCAACGGCACCGTCCGAATCGGTGCAACGCCGCATCGATTCCCAAAAGTATTTTCTGTACTACTTTTGGCGACTTCAGGGTGCGATTTCAATAGACATCTGTGCAGAAACTGGCACAGATGTCTCTCTGAAATCGCCCCCAAAATCGGGACTGACGTGGGAATGAAATTGCGTGAGTTAAGCTGTTACCTGTTTATCTGCATTCTTCTCTTTTTTACATCCATGCAGAGTGTAGAATTTATAAAGCTTGTCTGGGGTGTCAGGGGAGAAAAGGGGGTGTAGAGCTCTAAGAACTGATTGGCAGGAAAGGAACACACCCCCATTCACACAGCACACAGATACAGAGCTGAGGCTGTCGATCAGCTGGAGCTCCCTCCCCTGTCACCATTTTTTCGCTTGGTGCCAAGAAAACTTGTCAGAAGTGATTCATGCTGATAGCAGAGAAACGAAGCAGCAGACAGAAATCATACTTAGTGCTCTTAATTGAGACAAGTACATGCTATAGAGGGATGTGCTTTGTTCACATTTCATGTCTGAAGTTTACAACCTCTTTATGTAAACTGATACCAAATATAGCAAGATGTAACTTTTTGCTGACCCCATAACACGTATGTATGGCTGCAAGGCAGTTGGGCACTAATGCCCACATGATGCACATATCCACCCATGACGGCTTTCTTTGCGAATGGTATGCATACTGCATGCTCGTAGCACAATGACTGAACTGTCACTGACTGCTCCTCGTAAAAAATCCAACTAATAATAAAACCTACATCTAAATATTGTACAAATAACCCAAACAATGGTTATTTGAAAGTGGTTCTGTAAACCTTGTAGTGGGACATTGCTGCCACCTAGTGGACTAATTAGAGAAGATATGCAATGCTGGAAAAAAGCTCTTACAACTGTTTTGAGTTGCCCATTTTTTTTTTCAACAAGAGGTAATTAAAACATCACATTCATTGTAGACATGATTAAAATACAAAAAAAATAAAATCATTCATTATACATCTTCATTTAGGTGATCAAACAAGTGAGATTCTGGTTATATGGTGGCTAAGGGTTCCTGTGTTATCCCGACATGTTTTGCCAGTGTTGGCTTCATCTGGGATTTGAGAACCACCGGAAATGATGTAAACCTATACAGAAATATATAAGAATACAATATTAAAAAATATTTAAGGATATATACATAAATTATAAATACAAAAAGTATGTACATCATTTGCCATTGTCCACCCATCCCAAAGCTTACCCCGGCAAGCCCCCAGGCGATCACCACTAGGATGAGCACCACCGACTAGATAGGCTGGTTTTGCTGAGACACAAAAAAAAAGGAGATAAGAGAGAGGAATATATTTTTTTCTCTCTCTTTTTTTTTTTTTTCTCCTTTGTTTTGTGTCTCAGCAAAACCAGCCTATCTAGTCTGGATACGTGTTGTCCTATATGCAGGCACCCTCTTGTGCTTACTCTGTATATTGTTCTCCAAGTAAGTAAATCCTATGGATTATTAAATGAAAATGTGGTATAGACTCCCTCAATAGCTACTTCCAACAAGCTCAGTAGATTGTTGTTTTTTTTTTTTTTTTTTTATATATATATATATTTCAGGTACTTACATGGGTATATAGCACTTTCAAGTTACATATGTATTATGCATTCACATCAGCCCCTCCCCTCAAGGAGCTTACAGCCTAAGGTCCCTAACTCACATTCCTACATACACATGCCATGGCCAATGAACCTATCAGCATGACACAGGAAGAACATACAAACTCCATGCAGGTAGTGCCATGGTTGGGATTGATCCGCTGACCCTACTGCTGCTAGGCGGAATTGCTAACCACTTAGCCACTGTTGCCTGTTAAAAAATAAATTAAAAAAAAGATGGTTGTATTGCTAAATGCACAAAATATAACTGAATACTAACATTTAAAGATAATAAAGCCATGGGTAGTTGATCCAGGGAAAAAAATTGGACCATACTTTATTGGAGATTTCTTTTATTGCCTTCTACTGGATCAACTGTGGGTATAGGATTGTGTATACAAATGTTTTCAGTTAGTTTTTCACACTGAAACGGTGAGCTTGCAGGATGCTAGAAAAATTCCTGCAAGCAGCATCTTTTTTTTTTTAACAATTAAAGGTGCTTTATTGAGAAAAAGAAGAAATGGCTGCACATCCAAAGGTTCCAAAACAAAGTGCCTTTTATGACCAGGATACACCATGGACACCAGGTATTAGTCACACAGATGCGTTTCACACATCTGACCTGTGCTTAAGCACAGGGACCTGGTGTCCATGGTGTATCCTGGTTGTTTTCAATAAAAGGTCGTTTGTTTTGGAACCTTTGGATGTGCAGCCTTTTCTTCTTTTTCTCAAGTTTTCATGGAGGCAGGCCGGGGCTAACACTCCTACTTGGTTCCAATTGAGGTATTGCACACACCTAGAGCAGCGGATCCCTTTGCTAAAGGTGCTTTATTGTTGTCATATAAAGTAAATACAGTATACCACTTGACATAGTACAGAACACTTCATGCTAAATAAACACATACAAGTACAGGAATAGAGGTATGGTGACCATGATATACAGTAACTAGTCAAATATGCATAGTACAGTGTAGAGAGTAGGGTTATCAGCAGGAAAATTTCAGTCCCATATACCACAGTAACTTTGATGAGCTAATCACCAATGGAGACCTAGGTAGAGGTTCAAGGGCCCCACACTTTATCGTATTTCCACTGACAACCCTTATTTATGTAAGTGATCCTATACATAGGGAGGGCCGCATCAATTTGTGCCTCCCAAGAGAGAGAGGGAGGGCGTGATCCATTTCAGCAGAATCTCCTTTGCATAGAATAAAAAGGTAAGAAATTAACAGTTTGGAATGATGAGAGCGTTGTGCATTCTCATGTACCCCCAGCAGGGCCAGCTCCAGTAGTACTGGTAGGGACAGTTGTAGCCCCAAATTTATTTCACTGACTACCGCTGACCAATAGGTCGATATAATTGGGCATTCCCAAAACATATTGAAGAATGTACCCACATGTGTTTTACACCTGGAGCATATGGGATCTCTGTCCAGAAAAATTTGATGGAGTTTCTGGGGTGTGTAGTAGATTCTATGTAAGAATTTCACTTGGATGAGCTTGTGATTGGAAGAGGTGACTAGTTTGGGGCCATGTTCAAGGCAGTCCTCCCTGTCCAGTGAAGGTATGTCTCTATGCCATATTTACCACAGTCTCTCTATCTTGAATGAGTCGGTGCCCAGGAGTGCTCCATATGGAGTGGAGAGGGGTTTACTAAGGTCTCTTGGTGACAGAAGTTCTTGAATGGGGTCAGCTTGGAGGAGAGGCAAACAAGGAAACTGGGCCCTAACAGCGTCTCAAAGTTGCAGGTACCTAAACCGCATCCATTGGGTTAGATTGTATTTAATCAGTAACTCTGGGAGCATACATCCTGGGGCATAACATGGCTCAAAGTTGTAATACCATATCTGACCCATATGTGGGGGTCCAGAATGGTACGAAAATGTGGTAGGTTGGGGTTCCCCCATAGCGGATGCACCAGTGATCATTGGTCAGACTGCATAAAACGTCTCCTAGCAGCTGCCCACACCCTCCACATCACTCGCGTAGGCCCCAGAATTGCAGCATACGCCCCTGTAGGCAAAGTTATAGAGGTCAGCCAATCAGCCTCCAGACACATACACATATACACTGCTCCTCCACCGCCTCTGCCTATTGAAATGAATGGGCACCGCTGCCGAAGCGCCTGCAAAGCACTTTGGCAGCGGCGCTTTTGGGGCCCACTTAACCCTTTCCTCAGCCGCTAGCGGGGGCTAAAAGCACCCCGCTAACGGCATAAAACTAGAAGCCGCACTATTATGTCCCATACACACGATAGGATTTTCCGACGGAAAATGTTCTATGGGAGCTTGTTGTCGGAAATTCCGACTGTGTGTAGGCTCCATCGGACATTTTCCATCGGAATTTCCAACACACAAAATTTGAGATCTGGATCTCAAATTTTCCGACAACAAAATCCGTCCTCGTAAATTCCGATCGTCTGTACACAATTCCGATGCACAAAGTTCCACTCATGCTCGGAATCAAGCAGAAGAGCCACACTGGCTATTGAACTTAATTTTTCTGGGCTCTGTTGTACCTCACCGGGCTCTTGACGTTTGGAATTTCCGACAAGATTTGTGTGACAGTGTGTATGCAAGACAAGTTTGAGCCAACATCCGTCGGGAAAAAAAACATGTATTTTGTTGTCGGAAAATCCTATTGTGTGTACAGGGCATTAGTGTGAAAGGGCTCTACATGTTGTTGTTCTTCCAACACTAGCCTCTCTATTGATTGACATTGTTGTCAACGTAGCCATCTAAGGGTGGCTACGTAGCTCCTCCATAGATACAGTGGAGGGAGAGAATGTAGCCACTTGAGGACAGGCAGTGCATTACTACACAATCAGATAAAAATAGAGCAATACATGCCTGAAAAAATAAAACAAATGCAGCCATCTCATCCAATGACTGGTGAGCTACAATAAATTATTACATTTTTGTGTTTGGGTATAGTTACACTTTAAGTAATTTCTAACCAAAAATGCAGATTTTAACATGTGCAATAAGATAAAAAAAAAGTGGTTAACGCTAGTTGTTTTTTTTTATGATGTTTGTACGTTGTTTTTTTTATCTTGTAAATTTTCTTTTCATTATATATTAAAATGTTTTGTTTTTAGCATTTTCAGTTTTTCTGTACTGTTTTGGGATATTTTTTCAGTCTAATGACTGTATATAATAGAATCACAATGAAGGGTTAATATGACAACATTCATAGGAAGTGTTTTGTGTCCTGATGAAGAACTTGTGAAGGACGAGTGTTAGCCAGTGGTGGTGGGAAGTTGGTTGTTCTTAGCACACTAAGCATATTTATGCTGGATTCAGGCAACTGGAATTGTGGATTTGTTTTAAATAAAGCTGGTTGATTCACATTTCAGTAGCAGTGATCTTTTGTTCCTGTTAGCTGAGGTTGCTGGGCAACAGGAAGGAAACCTGAGAGCTGAGCACTGTGGGTAAATGAAAGCGAGGCTTGGTTTCCAGGAAGGAGCACACAGAGAGATGAACATCGTGCAGAGATCCAGCACCATAAGAGCAGTGTGACAGTGAATGCAGGTACTGTGTGTGTTCAGCTGATGGGATGGGATCTTTATAGATTTTATCTCAGTTCTATTAATACACAGAATTTAATAGAACAAGGTTGAATAAAACCGTCTACTTTCCCCTTCATATTTTCATTTTTATTTTTCCTGTAATTTGTTATGTTTATATTGGTTTGATGTTTTCTTTTTTTTTTCTATAATCTTTTTATTAATATTTAGATGAATAACTATATAAACAATAAAAAAAAAAAATGATGCTGTCTTCATTGATAAGCCTGGAGTAGAATCTGAACCCAGGTGAGTCCCCCAGGAAACTGTCACCTGTATGAGCCAATCATCTGAAGCCGGGTCATTACCTGCTGCATGTACAGTATACACACCCCAGGTATACAGTGGTGTGAAAAAGTGTTTGCCCCCTTCCTCATTTCCTGTTCCTTTGCATGTTTGTCACACTTAAGTGTTTCGGAACATCAAACCAATTTAAACAATAGTCAAGGACAACACAAGTAAACACAAAATGCAATTTGTAAATGAAGGTGTTTATTATTAAAGGAGAAAAAAAATCCAAACCATCATGGCCCTGTGTGAAAAAGTGATTGCCCCCCTTGTTAAAACATACTATAACTGTGGTTGTCCACACCTGAGTTCAATTTCTCTAGCCACACCCAGGCCTGATTATTGCCACACCTGTTCACAATCAAGGCATCACTTAAATAGGAGCTGCTTGACACAGTAAGGTCCACCAGAAGATCCTTAAAAGCTACACATCATGCCGAGACCCAAAGAAATTCAGGAACAATTGAGAAAGAAAGTAATTGAGATCTATCAGTCTGGAAAGGGTTATAAAGCCATTTCCAAAGCTTTGGGAATCCAGCGAACCACAGTGAGAGCCATTATCCACAAATGGCGAAGACATGGAACAGTGGTGAACCTTCCCAGGAGTGGCCGGCCGCCCAAAATTACCCCAAAAGCGCAGCGACGACTCATCCAAGAGGTCACAAAAGACCCCACAACAACGTCCAAGGAACTGCAGGCCTCACTTGCCTCAGTTAAGGTCAGCGTTCATGCCTCCACCATCAGGAAAAGACTGGGCAAAAATGGCCTGCATGGCAGAGTTCCAAGGAGAAAACCACTGCTGAGCAAAAAGAACATCAAAGCTCGTCTTAATTTCTCCACAACACATCTGGATGATCCCCAAGACTTTTGGGACAACATTCTGTGGACCGATGAGACAAAAGTGGAACTCTTTGGAAGGTGTGTGTCCAAGTATATCTGGCGTAGAAGGAACACTGCATTTCAGAAAAAGAACATTATACCAACAGTAAAATATGGTGGTGGTAGTGTGATGGTCTGGGGCTGTTTTGCTGCTTCAGGACCTGGAAGACTTGCCGTGATAAAAGGAACTATGAATTCTGCTGTCTACCAAGAGATCCTGAAGGAGAATGTCCGACCATCTGTTCGTGTACTCAAGCTGAAACGAACTTGGGTTCTGCAGCAGGACAATGATCCTAAACACACCAGCAAGTCCACCACCGAATGGCTGAAGAAAAACAAAATGAAGACTTTGGAGTGGCCTAGCCAAAGTCCTGACCTGAATCCTATTGAGATGTTGTGGTATGACCTTAAAAAGGCCGTTCATGCTCGAAAACCCTCTAATGTAACTGAATTAGGACAATTCTGCAAAGATGAGTGGGCCAAAATTCCTCCAGGACGCTGTAAAAGCCTCATTGCACGTTATCGCAAACGCTTGGTTGCAGTTGTTGCTGCTAAGGGTGGCCCAACCAGTTATTATGTTTAGGGGGCAATCACTTTTTCACACAGGGCCATGATGGTTTGGATTTTTTTTCACCTTTAATAATAAACACCTTCATTTATAAATTGCATTTTGTGTTTACTTGTGTTGTCCTTGACTATTGTTTAAATTGGTTTGATGTTCCGAAACACTTAAGTGTGACAAACATGCAAAGGAACAGGAAATGAGGAAGGGGGCAAACACTTTTTCACACCACTGTAAGTGTGGCTGCAGGGCAGAGAATGTCCCGGCCGCAGATGATTGGCTAGTACACGTGACAGCGTCTTAAGGGGCTTGCAAACCGGGCTTCAGATCCTAGTTGAAACACACCTGGGCTCATCACTATGACTGGAGAATCGTGCTTTGTGGGCTGTACCTCCTTGTTGTAAGTGTGTTTATTGTAGTATATTCTCTTTCCAGTGATAACCTAGCATGGCGGGAAAAGTTGAGAAGTTCCAAAGTCCCGGAAAGGGTAATGGACTACGGGCAGCCAGAGACCTTGATGTGGGCGAGACGGTGGCAAATGCCAAGCCCTTTGTATACACTGTGTGCCGAGAGAAGAACAGAGACACAACATGTCACCACTGCCTGCACAGGTACATCAAACCCTGATAGTGTTCAACGGAGTCAATCAGAGCTCAAGTGTACGTAATAGGCATATCCTCTCACAGGTCCCTCCCCAGCTGGTGTTTAACCATTGTAGCAGGATTTGCAAATACAATAGCGTCCTCTATCCTCACTGTTGGCGTGGATGAGGGAATTCATTGATTTTTCTCTTGTTCAGGTCATAGGCCAAACAAGAGAAATTGACCCATGTGTGGTGGGCCTAAAGTGATTGTAAAGGTTCACAGTTTATTTGTTAAAAATAACAAACATGTCATACTTACCCGCTCTGTGCAGTGGTTTTGCACAGAGCAGCCCAGATCCTTCTCCTCTTGGGTCCCCCGCCAGCACTCTTGGCCCCTTTGCAAGAATGGGGACACTCTTGCGTGTTCGCTCTCGAGCCCTGCTCTGTGTGTCCGTTAGACACAGAGCATGGCTTGGTCCTGCCCCCACTCCCTCCTCAATAGCCGTGATTGACAGCCATGGGATCCAATGGCTCTCGCTCCTGTGTCTCAGCCAATAAGTAAGGAGCCTATTTGTTAATTGGGAACAGCATCTGTTTCATGTTCTAAATTTAGAGCTTGTGCCTGCACAACTCTTTGGTAATGCCTCTCATGGTGTCTTAGACACTTTACAATTCCATTGTGCCTGTCGGCAGATTCATCTACCAGTTGTAAACCGCTATAATCACAATTCTGTATTTAAACCTACAGTATGTGTTTTAATGTTTGCTTTGATGCTTCTTAACACATTTTAATGTTTTAATATACAATTTTAATGTACTCAATATTTTTTGTTGATGCATTTTACATGGTTTAAGGGCTTGTTTATACCAATTTTTTTCACCTGGTACGCATAATACCTTTGCTCCGAGCATACATCTATAAACAGGAGTACCACTTACAGTGTTCAACTTTCAGTCGGCCATAGACTTTAACAGTCTTCAGGCTGCAGGACTGGATGCTGCACTGTGCCTCACAGGTGCACTAAAACACTTGGATGCATACGGGCTGGACTCCTCATATGCAAGGGGCCTACCATCTTACAGTACCTGCTATTTGTTTTCCTTAGAAGGCTGGCAGGCTGCCATGTTCCTGCTGCCATAGAAGACTAAGGGAAAGGAGCGGGGGTTTCAGTGCCCCTGTTTGAATTAGAATTTCTTTACAATGCCTACAACGACAGAAGTCAATAAGTACTGGTTTTAACCTCTTGCCATCCACATAACACATTTATGCAGCAGCAGTAAAAAGTGGGCTTTAATGCCCAGCCACTGCACATATGTGTTCATATCGGCCTGAGGTTGTGTGCTGAGTGTGCTCACTGCACACTCCAAGCACACTAATTGAACTCTTAACAGCTCTTGGTCACAGATTCTGATCTGGAGCCAGCAGCAATGCCTCCTGTTCATATAATTTCTGTGAGAGCCAATCACAGCGGTTACATGATAAAGAAGCTGTGCATCCTCCCAGCATTAAAGCCTACTTAAGGGAAGCCAAGAGGCAGATTGAAGGGGTTGAAGTACTGTTTGTTCAGAGTGTGTAATGCACTGCATGCAGGGGTCAGGGTAGTGCACAGAGTGCAGGGGACTGTGGTGCAGAGTTCAGGCATCAGTAAGTCTAGAGCTAGTTATGCACAGAGTGCAGGAGTCAGGAGTGTGTAATGTGCTGAGGTCAGGGGTATGTAGAGTTTTGGGGTCAGAAGTGTGTAACAAACTGCATGCAGGGGTCAGGGTAGTGCTAAATTACCACCAAAGGCAATACTTTTCCCCACTATCTCCTCTCATCAAAAACCCCCATTTCTCCCTCCAATAAAACCCACCACTAATCTGCCCCAAACACAAATTCCTTCTGCAAGCCAAAATTATCCCCAAACAAATCTCCCCTCTATTGAAATCCCCCCCCCCCCCCAACACAAATATTTGCCCCTCCCCAAATCTCCTGTCTCAGCACACGTCTTCACTAGTCCCCCCCCCCCCCCATTCTCACTCCCCCCAAATCTTGCCTCCCTGCACAAGCCTTCACCCTCCTCAAATTTCTCCTTGCAGCACACGGTTTCACCCCCCCCCCCCAAAAGAGTACTGCACCCCCAAGTCTTTCCTTGCAGTGTGAATCTTCATGTCCCCTTTCCCCCTAGGTCAATAAGGGCGAACCTTGGCACTCCAGATGTTTTTGAACTACATTTCCCATGATGCTCTTGCACTCTGCAGTGTAGTTGAGCATCATGGGACATGTAGTTCCAAAACATCTGGAGCGCCAAGGTTCGCCATCACTGCCCTAGGTCATTATGAGCCCTAGCACAATTCCTCCATCCCTCCCTGAACGCACCAGACCAGATGCAGCACAGCGAGCAAGGGGATTCCTCCAATGCTCCCCCCTTGACTTTTGTCATGTGGCACATCTGAGCCAAGGAGGAGTCTAGGAAAACCTCCCTCAGCTTTAGATTCTACTTCCTAGATAGGCAGAGTAATGGGTGAGATATCAGCTGCTGCAGTAGCTGGTGGTTGCAGTGTTGGGACCCAGGGCGTCTGGCAGGAGATACAGGGAATGGGTCCGAGGTTGCCCGACACTAGTTACCGCCCTGCCCAAACGGCTAGGAACAAGCCAGGTATTATACTTGCAACCTCACAGGGTAGAAGCCCAGGAGGGAAGACCATGTGCCAGGACTTGCCTCAGAGATTTAATACCACCCCGCCAGCATGCACTAGCCAATCCAGCAACCCTGCTGATTTGGCCAGAAATTAAACATCCATAACACTGAATGATATCTTTATCACACCCTACTGGAGAACACTCGCACAGCAAGGTACTTGCACTTCTATAAGGTCAGGATAAAATCTTGTGATAGTGTTCCTTCAACATGTGTCAATGAATGTGTACACATATATATGCCACATAAAACATTGTTGGATGACTAGTGTTTTAGGGATTATAAAGGGAAAGCGTCGGGTTATAGTTCAATGTGGGCCTGCTAGTGTTTACACTGGCAAACCCAAGTTAATATTCATGCTGCTCCTCCATTGCCTGATTTGCATACAGGAACTTTAAAGCTGTCTGTTGTCTATTTAAAGTGGTTGTAAACCTAAAACATGAAAAATGAATAAAGCATATCCTTCTATAGTGTGAACTTGCCTTAATCCAAAGTGTAATTTCTCTCTGCTGTCTCTTCCCTCTGCTATCTGCATAAGTCACTGATAATAGTCCAAGCTGACTCCACAGCATACCAAGCTACAGCCTTCCCCCACCAGCACACAACAGCGTCAGCTGTGTATATTTCACTATGATTCTTTGTAGAGGGGGGTGTGTCCTTTCTCTCCACTCAGGTTTTAGTTTTTACTGAGCTCTGTGCTCTAGCTGTGCAATGAATGTTATGTCAGATCCTTGCCCCCTGTGTTCTACTGCTGAGAAATAGTTTTTGGCCTGTGAGTTTTAGGAGGCACTGGAGAAAAGAAATTGCTGTAGATAAACAGGTACAAGTTATGTAAGAATATTTGTTTCATCTCTGTGTATCACCTGAGGCTAATCACTTCAATGGGTATATGTAGGGGTTTACAACCACTTTAACCGCTTGCCGACCGGCTCACGTCGATATACGTACAGACATATTAACGTACCTGTACATTGCCCTTTAAGAAGCGGTTTGCGGGCGCACCGCAATCTCCGTGAGTGTGATCACGGGTCCCGCGGACTCTATGTCCGCAGGTATACCCGTGATCGTCTCACGGAGGGGAAGAACGGGGAAAGGCTGATGTAAACAAGCATTTCCCCGTTCTGCTTAGTGACAGGATACTGATCACCGCTCCCTGTAATCGGGAACGGTGATCAGTGTCGTCACACATAGCCACCCCCCCCCACAGTTAGAATCACTCCCTAGGACAAACTTAACCCCTACAGCGCCCCCTAGTGGTTAACCCCAGTCACATTTACACAGTAATCAATGCATTTTTAATCGCACTGATCGCTGTATAAATGTGAATGGTCCCAAAATAGCGCCAAAAGTGTCCGATCTGTCCACCATAATGTCGCAGTCATGATAAAACGCTGATCGGCGCCATTACTAGTAAAACATTTTTTTAATAAAAATGGCATAAAACTATACCCTATTTTGTAGACGCTATAACTTTTGCGCAAACCAATCAATAACCGCTTATTGCGATCTCTTTTTTATTTTTTTTACCAAACATTTGTAGATGAATAAGTATCTGCCTAAACTGAGGGAAAACATATTTTTTTTAATATAAATTTTTTTGGGGATATTTATAGCAAAAAGTAAAAAAAATTATGCGTTTTTTTTTTTTTTTTTTTTTCAAAATTGTCGCTATTTTTTTGTTTATAACGCAAAAAATAAAAACCGCAGCGGTGATCAAATACCACCAAAAGAAAGCTCTTTGTGTGAAAAAAATGACGTAAATTTTGTTTGGGAGCCACGTCACACGACTGCGCAATTGTTAGTTAAAGCGACGCAGTGCCGAATCGCAAAAAGTGCTCTGGTCTTTTGCCAGCGAAATAGTCCGGGGCTGAAGTGGTTAAATGGCATGTTAGGGGATCAGCGGTCACCTAAAGTCTAAGGCTGGGTTCTCACCTCCGATGGATGTGGCTCGCAGCATGGTTCTGGTGCGTCCCTGTTCTCTGTTTCAGGTCAGCATTTTTGCCTGAATTCGACCCTGAAACGGAGCCAAAGACGAACTGTGCAAGCCGTTCCACAATCTCCTGCCGTGTGAATTGGATGCGGAGAAACCCACATACTATTCGCATAGGTGTGAACACAGCCTTAGGCCCCTTTCACACTGGGGGTTTTTTCAGGCGCTACAGCGCTAAAAATAGCGCCTGTACAGCGCCTGAAAAAATCCGGCCCCATTCACTCCAGTGTGAAAGCCGAAGGGCTTTCACACTGGAGCGGTGCGCTAGCAGGACGGTCAAAAAAATCCTGCTAGCAGCATCTTTGGAGCGGTGAAGGAGCGGTGTATTCACCGCTCCTACCCATTGAAATCAATGGGACACCGCGGTAATACAGCGGCAATAGTTTTAACCCTTTTTCGGCCGCTAGCGGGGGTTAAAACCGCACCGCTAGCGGCCGAATACCGAGGCAAAAACTACGGTAAAGCAGCGCTAAATATAGCGCTGCTTTACCGTCGCCGCCCGCATCGCCCCAGTGTGAAAGGGACCTTAAGGTTTCTGCAGGTTATGCATGATAAGCCAGCAGAAAACCATATTTTCATCTTATCTGATTTCCTTTTAAAGAGTTAGTTCACCATTACCAATAAATGGCTATGCAGATAAAGGGGGCATCTGTAGATAAAAACAATGTGAAGTAATGCCCTTGTTATAGGTGCAGGCCATTTATGTACCTCCATGAAGCCTGACTGGAAAACTTCTAGGATGTTGCTAAGATAAGCCGAGTGTTACTGCTCACCTTCTCCATTACAGGAGTGAGCTCTCAAATATCAAATATCTCAGAGCTACTGCATCAGGGGAAAGAAAGTACATGCGAGAAGGTTGGAATCAGAGAAAGAGCTCACTCCTGAGATGATGAAGGTGAGGAGTAACACTAGACTTCTCTTAGACCCCTTTCACACTGAGGCAGTTTTCAGGCGTTTTAGTGCTAGAAATAGCGCCGGAAAACTGCTTCCCATGCCGTCCGAATGTGAAAACCCGAGTGCTTCCACACTGGGGCAGTGCGCTTGCGGGATGTTAGAAAAAGTCCTGCAAGCAGCATTTTTGGGGCGGTTCGGGAGCGCTGTATGCATCGCTCCCAAAACGCCCCTGCCCATAATAATGAAAGGCGATTTAGAAGTACCTCAACATGGGCGGTTTTAACATGTTCTTTGGCCGCTAGCTGGGGGGTTAAAATCGCCCCGCTTGTGACCGAAAAGCGACGCTTAAACAGCGCTAAAGCTAAACGAGCGGCGCTTTATCGCTAACGCACTAATTTTATGTTAGAATTTTTGACTATTAGGAATTGCAGATCGAAAGGCAAAAGTCAATTTTACCAACTGTAATGTTAATAAATTCCAGAAGAGGTCCTTATATTTATCTTAGCTGTCCAGGTGCCAACTCGATTTAAGAGCTCAGACGTTGATATGAGTAATGTGTTCACAGACTTGAAAGTCTTCAAGCAAATGGTGTTCTTCTACTGATTTATATAGTGTTTCAGTTTCTCAAAGATTAAACTTTGTATAGGACACCATTGTCAATGAGATCCATTGTATATCTGTATGACAGATCTGCTGGCACATCTTCTGAATCTTTCTTTTGTTCTTACTTGTTTGGCATGCTATATACTGTACTTCAGTCACAGTTGAAGCAATAAACAGCAGCATATGATATTGTATTATAAATTACTGTGACCATACACAGCCACCTTTACTCAAATAGTTCAACCAGCCCCAGAATTTGTTGTGGTAACTTGACCATGTAGCAATTCATATTCTAGGAATTTCAGGCAAGAATCAGTACTAATCATTACTGCTTGCAAAGTGTTTTAAACATTAGAAAATCTTTGCAGTTGGTCAAGGATGCTTTTTATTTTTTTATCGGTTTTCTTCATTGAAAAGTGATCAGTCTTTCCACTTCAGTCTCAGCAACGTACCGGTACATCACTAGGGCTGAAGGGGTTGTACTGGGATGATGCTTGCAGCTACAGGCATAATCCTGGTATCTTTTTTTTTTTTTTTGTCAGCTGGTGATAAGCTTTAAATGTAAAAGTGATCCTAGCACCTAATTAGGCACTGGATCTCTTTCACCGGCAGCAAAAGTGTGCATTTTTTTTTCTAAAAATAAAATGTAAATAAATGTAAAAATTTTATTTGAAAAACCACTGCGCAAATACTGTGTCACATTGTAAACGACAACACCCACCATTTCACTCCCTAGGGCTTCTTCAAAAAAAAAATGCATATGTGTGTGTGTGTGTGTGTGTGTGTGTGTATGTGTGTATATATATATATATATATATATATATATATATATATATATATATATATATATATATAATCTATCTCATAAATGAGTACACCCCAATAGATTTGTCAGGAAACCTTTACTTCCTATCCTTTCAGAATCAACATTTTCTGTGGGACACTATACTACAAAAAGTAGATATTCGCCAGCACACCAAGGATCATTAATTTTGTCCAAACGTTTTTTATTCAAGAAAGATCACATCACAAAAAAAGTATAGTGCAACGTTTCGGAGCCACGCAGGACCCCTTCGTCATCACATGCCTGACGAGGGGTCCTGCGTGACTCCAAAACATTGCACTATACTTTTTTGTGATGTGATGTTTCTTGAATAAAAAACATTTGGACAAAATTGATCCTTGGTGTGCTGGCGAATATCTACTTATCGCACAGGTTCCCGTATCCAGCTAGCGATCGCTACAGCACCCAGTACCTTTTAAAGAGCTCGGTCCAGGACTGTGGCCTATACTACAAAATACTCCCACAAATGCGGTTTATTGACTGCAACCAAGATCTGTTATCCAGTTCCCGACCGACACACACAGATGTACGTCGGCAGAATGGCACGGACAGGCAAATGGGCGTACAGGTACGTCCCTTTAAATTTGCCGCCGTGCCATCACGTGCGCGCAGGTTGGGACCTCCACAATCATCTCACGGGGTGGAAGAACGGGGAGATGCTAAAGTAAACAAGCATCTCCCCGTTCTGCCTAGCAACAGTGTCACTGATCTCTGCTCCCTGTGATTGGACCAAAGATCAGTGATGTGTAAATCACAGCCAATCCCCCCACAGTTAGCAACACGCCCCTAGGACACACTTAACCCCTACACTGCCACCTAGGGGTTAACCCCTTCACTGCCAGTGTCATTTACACAGGAATCAGTGCATTAGTATAGCACTGATTGCTGTATAAATGACAATGGTCCCAAAAATTTGTCAAAAATGTCCGATGTGTCCGCCATAATGTCGCAGTCACGATAAAAATCGCTGATCACCGCCATTACTGGAAAAAAATAATTGTTAATAAAAATGCCATAAAACTATCCCCTATTTTGTAAATGCTATAACTTTTGCGCAAACCAATCAATAATCGCTTATTGCAATTATTTTTTGGTTAAAAAAATGTAGAAGAATACGTATCAGCCTAAACTGAGGAAAAAAAAAAATTTTTTTTATACATTTTTGGGGGATATTTATTCTAGCAAAAAGTAAAAAATAATGCGTTTTTTTTTTTTTTTTTTCAAAATTGTTGCTGTCTTTTTGTTTATAGCGCAAAAAATAAAAACAGCAGGGGTAATCAAATACCATCAAAAGAAAGCTCTATTTGTGGGAAAAAAAGGACGTCAATTTTTTGTTTGGGAGCCACGTCGCACGACCGAGCAATTGTCAGTTAAAGCGACACAGTTCCGAATCGCAAAAAGTGGTCTGGTCTTTGGCCAGCAAAACGGTCCGGTCTGAAAGTGGTTATTTTTCCTAACAAATTCATTCAAGACTATGTTGAAAAAATGAATACACCCCAATAAAAGTCTTAGGCTCCTTTCACACGGGACGGATCCGTAATGATCCGCCCGTGAACATACGCTTGCTCAGTGGGGATCGCTCCGTTGATTCCCGCTGAGCCGGCGGATGACAGGGCGGTCCCTGCACACTGTGCAGGGACCGCCCTGTCAGATCTCCGCTCTCCTCTTTGGAGGATCGGATGAACACGGACCGTCTGTCCGCGTTCATCCGATACGCTCTGCAGATGGATAGAAAAATAGGGTTTTCCTCCGTCTGCAGAATCGGACCATAGCGGAGACGGACGATATCGGGTGTCAGCGGACACCCGCTATCCCATAGGCATGCATGTATGTCCGTATTTCATCCGAAAACGGATGGATGAAATACGGACATAAGGTCCGCATGTGTGAAAGGGGCCTTAGGAGCAAAGCTAAATTTTAGACAACAAAATCCCAATTAACAAGAATTCAACTACAGATGAGTCTAATTATTCATTAAACAGGTGTCCAGCAGACAGTTGATTTTTAAAAGGGTGTTACTTAAAGAAAACCCCTTCCCATTTCATGCTGTCAGCAATGGCACCACATGCCCATCAGTGCCACCTCATCAGTGCCCATCAATGAAGGAGAAAAATTACCTGTTTGCAAAACTTAATAACAAAATATAAAAAGCATTTTGTTTTTTCCAAAGTTTCTGTCTTTTTTTATTTTTTGTTCGTTTAGCAAAAAATAAAAACGTAGTGGTAAATAAATACCACCAAAAGAAGGCTCTATTTGTGTGAAAAAAATTCTAAAAATGTAATTTGGGTACAGTGTTGCATGACCGTGCAATTGTCATTCAAAGTGTGAGAGTGCTGAAAGTTGGAAGTTTGGCCTGGTCAGGAAGTGCCCAGTAAGCAAGTGGTTAATACTTTATATTGTCTAAAATCCCTATCTGGTTTGGCACTATTGCATCATTAACCGCTTGCCAGCCGGCTCACGCCATTATACGTCGGCAGAAGGGCACGTACAGGCAGATTAACGTACCTGTACGTTGCACTTTAAGAAGCGGTTTGCGGGCGCGCACGCTCCCGACGCGACCCCCACTAGTGTGATTGCGGGTCCCGCAGACTCAATGTCCGAGGTGATGCCCGCGATCGCCTCACGAAGAGGACTCCTGAAAATGGGACTCCTGAATAATCTCCTATGTTTCCTGTGATTTCTGAAAAGGAGCTACTAAGCAGTGACAGACAATGTGACTTTTGTAGACCACCATGTTTAGTATGAAATGGGGTTCTTATGTTTATCAATATTCCTTGGGGCACAAATATTTATGAATTGCTGCAATCCTGATATAGCAATTTCTCATAGTTTGCTGATAAGGCAGTTTTGAGACTGCAACTCCACATTCTGCAATTAATGAACAAGTAATGTTCTAATATGAAAGGTGCTGAAAGTAGAAATTAACAAAGTGCTAAATAGCCAGAGGATAGCCAGTGCTGGAATGTCCCACACCCAAAATCCTAATGGATGCAATCTCAGATTTTTGCTAGACTTTTAAATTATAAAATGTCTATTTGTGCATTCAGACACTCCAATGGGCTGATCAATATAACCTGGCTCAAGGCATAAAAGAAATCGAGCTTCATATGCTTTCAGTTAAAAAACAAAACAAAAAAAAAAAACATACAGTACCAATCTTCATTAAAACAAATTACGTTTTGTTGGTGCATATTAAATCATGCACAGAATATTCAAGAGCAGATTCATATATTTTGCTGCTTTCTCTATTGCATGTGCAGGTTAAAGACACGTACTTGAGAATATCTCTTGTTTCCAGTAGAAAAAGAAAAGTCCTGTGTGGTTGTCACTGTCTTTAATACCAACCTCTGTCTGCACCAGTTCATGTTGCAGCAGAGTCTGCAGAATCTGTTTTGCACCTGGGCCCCAGTCTTGATTCCTGTTCATCTGTGCAACAACTTCCTAAAGCCTCGTCGTACACACAATGCGATTGTTGACCAACCGAGTGTCTGATTTTTGTCTTGGGGCCTGTGCCAGGATCTTGTCTTGCATACTAATGGTACACAAATTGACGGTCGACAACACAAATGCGTAGTGATGTACTACGAGCCCTTTGGGCTCCTTCTTCTAATTTCGTGTTAGTAGAAGTTTGAGTGTTGATTTGCGCTTTTCAGTTCATTTCTGAACGGCTGTTCGTCAACCAGCCATGTTGCGTAATCGGAGGAGAGAACGTGTGATTATTGGGCTAGGAGTTATTGCTTTGACCCAAGTCCAGTCCAGGAACAGGAGGAGAAGGAGTTCTTGGACCAAAAATTGGTTGCTTAATCGTGACCAATTATGTCATATGCCATTGCTGCGGGAGCTCCAGGAGAATAATCCGGATGATTTTCGGAATTGCCTTTGGATGACGGACCCCTGCTTTCACCAACTTTTGGCATTGGTGTCCCCCTATATTAAGAAGCAGGACACATGTATGAGGCTTTCCATCACTCCAGAGCAAAGGCTCATAGCCACCTTGCAGTACTTGGCGACAGGGAGAAGTCTCCCAGGCCTCAAGTTTATGACTGGGATCTTCCCCCAGGCTCTTGGAGTCATTATTTCAAAGACCTTGTTGGGGAAATGTTATTATGTGTGTTTTTAAGGATTGTTGTCATCTGTCTCCCTGTCTCTGATTTAACCAAGGAGCACTCTAGCAGAGCGCACTTGGGTTGAATCGGGACCAGCGGTAAAACCGTCAGTATGAAAACCTTCTCATGGGCTTGGAGACATGTTCTCTGTGTGTGTGTGTGTGTGTGTGTATGTGGGCATTTGCCGGTTTGTAAGTATCAAACGCAATGCGCGGGGCTTCTTGCCTTCAAATGTCTATGCACGTTAGAGAAGTGAAGTCTGCATAACGAGAAACATATTATTATACCTCTGTTGTGGCTACGCTATCCCTTTTGGATACATATCTGCTTTAATAAGAGGGCATTGATATCTGCCTTGTTAATATACTCGTATCATATATTGACAACAGCAGTAGCAATGTCCATGCAGATCTTCTCAAGCCTGTAAGAACAAGTAGAATGATCTTACTAGATACTGGTTACTCTGAGCAGTATTGAGTGGACTCCATGCTGATCGAGATGGTGGATGTGACTGGGCGGAGGGCAGTGTACATGTCTCAAGTGGATGAGACATGTGCACTTCTCCCTCCCACTCCTGTGGATGCCCTCCCCTTTAGTGTAATTTCCTGAGTGGTCATTTTGCATGGAGGAAGCGATTGGCTGTTGGGGCCATGACTTCTTGTTTGTCATTCCTTTGTGTTGCCGATAAATAAAAGGTGCCTGTGCTCGTGAGGGCAAGGCAGAGGAGCGATGGAGCTAAGACATTGACTGTGTCTGTTTACTTGGGGAAATGCGGGAGACACGGGTTGTTTAAAGATGCATTATACCAAAAGGCTGAAAGGGCACTTAATAGCGCAAGAGTATAGTGGAATTTCCACGATAACCTGCTCAGCCATCATTCAAGTCCTGCAGAAGGACTATATTAGGGTAAGTTTTTTTTACTTTTAAGATTACATTCTATGTATTTATTTATGTTTGCTAATGTATTAATTTGTTGATTACATAATTATCTATATTGTAATATGCTGTGAATGTCCTCTTTGTCCTCATGCATGCTGTAAGCTTTTCCTGCTCCTTTTGGCGTACATGCATATTTTCCTTCAATAACCTCCCCAGCACATTATCCTGGGCCCATACACACCTAGCCTAGTAACAGTGTTTTTTGTCGGCTACATTTTGTGGCTTGCCCTAAACAACCTCTAAAATGTGTACACATGGTATTGTTGTCCTCAAATTCAGGCAGAGTGCAAGAGGCCACTGTTTCCCCCCCAAAAATGCTAAGTCAACAGATCCAAATACTCTATCTGCTGACTTTGCAAACCCCATACACACTATCCCTCTTTTGTGTTCACATTTCTGTACAAATTCACCAAACCATGTAGTGCAAGGGCCTGCCTGATTACCTACAAATTGAAACTTCTTAAGTTTGTTTTTTTTTTGTCTCCTATTATATTGATAGGTTAAATCATAATATCAAAATGTGCAGCAATTTGGACAGTGTGTATGCAGCTTTTTAGATTATTAACCCTTCTTACCTGTCCACTGGGCTGCCAATAGTGTAAGGAGGGGCTGGCCAAAGTATCACTGATTATTTATGTGAACAGCTCTCATGGAAGTGGAGAGGGTTACCTGTCCAAAACATCTTCCCATTACCTCCCCCCCCCTAAAATTTGTCTAATGGCCACTGGGGGGGGGGGGGGGGAATCGGATAAGTTGACCTTCCTCTTTTGTCTTTAAATGCTCATTTAAGTGTATCCTTATGTTGGCTAAGCATGTTTGTGTCAAATCTGCTTGCAATGTTATGCGCAGAAGTAGTAATTTTTTTATTTTTATTTTTTTTATCCACAGTTTCCTTCCAACCCAGAGCAATGGCAGGATGTTGCAGCCCAGTTCCATCATCAGTGGGATTTTCCCAACTGTGGTGGTGCTATTGATGGCAACATTGTCCGGATTGTACCACCACCCAACTCTGCCTCCTATTATTTTAATTATAAGGGCTTTTGCAGCATAGTCATGCTAGCTGTAGTGTCTGCCAAATACGAGTTATTGTATCTGGATGTTGAAAAGAACGGCTGCAACTCTGAAGGAGGAGTGATCATGCACACAGAGTTCTACAAGCGTCTCCAGAATGGCACCTCAAACTTGCCCCCTTTTGAGGAGAATGTTGAGGGCCTCAATTTTATTTTTATTTTCGTGGCAGATGAGGCCTTTGCTCTGGGTGAACATCTGATTAAGCAGTTTCCTATGAGGAACCTTACCCCAGAGCAGAGAATCTTCAGTTACAGGCTCTCTCGTGCCAAAAGGGTGGTCGAAAACGCCTTTGGCATCCTATCAAGTAGTTTCAGGCTGTTTTTGACTCCAATCAACCTGGCACGCTACAAGATAAACCATGTGGTCCTGTGCTGCTGTACTCTACATAATTTTTTAAGGAGGAATGCTACCAGCTACCTAGCCTCACTGCCAAGTGACGTGGACCCTGCAGTGGCAGGCCCAGCTGAAGAGGCTGCAGATCGTCCGTCTGTGGGCCTGCTGACGTCTATTTAAGTTGCCCGTGCTGGATTGCCCTTGTAAATTGCCCGAGATTTACGGCAGAAATACCTGGAATATTTTGTGGGTCGAGGGGCAGTGACTTGGTAGCAAATTGTAGCTGATCATTTATAATTTTTTTTGGAGATCATAAACTTCTATTTCATTTGAACTACTGTTGTCTGTGTTTCTTTTATGTCTCATATGTTCCCAAATGGCCTTTATTTTGGCCACTTGCTCCAATAGTGCAAATGTACCTTAATTGCTACATGAGGTGACAATATCTTCTTCAGCTAACTATTATGTTGTGCTGTGGGTCTGCTATACACACACACACACACACACACACACACACACACACACACACACACACACACACACACACACACACACACACACACACACACACACAATGTTTTTGTTCCTAATGGATCTAATGCATGAAGTTCAAAAACATTATTTATGCATTTACAACTCCTTTTATTTTTTGTCCACATTTAAGAGCATATTGTCACTGTAACTACACCAACTTTTGAAATACACTGGTATTGAGCAATGAAATAATAAGCCACACATTGTTTAGTAAACAACATTTTACTCAAAGCACATTCACATGTGCATTTTTAACACAGTGTGTCAACATGTGCCATCTCCCATCATGGGATATCAATGGACGCGTTTCGGGGGTGCAACCCCTTTCTCTTAGCTACTTTAGTTATGAGGAAGGGGTTGCACCCCCAAAACGCATCCATTGATACCCTGTGATGGGAGATGGCACATGTTGACACACTGTGTTTTGGGGTTTTAGAAAAATAGATGTATGGAACTGCACACATTTTAGGCATGGAATCATGAGGGGGAAATAAGAATGTTGGGGCCCAGTTTGGTGGCACCTTCAAATTTTGGGTTTTAGATTCTAAAAATCACATAAACATTACAATTTGCATTAGTTAGGGCAGTTTTTCTAAACTGTCCTCCTCAAGATGCAAACCCAGGTCATGGTTTCGAGATTTCTTGAATTTGGCACAGGTGATGTTGTCATTTTCACTGTTAGTAATTCGCACAGTCGTTTTTAGACTGAGGAAAATCTAGAAAATGGGACCTGGTGGTGCACCCAGAGGAGTGGAGTGTAGAAACACTGAGTTCTGTCCCTAAACTTTCACATTTAAAAGTCATAAAAACAGGGTAATTAGTAAAAGGGCAAACAGGGGCCAACAAGTGGAACAATAAACTTCAGACCAGGCAAGAGGGAATTAAAATTTGGCAAGCATGTCCACAAAATGTCTTATTCTGTAAAGCAGTGGCAGCCTGCTTGATTTGCTCCAGGTCCTTCAAACAATGCAACATATCTGCACTCATTCTGCCAATAGTACATAGTGGAAGATCATTACCTAGTAAAAAGTATTAGGAAAGATGGTCAAGTGGCTGATGCCCTACATAGTGAGTTATGGTCAAGTTACTAGTCCAATTCAGGAAATACTGGCCTACCCAGGCTATTGTTGCTTGCCCTTCAGACACCTACACTACTAGGAATGTACACACTGCAATTACGCTGGAATCTTGGCCCTGGTGCCTGGGTCTCCAAAACGTGGGTACCTAGCAACACTGCCAGTTCCTTCCACCTCTTCCTTCTCCAGGCTAATGTTAAGGCACTACATACTTTGCTAATGTGTGGAGTGGGTGTTTGGTTTGGACATCTAAACACTCGACATGTATACACATTTAAAGCAAGATTCCAAGAATACTTACTTGCGCAAACAAGAGGCTCCCGAATACTTTTTTCCTCTTCTGGTTCGCTTTTGCCCTCACTGTGACTCGCGTCAGGGGATTTGACTTCCACAGTGGCAATGTCTATGCTGGGTCCAGGAGTCAGATCACATGGCTCCAAATAAATATCCTGGGTGAGCCGACCACACTCACTTTCCTCTAAAAAGAAACAATACACCATTCATTAAGCCATCCCAAGTCACATCTGTTTCTAGCATCCATTTTGCTAAATTAGTTGACCAACCTTGCACTTGCTCAATGTTTGCTCCTGACTGGTGGACTCCATCATGCTGCACTTTGGGTTTTCTTTTATGTGAAAAATGCATAGAAAAGGGAAGGTGATGGCATTTTACAGAGGGCAAACACTTGACAAGTGCCAACATTGAAAAAAGTCCTGCAGTTGCCCCCCCACCCCCCCCCTCTTGTCTCCTATGGGATATATGATTACCATCCTAGCAGGCGTGACTCTGTGTGACTGGGAGCCCCGGGTCCTCTCCTCTACCCATGTCTACACTGGCAAGGCTGCACTAATGGGGACTGATGAACCAGACCGCAACCAGAAAGTGTTCTTTATCCCTTAAGTTCTACCCTGCCCATGGCTTTTGGCCCACCTAGAAACACCCCTGTCGGTGGCTAAATTAGTGTGTTTGAAGTTGGCACTTACATTTTTGGGGGGAAGATGGCCTTGATGCCTTCCCTGTTGGGGCCTGAGCGAGGGTAGCCTCCCTTCGTCCCTTGTGGTGACTTGGCTGGAGCCTCCTTTTTTTGGTGCCTGCCTGTTGAAAGAAGAAAAAACAAGTTACAAAAAAAAAAAAGGAATAGCCAAAAACATAACCAAATAAGAATGTTCATATATTTACCGTCATCTTTGGAATCCCAAGTCATACAAAGATTGGAGAAAAGCTTATAAATAATTTTCTAGCGCTAATTGGAGAAAGAACATATACAGACAGATAATTTATACATATAGTTTAGATCCACCAAAAATTTGCACTCCAAAACGGCAATGACCTTCTCCAAAATGAGGTTCTTTTGGCTGTTGGGCCTTTCGGAATTGCACAGCTTACAGTCGTAATCATGCTTCTCTAGGATGTGCACCATCTCCACCATCTCGCCCTTGCTCATGGGGGTTGCTTCGTGCCTCCTATGGGCTCCACCACTGCGGGGCTGGCTGTAATGCTCTGAATCCGCCATGTTGTCCCTTCCGTATGTTCCGCCGTGTGTGTCGCATGCAGAAGAGAGATGGTCACGCCCCAGCGTCATGATGCACTGAGAGTGTATTCTGACGCATGCACAGTGTATATAAAGCCAGAACGCATGGTCGATGGAACTGCCGTAAGAACGATCTTGGAGTGGAGGACGAACGATCGCCAATGCAAGAAAGGAGGAATATAATGAAGGTACAATTGGAAATTGGGGCATAGGTGGGTAGTGGCCTATACTGCTTAGATTGAGGCCTATATTGGGACCAGTTTATGGGTTAAGCCAGACATTATGGTTTGTCTTATGTTCTGTCTAGCAAGCATCATATCATTTATCATGACGGATAAATTTACTTCGCCTGAATTTCTACCCCAATTCATTGACCTGTATCGGGAGCTGCCCTGTCTCTGGAAGGTCAAGAGTAGAGACTACTCCAATAAAATATTGAGGAAGGCAGCTTTGGAGAAACTGGTCGAGTTGGTCAAACCAGTGTACCCCAGGGCAGACGCCAACTATGTAAAGCAAAAGATTGCTAACCTGAGGACTACATTTAAAAGGGAGCTGAACAAGGTCCTTGACTCTGAGACGTCAGGATGCACAGGATGAAGATGTGGAGGAGCATAGTTTGACCCAGGTATAGCATTGTTGAACATATTTGTGTCCAAAAATACAATGATGATAACTAGACGTTATTGTGAAAATATTTATGCCTTAAAGTGGTTTCCATATCAATAGACCGTAGTGACCAAAAATGATTTGAACAAGAATGAAAAATGCATTTTTTTTTTAATATTGATTTTATTTGTTATTTCCTATATTTTTGTATGCATAGAATGCATTTTTTGTTTAAGTTCTTTGTAATTGGATGGCAGATAGCATGTCTAATTTAATTTGTTTTATTTTTTTTCGGCACAATAAAAAAATTGTGTAGCATAATACTTGGCTATGTGTTTTACTTCAAATGACAGTTTGGGAGTAGGCAGTTACATTTAAAAAAAAAAAAAGGGACACCAACATAGTTGTATCTTTTGATCTTAAAAACTACGGGATAATGGTGTTGTGGTAACTTGCCCAAAAAACAAACAAGCATTATAATAATATTATTGATATCACTAGAAAACAAATGCCTTTTAAAATACATTTGCCATAACTCCATCAGTATCACCAGCAAAGCAGCTTCATTATTATTCCATTAAAGAAAAGAAAGTGCAATGCATTTTGACATTTCATAATTTGCCGCGTCACGCATGTTAATTCTCCGTTACGAAAGCTAGTTTACAAGACTGACCGATTCCTGCTCATTTCTTGCTTCCTATCATGCAGGTTTGTACTTTCGACTTTTGTTTGCCCGATTTGTGTACTGACCATACGAAAATCTGAAGTCAAACCGCTGTTCGCCGAAAATTTACTAGCCTGCCATCCAACAAAAAAGTTGGACAACAATTGTCAAAAGGAGCGTACTAACGATAAGATTTAAGGACAACAGTCTGTCCACAGACAATCCCCTGCAAACAATCACATTGTGTGTACGAGGCTTTAGTGCAGGTTTGTACTGTTTAGACATTCAGTTTGTCTGTTTAGACATTCTTGAACTTCCCCTGCTGGTTCGTATTGATAGTAGGTCTTGTTCAGGCAACCTACTGAACTTGCTCAGTGCAGTTGGCAGTTGTCTGAGCAAGGACCTCTGTGAGTATCTGATCGGGTACTAGATATTGTCCCACACAGCAGGGAGTAAGTTCCTGCTGTGTGAGGTGCGTTCCAGTGACTGACGTTTCAATCCAGAAGGAGGTTTCTTTCAGCGCTATCACTCCTCCCACAAGGCTACAAGCTGTATTTTGACAGTGAGGCTCTGGCCAGGTTGGGTAGGGGGAATGGCAGGCAAACAGAATGTGGAAGATGCAGGCATGCACTGCTTGGACGTGGCATCCTGTGTCACTTAGCAGCAAGCTAATGGTCTTCAACTGACCACAAAGGGAAAGAATGTGCTTCCATGCTTGCTGTGGTCAGTTTACATTAAGGAAGTGGGGGGGATTGGCATGATCAACCAGGTAGTTGGCCTGCAAGGAGGCAATGCACAGAAAGCAAACTACTAAGTACATACATAGACCAACAACTACGGATACATATTTTTTTTAGGGTAACATACACTTTTACGTGACAATAGAATTGACTAATTTATCTAACAAAATAATTGTTGCTTTGTTTTATTTAAGGACATATTAACATTTTATTTGGTACAATTGTTTAAATATAATGGACAGAGTTGAAGAAAACATCTTTTCAAATGTTAATTTTTATTTTTTTTACTTTTCGCATTATCACTGCACTGTCTTTTTTAAAGAAGGGTATTCCATTTGTGCTTGGGGAGTGCACACAGAAAATACTTCGGCTGACAGTTTAAGAACGAAGCCTTGTGATCACTGGCACTTGGAGCAATCATACTAACTACCCCTTTAAGATACCTCCCAGTTTTATCTGTGAGCACATTCTTCATTCAACAGTACCAAGCCCTAATGAAGGGGAGCCCTTCAAGCAATACATTGGCTTTTTATGATAAAGATAAATTATGAATAAAACTAAATCTGCATTAGTGCAAATCCATAAACAAGTGTCCAAACAATAGTCCATGCAAACATCCAGAGCCCAAAGATGAGAGCCTTCCAGCCGATGCTGTGTAACTACTCAGATAATGAAAAAACACCTAGTGTCAATCCCCATGAGAAAGCAGCTCACCGTTATAATTGACCCCGGTCCCCCCCATGTATGGAAGGTCTAATATTGCTTCATTCTCCACTGTAAAATGCCAATCTTAATCCATCCAGACTGCAGATGCTTCTCTCAGGATAGCGTCCCCAACAATAGAAAATAAACTTGCAGTAGTGAAGTACCATGAAAAAGATTTATTAAAAAATTAAAAGTTAAATTTACACATGTGGAGATCAATTCAGCATATCATAAGTTCACAAAGTCTAAAGCGGACTGCAATTACAAACTCCGGCATAACATCGCTATGAGTTTCACCAGAGTGACATCCTCAGAGTGACTTCTGCAGGGACCCCTAATGGAACACGTGCGTGTAGGGTGGGTCTTTTTTTAGGAGACAGGAGACAGAATTGCGTGAGCACTGTGATGCCATCACTTTTAGCCTGATGGATTTTGTGCACTTATGATATGCTGGTGCAATCTTCACATAGGTGAGTTTAATTACCCAGTGTGATCATCATCTGTGACATGGTGTTCGTGTGATCAGTAACTATGCTGATTTGATCCTGATAGCTAGTCTACCCATGGTCTGTCAGAATGTAGATTGCCGTTCATTGCTTCAAGCAAGGGATTGTTTCATTTTTAGTTTGCAGATGCAGGGGGGTTAACAATTTTTTACAATATCACCCCGTCATAGGAATGATACAAGTTTTTTTCTTGTGTCTGCATTTATGATAGAGAAATTTGTCTTGAAGTTGCCCGCACTGCTTCTAGGGAGTGTATATATGTGAAGTAGTATTATAAAACATTTAAATATTCATAAATCTTCTGCAAACATTAATTTTTTTGTGGCCTGTAATAGATTGTGGGAAATTGCATAATGATTTTGAGTTTATGAAATGTAATAAACTGGAATTAAATATTACATCGTACAAGACAAGCTTGTGGCATATGAATCATTGATATAGCAGAACTAATATGCTAAGAGACACTAAAATTAACACCAAAGGTAATTTAATAGAAAAAATGTATTCAAAGATGCACTCCAGTCAATATTATAAATTAAGAATTAAGATTCATACAAGCCTACTTGCTGAGATTCTTTGTTGCCTGTCGCATACAGCAAGCCTGATGTAAAAGAAGTACACCTCTGTTGACCTTACTGATCCTGTTAGATGGCTGCATTGGATTATCCAAAACTCATATTAAGGCAAAGGGAGAGAATGGGTTAACTTGAGAATGTAGCCCTCTTTTTTTTTTTGGAAATATTAATAATAAAGTACATACAACCAATGTGCAAAGAGTCCAACCAGAGTACTGGTGAAATTTGTGCACATATACTTGGGTATATACTGTATAATTGCTAATAAAGATACCTGCAGATGAATGTTACAGAAAAGTTTTTTTAGTTGAAGGGCCCTGAGGATGATCACAATGCAGCGTCTGTCTTGGTGTCCAAGACCTGAAGACAAGATCAGTGATAATGGGAAGATCCTCCAGCAATTATCCAACAGGCCTGGAATGCCGCTTCTCACCAGCAGAAATCATGGTGTGGCACTGGAATTCAGATTCTGCCTATCAACTCTGTTTCTTAGTCCCTAGTAGCTTCTAATCTGTCATGCAACCGGACCTTTAACTACCTAGTGGTTATCGGATGCCTAACCTGGCTCTAGCCTATGCTGGTTATTGAGCCCGGAGATAAAACTAAATATAGAATCCCAGACAGGGACATGTTTAACTAAAACAACAACCACATATCATTTTTGTTGCAATAAACACATTCACCTACCAATATACAGCAAGGTGACCAGTACACATGCACACCGTTTCACAGAATTTGCTATCTGGTATAGTGCATGTAAGCTAACCATTTCATAAAATTAAAAAATAAATATTAAACGGTAACATAAGAAAATAAGATGTTCATAATGATATGGATACGATAGTAATTGTCATTACATATAATGGGGTGGAGAGTCTAAGATACATACATTTTTTTATTTTGATGTAAATATGATTATGTAATGTTATTGCATATGATAGGAGACTCAACTTATTGTTTATAATTTTATCATTCACATGTTAATATACATCACAGAAGAAAATAAAAATCTTAAAAGTGAGTGTAGATCAAAGATATATACATGTTTCAGTACTACCTACTACCATTGTTTAGTTGGACATATAAATATATTTTTTTTTGCTCTAAAATTTTTTTTTTTTTTTATTTATTCTTTATTAAATTATTCCACATACAAAAATATAAACAGTTTGAGATACATACTTCAATTCGTGACAAACTTTAGCTTTATACAATCACTGCCCTTTTCCTCTACCTTTATCAATGGCATGCAGTAATAACTGGATATCCATTTGCCCTTCAAGAGGGTTGAGCATTCTCCTTAATCATAGTATATTAGTTTGCTGTTATCTCAACCCCTCCCTTTTGTATAGACAACCTCATATGTGTATACCCTCTTCTTTATATAGGACCTTCCACTATTCCCTTTCCTCTCCTCAATCCTCTGCCCCCAGTGAGTTCAATTTGATCATCCACGGGCTCCACATTTTGTTAAATTCCTTGACATTCCCTCTCTTTATGTATACCGCCTTTTCTCTACACAGGTTTTCATTCATTATCCCAACCCAATTATCCACCGTAGGTGCTTCCTTTGCTTGCCATTTACTTGCAATCAATTTTCTGGCCTGGAACAAGCATCTCGTAATTGCTATGGATTTACTTTTACTCTCTTCCCTTTCTTCTCTGTATCCCAATATACACCCTTTGGCCTCCAACTCAAGTTTAATTCCAAATGTCCTACTTATGACATTGGTCACTCCCTCCCAATAACGAACCAGTTTGGGACACTTCCACAGCATGTGGATAAGATCTCCAGTTTTTTGGCACCTAGGGCAGTTATCATCAGTCCTTCTACCGAAACTAAACAGGCGTTTGGGAGTGTAGTATGCTCTGTTAATCAGCATTAAATGCGATATTCTCTGCGGGGGGGATATCGATACCTTCGAGCCCTTCTCTAAAATCCTCCTCCATTGTGCATCTGTTATTAAGCCGACATCCTTTTCCCACTTTACTTTTACTTTCTCAAGTTTCCCCTTTGTATCCATTTCCTGTCCCATATATTCATACAGCCCTGAGATCAACCCCTTAGTTGATCCAGTCTGCAAGATTTTCTGGAAGAGTGGCATTTTTTGCCAAACTAATGGTTGTTCCAAGAATTGTGCCTCAAGAGCATGTATCACTTGGAGATATGAGAAAAGGGAGTGGTGCGATATATTAAACTCTTGTTCCAGGTCAGCGAATTTTTTCACTACGTTACCTCTATATAGCTGACTCAGTTTCTTGATCCCATTCTTCTCCCAATCCCTAATTCTACCTATAAGATAGAGCTCTTTGAGATTTTTATTGTTCCACAGGGGGGTTTGTTCAGACATCCCTTTGTAGTGCATTTGTTTTTTAATTGTTAACCATATTTTTCTTATCATTTTTATAGTAGGGTATTCGTGGCCAAATGAGTCCGCCTCTAGTGTCTCCACCAGTGTGTCATGTCCCGCCTCCACCAACATTAGTTCTATATTCGGGGTGCCTCCTCCCGGGGTCCCACACCCCGACAGCTGCTGCAATTGAGCCGCCAGGTAGTAGCGCTCTGGGTGGGGCACCGCCAGACCCCCCTCCTTCACTGGCAGCTGTAGGGTACAAAGAGGGATCCTAGCCTGTCCGCCTTTCCATATAAGTTCCCTAAAGAGGGTTTCGATTTTCCAGAACCATTTCTTGCATATCCACATCGGAGAATTGTGCAGCAGATACAAGAGTTGTGGCATCCAGATCATCTTTATTAAACCGCAGCGTCCCGCCACTGACAGGGGAAGGCGCTTCCAGATGGCTATCTTTCTTTTAAATTTAGTCAGTAAGGGCTCCAGGTTGAGCCTCACATACTGGTTTGGATCTTCCGTCAGGGCCACTCCCAAATATCTCAGAGTCTTCACTACCTCCAACTGAGGCATTCCTGGTATTCTGACTTCAACATCTGTATCAATTGGGAGTAGCTCTGATTTCTTCCAGTTTTTTTCAAGACCGGTAAACCTACCAAACTCCTCCACTGTTTTCATTGCTTTACTCAGCGATCTGTCCAGATCTCCCAAAAACAGCAGGACATCGTCTGCATATAAAGCAATTTTTTCCTCACTCCCCTCCTCCCTCCGAAAACCTGTTATCTCAGCGTTATTTCTAATAGCAATTGCCAATGGCTCCATTGCAAGGGGCGAAGAGAAGAGGCGACAGGGGACATCCCTGCCTCGTCCCCCTCTCCAGTTAAATTTTTTCTGAAAGTTCATTGTTAATTTTTAACCTAGCTGTTGGCTTAGTGTAAAGCAATTTTATCCATCTGGTGAATGAGGGACCCAGTCCGAACTTCTCTAACACTCTCCAGATATACCCCCACTCCACACTGTCAAATGCTTTTGTTACATCGAGTGCTAGGATCGCTCTTGGTCCCTCATTCAACACCGGACTCTGCAAATTCAAAAAAGCTCTTCTTATATTAATACTTGTAGATCTGTCCGCTATGAAGCCGGTCTGATCCGGATGAATCAGCTTTGCAATAGCTCTATTCAACCGGCTCGCCAGCACCTTGGCCAGTATTTTAGTATCAGAACACAAGAGGGAGATTGGTCTATATGCTGAAGTGTCTAAGGGATCTTTCCCTTCTTTCTGTAAGATTATAATCGTTGCTTCTGTCATCGAGCTGGGTAGCCTACCTACTCTATTGGCCTCCTCCAGCGTACTTAGTAATGTGGGGAGTAAAATCTCCCCATATCTCTTGTAGATCTCGATAGGCAATCCATCGGGGCCTGGTGATTTTTGATTTGCCATGCTGTTTACTGCCATTTTAAGTTTTACCAGGGTTATTGGGGCCTCCAATTCCTCTCTTTCCACTTGGGTCACAACGGGAGTCTCCAGTTCCCCCAAAAAGTCCTTCATTGCACCCTCCATTCCAATCCTCTGCATTGTATATAGGTTTTTATAGAAGCTCCTAAAAGTCTGCACTATCCCTGTTGTATTAACTATAACTTCTCCGCCCTCCGTTCTAATAGCCTGAACCCCGGAGGATGGAGAATTAGTTTTAACTATTTGTGCTAGCATCCTTCCTACACTTTCTCCCTCTGCAAACGCAGATTGCCGCTGGAGGAGCCTTCTAGTCTCGACTTTTTGCATGATAACTAACTTATAGTTCTGTTGTTTGTCTAGCCAGATTTTTTTTTTCTCCACTGTTGGATCTATTACAAAGTGGTTTTCAGCTTCCAGCTTTTCTCTCTGGGCTTTTTCTTCTATCTCTCTGGCATTTTTATTAAACTTGGCCATTTGTTGTATCAAGACTCCTCTCAGGAATGCTTTCAGTGTATCCCATATTATACTTAATGGAGCTGAGTCTTTATTAAATGCTATAAACTCCTTTATTTTAGGTAGGACCTCATCTGGTTCTTTAATTAGCTCTAACCAACTTGGATTTATCCTCCACTCCCCCCGCTTCCTGTTTTCCCCTACTTTCATTGTCATTATTATTGGGGAATGGTCCGATATTCCCCTTGGGCAATGCTCAATTTTTCCACCTTCGGCACCGCCCCCACACTCCCCAGGATCATATCTATCCTGGAGAGTGTGGAGTGCGTAGCAGAATAACACGAATACTGCTGCGCCCCAGGGTTACGCATCCTCCACACATCTACCAGCCCCAATTCTTCTATAATTTGACTTAGTTTACTTCTCTTCAGCGTACCAGGGGGAATCTTTAAGGGGAATCTATCTAGTTCGTTGTTTAGGACCTCATTAAAATCTCCCATTACTAGTACTGGGGTTTCCCCTTTATCATACAAAAATTCATTAAGTTTGAGCAGCACATCTATTTTAAATGGCGGGATGTAGACATTTGCAATCACGTAAGTTTCATTTTCAATCGTACCATATATAAAAATATATCTACCGTTTTCATCAATTTCAATCTGTCTGCAGGAGAAATTCACTCCTGACCTTATCAAGATACTGACCCCCCTGCTATATGTGGAGTATACTGAGTGATATTGCTGTTGGTATTTCTTACTGTGCAGAGCCGGGACAGTTTGTTTAGTTAAGTGGGTCTCCTGCAGACAGACTATTTCTACACCCCACCCCTCCATTACAGAAAACACTGCTGCTTTCTTAGTTAGTGTGCCCAATCCCCTGACATTCCATGTTCCTATAGTAACTGCTATCATTTCACCTTATATAACCGAGATGGTGCAAGAGGTCCTGACATGTATTTTTATTTAAGATCAGACCTACAACTATTATCCTTTCCAACCCTACTCCTCTGTTACTACCCCTCACCCCCCTTACCCTTACCTTGGAGCCATTCTCAGTGCTTGATCTCACCCCTGTAGTATCACCCTAACAAAAAAAATAATCAGAAATGTACATGCCCCAGGTCACAGAAAATATGAAGGGAGGGGGAAGAAAAGGAGCCCATGTCTCTCCCCTGTTCCCTCTCCCCTAGTGCACATCTTTCTGTGTTCCTTCCTCCTATCTTTACAATACAACCCTCATTTCTATAACTTTCCAACCCCATTGTGCAACAGTGAAAAATAAAGTGAAGAATAAATAGAAAATAAGTAACCAAACAGTAAAGAGGAGAAAAGCTTACAGATTTTCAATCCACAGCATGTTCCCCTACACAAGTGCCCTGTTATATAGAAATTCTTTTCCTTAATTCTTAGTGAAGTTTGTGTCGCATCTTTACTTAATTTTTTTATATTCTGTGTTATGCATCTCTGTTCATCTTTACAGTTAATTTTTTTATCCTATCTCCCCTCAACCCCACCCTCCCGCCTCTCCCTCCCCGCCTCTCCACACACCCCTTTCTTTTCCACCTACCTAGGTGAACCCCTAGGGGGCTACTAGTGACCATTTTCCATACTAACATTACCACTCTCTTCCCTTTCACACACACCAACTCCTCATACTCTGTGCATCCCCCCCCCCGTCTAACGTAATACCAATACAGTTTCTAACCCGTTAACCTTAAACATTACTTCCCTCCTCCCCCTCCCATCTTCAAGTAGTTGCAAGTCTCTCTTTATTTACTTCCATCCATCTCTCCACCGCTTCTGGGGAATTAAAGAACTGGGTCTCCCCCCATGCTGTTATTCGTAGTCTAGCGGGGTACATAAGGGCATAGGGTATTTTAACCTTCTGTAAGGTACGCTTCACCTGCAGGAATTCTGATCTTTGTCTCTGGAGTTCTGGTGAGAAATCAGAGTAGAATGAAATTCTAGAACCATTAAAAAAGATATTTCCTGTTTCTTTTGCTTTTCTCAATAGCGAGACCTTGTCTTTGTAATTGGGGAATTTAAACAGGAGCGGCCTAGGAAGCTTTGCAGTTGGTGAAGCTCTAAAAGGGATTCTGTGGGCTCTTTCGATGGCGAATACTGCTGAAAAGAACTCTCTCCCAAAGGATTCAATTAACCATTTCTCCAGGAATTCCACAGGGTTCAAGCCCTCGCTTTTCTCTGGGAGACCGATAACCCTTACATTGTCTCTACGGAGTCTATTCTCCATCTCTTCTAATTTTAATGAGTGTTTCAGTATTTGTTCTTTCATATTTTTTACGTCCGCCATCAACGGGAAGGTATCATCTTCTAATTGACTGATTCTACCCTCCAATTCTGAAGTTCTTTGCCCCATTTTTTCCAATTCCTGTTTAACTAGAGTCATATCTTCTTTCACTCCTCTCATCTGATCACAGAGTTCTTTAATTGAGCCATTACATGCATTTACTGCCATCAGTACATCTTTTAAAGTTGGTTCTGTTATATGAGGTAACCCAGTTTCAGCTGTTTCATTAAGTTTTATGTTGCCATGCAGACCCGCCGGTTCTGCTATACCCACTGCCCCTGCTGTATTTTTAGAGTTCACGCCTTTAGGAGCCCCAGATGACCCAGTATTGCTCGGTTGCCCCTGACTTTTCCTATCCGGGGGACCTCCTTGCTGCATTTTAGACTGAACCCCCTTTTTTGGGGGTGTCTGTGCTGGTGCGTGTGCATATTGCTCAAGCCTCGCTGCAGCTGACGCAGATGTAGCTACCATCTCTTGCTGGGTTTGCTGGGGGTTTTTCTCTTTGGCTGATCGCAGGTGTTGCATAGTTAATAGGGCGGAAAAAATTGCAAACGTTCCTCAGGTTTATACCAGGGGAGAGAGAGAGTGCTACCTTCCTAAAACTACTTGCTTAAATTTCCTTTAATGGGGTCTCTGTGAAAATCTCCAATTCGCATATGGGATAGAGATAAAAAATAAAAGAAAGAATTGAGAAGGAAGTAGTCTTTATAGCCTCCAAAAGATTGACGTGGTTTATCCCCCAGTCACAGTCACAAGGGAGAAAAAGAGGGTCAATGGCGCCTGGAAGCTTAATGGTGATAACAATAAGGATGTTTACAGTAACGCTTCTCCCGGCACGTAGCCGGTATACTATACCAAGGGGAGGCACTCAGCAAGTGTACGACTTGTTAGCTCTTTGACAAATGTTGTATATCCTTATTATAACCAGTGTATATCCACTAAACACTTTTCTCCCCCCAAAAAAAAGGTAAAGGCAAGAGCAGTCCTTGTGGCCACCTACAGTTTCTCCCTTCTTTTTTTTTTTTTTTCACCGTTCAATTTCCTCAAGGTAGCATTTTGTAAAACATAGCCAGCATTAAAATCTTATCCCTTTATTATGTTCTACTCACGTAGCCGGCACTAGAGATTATAGAGAGCTGTGCAGGTCAGCAGAATCGGCGGGTTGTTTCTGAACAAAGTTACAATCAGGCTCCGCCGGGTCTCTTTCGGTTTGGGCTCTCCTAAGCTCTCCTGAGCCTCTGCTCTTCCAGGGGGTCTAGATGGCTCTGTACCCAGTAGTTCCAGCTCGGTTTAGCCTGGCTAGTTGGTGTACACTCAGCAAGATTGCCGATGATCCCTCTCCTTCTCCGGGCTCCGCTCGCCACGAGCGGCGTGTACTCGGCGCGTGACGTCACTCGGGACTGAGGTTCGGCTCTTTCCGTTGGGATGCTGTTGGCTGTCGGCTCCCACACAGGGGTACAGGCTAGCTCGTACAGAGCCGGGAGATTTCGTGACCCGCGTGTCTCTCCCCCACTGCGTCGCCTGTATTAGTCGATACCAAGCCCCGCTCTGCTCAGCAATTGCGCTTAGGGGGAGGAGATCCTCAGGTTCTCACAGGTTCTCACAGCCGGTCACCACTGGTCACAGCAATAGAAGGGAGGGGAGAAATCACACAGGCATCTTCTCACTCCTCTCCCTCACACATCTCAGCACGCCACTCACACATCCGGTCACGCCCCCATCGCCTGCTCTAAAATCTTGCTTTTATCCAGGAAACCACAGTGTACAGTACGTACTAAATGCAGTGGACATATAAATATTACTGTGAGAATGTTTGTTTATTTTATTTATTACAGGTACTTGTATAGTGCTGACAATTTATGCAGCACTTTACATATATATTGCCCATTCACATCAGACCCTGCCCTCAAGGAACTTACAACAACTTACTATATATCCCAATAAATATCCCAATTTTTTTTTTTTTAAACACATTTTTTACTCAGTTTAGGCCAATATGTATTCTTCTACATATTTTTGGTAAAAAAAAAAAAATCGCAATAAGCGTATATTGATTGGTTTGCGCAAAAGTTATAGCGTCTACAAAATAGGGGATAGATTTATGTCATTATTATTTTTTTACTAGTAATGGTGGCGAGCTTTGTTTTTTTTTTTTAAATCAGAAAAGAAGTTTATTGTAAAAACTAAACAACAGAGCATACAGACATATCCAAAATTCACCAGTGGTATACATTACAAAGATTGTCATGCCTGTTAAATAAGGTAAACATAACCATAAGTAATAGTAGTGCATTGTCATGTCTACCTGGGAAAAGTGCAAATACATTACAAACATATGAAGTGCCATAGACACTAGTAATTCTTTGTAAGGATGTTCTTAATAGGTCCTGAACAGATTTATAGGAGACTTCTACATTTTGTATCCTGTTTCATACATAGGCAACGTGGTGTTCTAAACTTTGTATATATCTTTTAAACTAAGATAAATAGGAACTAAAAATAAGACGTAAAACAAAGAAAAGAAAACAAAAAATTTTTTTTTTTGAAACGGGAGTAGTCCAACCCTCTTCTTATGCCTTTTGTTTGCTTGTATATTCACCATGGTTCTTCCTATAGTGTCATGTGGTTCTTGTATGACCTGTCAAACCAGATGCTGCCAACTCTATACCATATTACATTTGTAATAACCTGTCTTTGATTAGTTGGGTTGGTGCCAACCCGGAACGTCTAGCCAGTTTTGCCACAGAGCATAGAATTTTTTGGGCGCATTCCTATGCTGATAAGTAAGTTTCTCCCTTATCAGCATGCTATTTACCATATCCACCCATCCTTTTCCTGTGGGAACTCTTGGGGTTATCCAGAATCGTGCGATCGCCTTGCGTGCTAGGTACAATAAATGCAGTACTGCTGTGTGTCCACTGGGCGAGAGAGAGGGTATCTCCAGCACCCCGAGGAGACAGACGACAGGATCGTGTAAAACCGGGAGCTGAAAAACCTGAGATATAGTTATCAGAATGTATTGCCAGTACCTGAACAATTTCGGGTATTTCCACATCATATGCAACAGATCCCCCTCATCTCTATTGGACACAATGGGGAGTCTCTGGAGCTTTGATTTTTATCAGGAGTGCAGCAGACCGGACACTTTTGACACTATTTTGGGACCATTGACATTTATACAGCGATCAGAGCTAAAAATGGCCATTGATTATTGTATAAATGTCACTGGCAGGGAAGGGGTTAACAGGGGGTGATCAAGGGGTTAACTGTGTTCCCTAGGTGTGTTCTAACTGTAGGGGGGGGGGGTGGGACTGACTAGGGAAAGAGAGATCGGTGTTCTTAGTATGAAAACATTATCTGTCTTCTCTACCCTGAGAGAACCAGGATTTGTGGGTTTACACACACACACAAATACCAGTTCTCGCTCTGTCACAAGCGATTGCGGGTAACCGGCGGTCAGCTAGGGTGATTTGTGCCGCCGTGCCAACCTGCCGCAATATAACTTCGGTGGCTGGTCTGCTAGCGGTTGAAGTTTATGTGCGTGTATGCGTGTAAAGGCAGGCATTCCAATACTTTTGACAATATAGTGTGTGTGGGTGGGTACTTCAAAATGAGCATACTACTGTGCAGTGATTATTATCTGTGAAACAAAATGTTAAAACATAGTCAGCTGTGTAAAATAAGCACATAAATGACTTGCTTTAGACAGGTTTATAAGCGTAAAAGCTGCAGACATGTACAGCCCCAAAGGCAGCTGTGCCCCTTTTTTTTTTTGAACTGCTCCAAATGTGGCACACATTTTCATTTGTAGACACAGCTGTGTGTTTGGCCCATTGATTCCTTTAGTGCTGTGTTTAGATGTGTACAAACCTATATGCTTCATGCATCTAAACATTGTCTTTTAGACTCCCATTTGATTGAGACCTTACAGGAAAAGTTTATTTAAAAAAAATCCTCCTTTACCGTATTGCACAGCGGCTCCCAGCGATCGCAGGACAGGCCGTGTCTCCTCTCTGCCCGTCTGACAGAAGCAGTGGGCGGAGCCGAGGTTTCCCCGCTGACGTCAGCGGGACGCGAGGAGGAGAGGAAAGAGGAGACGCGGCCGGTTATGTGACCGATGGGAGCCGCTGTGAAATACGATAAAGGAGGAATTTTTTTAATAATACACAGACAGTAGGGCACTGTTAGAGTAGACAGAACGGATAGTAGATATATGTGTGTGTTATTCCTGCAGCAGGAGGGGAATGGCACAGTCACTAGATGACACACAGAGAGGGGAGGAGGGGGGACAGAGGTGACAGACACAGAAGAGGAGGCTCGCAAACAGACCACAGTGTCAGGGGCTCAGCAGCCATGATTATCGTGGTCTTGTTGCAGAGGGGAGACCAGGCAGGATCAGCCAGGTATTACAGGTGTTACAGGGGGTCAAATTACAAAGCACAAGCACTATGCTGTATAAAATGCTTTAAATGAGCAGGATCCATATTTTTCTTTTTTTTTGGGGTTAACAAACGCAATTAACCTCAGTAGTTTCCACTGAAGGACTTAGCTTATTCGATTTTCCATTAAATAAAATTAAGATGGATGATTTTCCATACCCCTTCTGGTCAGGGTTAAATAATGTGCATACTTTTTTGCAATGTAAGCCTCATACTGGGTCTAGGGTTTTGATATTCTTTTATAACCAGTAATGCCTAAATGTTTTAAAAACTCCAATATTGGACAATGAAAACCTTGCAGCTTGGCCATAATACACAGCACCTTCAAAGGGACAGCTTTCCAATGCATAAAGCTGTTTTTAGTACAAGGCATTCCCTTTTCTTTTTTTTTTGGTTGACTTTTATTTTCAGCTGAATGTATTGCACACAGGATAATTTTAAGTGTGTTTGTTTTTTTTTTTTTTTTTTACAGTAATTTTCATTTAACCACTTGACCACTGGGCACTTAAACCCCCTTCCTAACCAGACCAATTTTCAGCTTTTGGTGCTCTCACACTTTGAATGACAATTACTCAGTCATACAACACTGTACCCATATGAAATTTTTGTCCTTTTTTTCACACAAATAGAGCTTTCTTTTGGTGGTATTTAATCACCGCTGGGTTTTATATTTGGTAAAAAAAAAAAAACATTAGTTGTTTCTGTTAAAATTTATTGGCGAGTGTTGCAGAGTATTGGCAGAGTATTGCAGTGTTGCAGAGTATTGCACAGTGTTGCAGAGTATCGGCAGAGTGTTGCAGAGTATTGCTGATCATACAAATTAATAAACATATAAAATAGGTGTGCTTGTCATGTGACAAGGACAGGGTTAGACGGTGTATGTAGCTCCCTCTGCTTTCTTTTAGCTGCTATCCGAAGACCGGGTTCTGTTGTGAGGCCGTAGCAGCAGAGAGGTTACGGCAGCCAGGAAAGTCCGCGGCTTCTGGAGCAGGCTTAGGCCGCTGCAAGCTCACCCAACACATATCCGGGGGAGGCTGACCCTAGGATGAACAGGCAGGCCTGGCATTGTCCACACACAGGAATTTACTAGGATTTGGCTGGCTATCTCAGTTGTGAGCGGATTACAGGACGGGTCCCTCCTCTCCCCACTTGGAGTGATTTTCCCAAAGCTATTTTAACCCCACCAGCGCTTGATTACTGGATACATCACAAGTTTACAATCAATGCCCTATCATTGCTACCCTCTGGTAAGCCTCCCATTCACCAGGTGGTCGGGATGAAGCACCGTTTGCATGCATGTCACAGTGTATAACTTGCAGCACGAGCAGCGTGGTGTCATTTTGAATACGATCTACTTGTGGATTTTAACTCGATCTATGCCTGATGCCAAGATTGATCTATATTGGACTTTTACCAATTATACCCTTGTTTGGACTGTCCTATATGAGATCAGTGTTTTTCCATCTAACATTTTGATGGGTTGTATTTTATATGTTTATTAATTTGTATTATTGGCGCAGCTTTATTCTCCATATATCTGTTCAAGTGTGAAGTATCCCGCTTTTTAGCAGCAGCCTTTTTTTCTTTATTTTTTCCATTTTAATTTATTTTATTTTATCAGTTGTTCAGGTTCACCCTTTCCAAATTCTTACCTTTTGGGTGCCCATTTTCTCCCCCCCCTCTAGCGCGGTTTATCCATTTTCAGAGTATTGCTGATGTCTCACTTTTGAGAAAAAGAGCGGAGATTGAGGACATAATCTCCATCTCTGCAACTTCAGCAGCACAGAATGAATGGGCAGGAATAGCTCTGTACAGAGCCTCCCATAAATTCACAAACTAAAGCATAGTGATCGGTACCGATCACTTACTGTGTCCTTTCGGGAAAGGAAGAGGCCGGTAATTTTTTTTTTTTTAGCCCCTTCCCCCTCTCTCCATCCTGGCACATTCCCCGCAGCAGGAGAGGAGTAGCGGAAAGCGGGGGAAACCAGGAACCGGGGAAGCACACACGGGTCCCAGCCAGCAGAGATGAGTAACCCAGACAGGAGGGGCAGCATATACACTACCTGATCCCCTCCATTTTCCTCCTGCAGCTTCTGAATGCAGGCAAGAGGGAGCGGAGGAGAACTAGGCTTTGAGCAGCTGCAGGAAGAAAATGGAGGAGATTGGCTTGTGTATATGCTGCCTCCCCATCCCCTTGTCTAGGTGTAAAACAGAGGCCGTACTGGTCCCCTAGAGCATGGGGCCAGGTTGCAATTTTGACCCCTGTGACCCCCAACGGTACGCTTCTGAATTTATACAGCTTGTCTGAGACTTCAGACGGTGGGGGGGGGGGGGGTTGCTGAAGTTACACTCTGCAGAGCTCGGTGAGGGCTGACTGGAGGGAAGGGACACACTCCCCTTCACAAAGCACACAGAAACAGAGCAGGGGGCTTTTTAATGACAGGCTGTGTGCTAGTGCTCCCTCCCATGTCACCCTTTTATCTCTTGGTGTCAGATAGCAAAGGAATGAGGCAGCAGAGAGAAATTATACTTGTTTCTCTAGATCGAAACAAGTACAGGCTTTAGAGCTTTGCTCATATTTCATGTCAGAGGTTTACACCCATTTTAACCACTTGCCTACAGGGCACTTACACCCCCTTCCTGCCCAGGCCATTTTTCAGCTTTGAATTGAATTGCGTGGTCATGCTACACTGTACCCAGATAACATTTTTATAATTTTCTTCACACAAATAGAGCTTTCTTTTGGTGATATTTAATCACTGCTGGGTTTTTTCTTTTTTACAAAAAAAAAAAAAAGAAGACCAAAACATTTAAAAAAAAAAAATGTTTTTACTTAGTTTCTGTCAGTAAATTTTGTAATTAAAGTGGAGTTCCACCCCCCAAAAAAATGTATTAATGTGCTTTTGGAGAGACTTTTTTTTTTACTCGCATGCATATTAGTGCCACTTCATCAGTGCCCATCAGTGCAGCCTCATCTTCTCACATCAGTGAAGGAAAAAAATTACTTATTTACAAAATTTTATAACAGAAACTAACTTTTTTTTTTTTTAATGTTTGTGATTTTTTTGTTTTAGCAAAAAAAATAAAAAACCCAGTGGTGATTAAATACCACCAAAAAAAAGCTCTATCTGTGGTACAGCATTGCATGACCACGCAGTTGTCATTCAAAGTGTGACAGAGCTGAAAGCTGAAAATTGGCCTGGGAAGGAAGGGGGTGAAAGTGCCCTGTATTGAAGCGGTTAAAGTGTATGGCCAGTCAAAAGTTTTTGATAGTGTAAGCAAGAAATAGAACAGCTGCCATGGTTTACTGCTGTATGAAGACCTGTTAAAGAGATTTCTTTTTACTGTACTTCCTGCCCTGGTACCAACTATTTCACCAAATAGGAAGTTAGAGAAAAATAGAAAAATCTCCAAATCTCTAATGGAGCCTGAGCTAGCAGTAAAACTCAAAAGGTGTTCTAATCCTGCCTCCCCACAATATCCCCCCCCCCCCAAAAAAATGTTTTAGCTGGAAATACACTTCAACTTCAACTATGCTTTCTAGTGTTATGTAAACTTTATTTTGAACTGGCAGGTCCCATTTAGAGAAGTAAATGATGTTCTGCAGGATATTCTAGACACCTATGTAGTAGTGTACCTAGATGATATATTAGTATACTCTACCACAGAGAAAGAGCATATTGAACATGTTAAGACAGTGTTGTCCCTACTAAGGACTCGTTTGTATGCAAAACTAGAAAAATTTGCTTTCAATGTGAAAACTGTAGATTTCCTGGGGTACATTATTTCACCTGGTTGCATAGAGATGGACACCTCCAAGATTCAAGACATATTATCTTGGCCAGTACCTACAAACAAAAAACGGGTACAATGTTTTATTGCCTTCTATAAGTTAGATTCATACGTAATTTCTCAAAGGTTGTTCAGCCAATTGCAGCTTTTACAAAACAAAAGGTCAAGTTTCAATTAACTGAACAAGCTTTTAATTAACAATATTTTTATTGAGTTTCTTAGATACAAGTAAAGTTGCCAGAATATATTCATGTAAATACATGTAGCAGTAGTATCTTGGTGTTATATAACAACAACGGAACTTATAACAGACAAAAAGAATATAAACAGAACAAGCTATTCATCACTGTATTTCAAAATAAGAGCAAAAAAACAGTTTGTGATAAAGGGGAAGTTACCACTGAACAAGCTTTTGATGAGTTGAGGGACCTTTTTACTTCTGCACCTATTCTAATTTTACTTGTGCCCAACAAACCATACTATGTTGAAGTAGATGCTTCAGATACAGCTGCAGGTTCTGTACTATCACAGAGATCCGGTGAAAAAGAACTCCTACATCCAGTGGCCTTTTTTTTTCACGCTCCTTTACTCCCGCTAAGGCTGCTTTCACACCTGAGCGGTGCGGGGCGGCGACGGTAAAGCAGCGCTATATTTAGCGCTGCTTACCATCGCTTTACCCGCGGTATGCGGCCGCTAGCGGGGTGGTTTTAACCCCCGCTAGCGGCCGCAAAAGGGTTAAAAACCTCCGCAAACCGCCGCTGCAGCGGCGGTTTGCGGGCGGTATCCCCGCGGTTTCCCATTGATTTCAATGGGAACGAGCGGTATAGGAGCGGTAAATACACCGCTCCTACACCGCTCCAAAGATGCAGCTAGCAGGACTTTTTTTACCGTCCTGCTAGCGCACCGCTCCAGTGTGAAAGCCCGCCGGCTTTCACACTGGAGTGAATGGGGCCGGTTTTTTCAGGCGGTGTACAGGCGCTATTTTTAGCGCTGTACCGCCTGAAAACCGCCCCAGTGTGAAAGGGGCCTAAGAGAAATTATGATGTGGGGGAGAGAATTATTAGCAATCAAACTTGCACTGGAAATATGGAGACATCTGCTAGAGGGCACTAGCACACCCATCACGGTTTATACAGACAATCGCAATCTTGAATACTTAGACAGCTAAAATATTAAAACCACATCAAGCCCGGTGGGCTCTCTTCTTCAGCTGGTTCCCCCTGCTGATAAATTACCGTCCGGGTTCTCGAAATGGTAAGGCTGATGCCCTTTTACGTATGGGAACTGACACACCTTCTCCAGGTCCTGAACCTTCTACCATATTAAATCAAGAGTTTTTTGGCTACTATGCCATCACTATGGGATACTGTCAGATCTCATACTAATGTGAATGATGAATCTTCCACAAAGCCCCCAATGAACTATCAAAATGAACTTTTATTGTACAAAGAAAGAGTTTGTCCCTTCTGCTGCAGTCGCTGAAGTACTACAATATTGCCATGACACTCCCATAGGGGGTCATGGAATCCATTAACTCCTGTGTTTTTGGAAACTGTCCTGGATTAACCTCCTGAGTATCCTTATCTAAGGTGTGTACCCCTGCTATTGGGCTCCCCATACCCAAACACTGACAGGTTTACAATCACTTTAAAGCAATTGCAGGAATTCAGCTCCTTTGTAAAAAGAGAAGGCCCGCTATGAGTTTTGTCCAAGGAAGTGCATGACATCTCATGGACTTATCTCTATTATTTACATCTGACAGTTTTTTTTGCACTCCCGGTAGATGGCTATCTCTGTATTTATAGGAGCCAGAAGCTGATGCTTCAGGTCTAAGCATCTTCAACATTAATGTAGGTCCAGCTGCTATGCCTGTCCTTCCCCTCCTGCCCAATCGCAGAAGCCTTTGTATTATGTTAACATATTCAAAAAACACAAAGCCTTCTCTGAATGGGCAGCGGAGGGGAGGGGTGGGTATAGCTGCTTTGTGTGCCTCTGTCCTCTCTCACAGCCTCAAGTTTCATTGTGAGAGCCATAACCCTGTCAAATATAATAAATAGATATAAGTTCAGGAGATGTCATGCACATCCTTAGACTTAACTCCTAGTATGCCTGCACTTTTTACAAAGTAGCTGAATGCATGGAATTCAGCTTTAAATCAGTCAACACTGTGTCCCACCAACCCACCACCCTCACTCCTACAGGCTTAATTGTAGAGACCCCTTTCATTAACACCTAATAAACACCATCCTTCCCTACAAGCTATTTTGCATGGCAAAGCTTCTATGAAAATACTGAAAAATGTTTAGAAGTATATTATTTCCATTTGAAGTTTTCTTTTTATATCTGAGAATTCTAACCAGGCTGCACTGATGTCTTTGATCTCTGGTAAGCAGATTCATTTTGTCAAATTAGTCATGATGAAGAGTAATAAAAAACAATATTGATTATTCTGTCCTTCGTCATTGGTCAAGTCAATGGTTCCAAACCACACTTCACTTTGAGAGAGCATTTTAATTTACCCATGGTTGGGAACCTTTCAAGTTCTTAATGAAAGAGGTATCAGAAAAGAAAATAACTTGTCTGAATTACCTTTACAAGTAAGAATTATCTAAAATGTTTTGCATGGTGTCCTTTTATTTCTGGGAAATTGGATACGCTAGGATGATTACATTAAATTCTCATCAAAAAGACAGAAAAACAGGCTGTAACCACTGCAAGACAGGAGAGCAAGAAGAAATCATTTTAAAGTCTGACTCCGGGAAACCTAAAAATTCTCTTTGCAGCATTGCTGTGCCCCTAGTGCAAGGGTTAAGCGATCATTTGGTCTAGGCAGTGGCGAAGCTAGACATTCTTTCACCCGGGGCAAACAATGAGTTTGGCGCCCCCCCGCAACGGGACAAGATTAGGCAGGAAAGTGAGAACTCCCAGGCTATCTCTGGTCCCCCACATGCTCCTATTTTTCCCTGTTCCTCTATTCCCCCCGTGCTCCTCTGGTTCCCCCCTGTGCTCCTCTGGTTCCCCCCTGTGCTCCTCTGGTTCCCCCCGTGCTCCTTTGGTCCCCTCCGAGGTCCTTTGGTCCCCCCGTGCTCCTCTGGTCCCCCCCCCGGTGTTCCTCTGGTCCCCCCCGGTGTTCCTCTGGTCCCCCCCGTGTTTCTCTGCCCCCCCGTGCTCCTCTTGCCCCCCTGTGCTCCTATGGTCCCCCTTGCTCTTCTATACCCCTGTGCTCCTTTGGTCACCCCATGCTTTTCTGTACCGTGTGCTCCTCTGCTCCTCCATATGCTCCTCTTGGTCCACCACATGCGCCTCTTGGTCCCTCACATGCTCTTCTTGGTCCCCCACATACGCCTCTTGGTCCCTCACATGCGCCTCTTGGCCCCTCACATGCTCCTCTTGGTCCCTCACATGCTCCTCTTGGTCCCTCACATGCTCCTCTTGGTCCCTCACATGCTCCTCTTGGTCCCCCACATGCGCCCTTTTGGTCCCCCACATGCGCCTCTTGGTCCCCCACATGCGCCTCTTGGTCCCCCACATGTGCCTCTTGGTCCCCCACATGTGCCTCTTGGTCCCCCACGTGCTCCTCTTGGTCCCCCACGTGCTCCTCTTGGTCCCCCACATGCTCCTCTTGGCCCCTCTGTGCTCCTCTGGTCCCCCACGTGCTCCTTGCGCTCCTCTGGTCCCCCACATGCTCCTCTGTTCCCCCCCCATGCTCCTCATGCTCCTTGTGCTCCTCTCGTCCCCCACATGCTCCTCTCGTCCCCCACATGCTCCTCTCATCCCCTACTTCTCTGGTCCCCCCGCAGCGCTCACCTCCTCTCCCTGGCTAGCTGTGCAGTATGTGGCAATGAATGAGCTGAATACAGACATGATCCTCCGCACTGAGAAGCTTATCATACGATCCGAAAAAAACAGGCAGCCACAGACTGTTATAGCATAACTTTACTCTGCACTCGTTCTCCTGCTCTTTCCTTCCCCAGCTCTCCATCCTGTCTGCTGCCGCAAATCTAGATGGAGAGCGGGGGAAGGAAAGAGCAAGAGAAAGATGGTATGAAGTCCTCTTCTCCAAGCTTCTGGACCCCACGATCCCACTTCTCTTGTGAAGCAGAATGATGTTAGAAATGTTTAGCTCCCCTCCACACGCTCAGCATGGTTTTCTGACAATATCCGTAAGAGCAGTGATCTGTACATTGTGATTATGGTAATTAAGGTGGGTGAGTGTTGTCTCTAACATAAATTAGGGTGTTGACGTCATAAATAAATCATAAATCGTCATTTGTTACCTGCTGACAATTTTGCTGCCGTTTTCAAAAAGACTTGCTGACCTGCCACCTGGCTTGCTGCTATACTGCCCATTGGCCGCTTTGCTCTGCTGCACTCACCGGTGTAATTAGAGGGTGAAATTATTGCATATATGTTGGGTAAAGACCTGCACACAGTCTGAGTAACAGGGCGTGTTTGTTGGATATATAGATATGGATGACCAATTATATGCCTAATGCCTTTTCAGCTTTTTTTTAATGTTAATGTTTTATGACTATTTTTTTTACTTGACTTTTTTGACTAGTGTAATTTTGTTTGAAAAAAAATCACTAATATTTTAGAAATTTGCACATTTGGATAAACCAATGAAATAAGTAGAAACAATTTCAAGAATATTTAGTCCTCTAATACCTCAGACTGCAAATTCTATTTGTCAGTCAGGTAAAGTACATGTAAAGGGAATGTGCTTTACTTTACATGTACTTTTACTTTAAAGAAATGTCAGCTGTGTAGACAAGCAAATGGCCATAGGCCATAGGCTGGGTCACTATCAGAAAGGATTGGGCCTCCCACAAGTAGGTATCACAGGGCTCCTTTCTGCAATTACTCTTTCAAGAGGATCTATCAGAAACATCCAAAACACAGTTAACAGTGGTGCTATCACCACTTTAGTGCATTGATAAGAGATCCCAGGCTCAGAGGTAACACTCAGATATGTGGAATGTGGATTGTGCTCAGTGTAGAAACTCCTATCTTCTTTCTTTTTTTAAATTAAATTTTTAAGTAACATTTTTTATTATAAAAACCACAAATTATCAGCGCTACCTCCAGAACAATAGATGAAAAAATAGCAGCCGGCAAAAAAATTATTGATTACAAATACAAAAGATTGAAAGATCCGAATATACAGCGCTAATCATATATAAAAAGCAATATTAAAATTGACAAAATATATCATAATCAATAGTCCATATAATATAAAATGGGGAATTCAGATGAAAGCCCCACATTAGCGTCAGTGAAGCAGAAAAGGCACACAACACCACCGTGTTTCCAGCAGAACAAATGGGCCCTCAGATTAGAGTGGCCACATGAGCATGTATCCTCAGATCATCCCTGGACATCCAGTGGAGCGAATCATAGGATTTGACAACCTCCCAATCACATAAGGCTCACCGAGATAATATGCACAACAAAACTCCCATGGTGAGGTACGTAAAAATTATACAAAAGGGCTTTATGATGTACTTACAAACAACCAAGTAAAAAGAACATCCAAACAAATCAAAGTGGCTGCAGCTAGTAGTGTGCTTGCGTTATACATCAGGTCCCGCCTAATGCATTTTGTCATCAGCAGACATCATCCAAGGCGAGACTGATGGTGTCTGCTGATGACGAAATGCGTTAGAGAAAAAAATTGCAGCTTAGTTTTCTACCCAGCACCAGAGACATAAGCAGAAGGGACAAAAACGAGGCTGGTTTGTTCATTTAAAAAAAAAAATATATAACTGTTACTAGAATTGATTAAAGAGGAACTACAGTCTGCTCACATAATTTGTAATAAAAACATCTTTGCCATTCTGGAGCTTCCCTTCAACCACTTTGCATATTTTATATATATTAGTGGTACCTTGGATTACATTTATACAGTAATTCGTTCCAGAAGAATGCTTGTAATCCAAAGCACTCGTATATCAAAGCGAGTTTCCCCATAGGAAATAATGGTAACTCAGATAATCCATTCCACATTGACTGCTAATGTATGCAGTACCACATGTGCCCAGAGGTGAGGGGCGCCGGAGACACTCAGACTGCTCGGAGCTGCTCAGGTGCACTCGGAGACACTCGGGAATGGAGTGTTTACGAGTGGCTCCATGTGCATCCAAGAGGCTCCGAGTGTCACCGGCGCCCCCGCACCTCTGGCAAAATGTGGTACTGCACACTCCATTGGCTTGAATCTTGCACGTCTTGCGAGACAACGCTCGCAAACCGAGTCAGGATTTGAAAAAAATAATAGCTCGTATTGTGAAACGCTTGTAAACCGCGTTACTCGCAATCCGAGGTATTACTGTATTGTGATTCTGTGCTTGCCATATATGCTGCAGAAATCTTCCTCCACTAAGTATTTTAAATGTGGACAGCTGAAGCTGCTGCCTGTTCACTTCCTGGATTTACACAGACACACATACATACACAGACACAAACACCCGCACACCACTGCTTGCCTGCACATTTATCCTCTCTCAATGAATACACATGGATCTCTGCAGTCTCCCTCCTATCTTCGCCCTCATCCAGCCCCCTCCAGCTCTGCAGCTCTCTTTGGCTCTCCTGGGACTCATCCCTCCTTCACTATACTGCCCCCCTCCCTTGCTGGGAAACTCTCACAAGAGTGAGTGAGAGAGAGAGCTGTACAAGATGTGACTTGCCTAGGTGAATTACCAGACAAGAAACAGGAAGTGGGCTGTATAAGGTATTTACGGGCAGAAAAAAAAACAACAAGGCAGAATATTTAAGCGATGGAAAGATGAAAAAATTACTGAAGGTCTGCCTTAATGATGAATGCGGGAATCATTTAAACAGGATCCTTTGGAGAGGCTTCTGAAACCCAGAAGAGGACCTAGCTTTTAACCTGACAGTTGGGGTTTGCCAATTACACCAGCAGATTATCTGCAGGGGTTAAAAAGTACAGCCAAGGTAATTTTAAACAGGATCCTTTGCAGAGGCTCCTGAAAGATGGAGTGGGACCTGAATTTCATCCTGATAATTGGTACTTGCCAATTATACCAGCAAATGAGCTTATTTTTACAGTACCTTGTACACCAAAGTTTCTCTAATGCCCGTACACACGATCGGACTTTCCGACATCAAAACCGTGGATTTTTGTTCGAAGGATGTTGGCTCCAACTTGTCTTGCATACACACGGTCACACAAATGTTGGCCAACAATTACGAATGCAGTGACGTACAAGACGTACGATGGCTGATAAAAAGGAAGTTCAATAGCCATGTGATATCTCCATTACGAACGCTAGTTTTACAAGACTGATCGCTTCCGGGTCATACTTTATTCCGAGAATGCCTGAACTTTTGTGCGACGGACTTGTACACACGATTGGAAAGTCCGACAACAAAGTTTTGTTGGCGGAAAATTTGAGAACCTGCTAGCCAACATTTGTTGGCGGAAAGTCTGACAACAAATGTTTGATGGAGCATACACATGGTCGGACTTTCAGCCAACAAGCTCACATCCAACATATCCCGTCGGAAAATCCGACCATGTGTACGGGGCATTAGTGGAAAATATTAGCAATACACAAAATGTCTTTATTAAGTTTTAACAATTCTTAATTCCTAAACTATTTACAAATGTCTTTATATTAGGTAAGACCCCATTTACACCTGTGTGTTTTAAGATGAGGTGCATTGAAAAATCCCTTCTTGCTGCATCTTTGCTGCACTTTCATCAAAACACGTTTTATAGAGTTCAATGCTAATGCATGTAAAACGCATCTAAAACACCCTTCACGGGTGTGTTTTTTAAGCAGGCTTGCTTTATATGTTGGATCACTGAATAGTGATTTATATACAGCAAGAAATGTGACTGCTGTGAACTTTACTCATTTTGACAACCTTGTGACTGTGTATTGGGCATAACCGGATTTACATTATCTGCAGCATTAGACTAACTTTGAAAATCAACCATCCAAGAAAGAACTTCAGTATAATCACTTTTTCCATAATCCTTTATCATTTAATTGAGTCATTTCATGAGATCTGATGAATACTGCCTGACTTATTTTGAGTCATTTTATTGCATTAAATCCTGTATGAACTGCCCTGGTTTTAGTTACAGCAGCATCTTCTACTTCTGTGAACAAGTTTTTATTCTTTGATAGAGTAAGCAATGATGTGCTTTGTGTTGGTCTTAGATGTGTAGTAGTAATTTTATATGACCTGGATGCTGAACTGCTGATCAGTAGTGATTTGTTGATGAAGAATCATACCGTCATTGTACAATACTGTAGTAATCCCGCTCTGGACACTGTACCTATTCTGTAGTTTTTAGTTTTAAAAAAGATATATCTAAAAACACCAAAAACTTGCCTAAGATCTAAATAATTTTTTTTTCTTTAATCAACAATTTTTTTTTTATAGGGAGGAGAAACCGTCACACAGTATGTATAACAAATTCAGCTGATGTAGTATTTACATATAATGGCCAAGGAGGCTACAACTCCTGCCAAGAACCCAGTGTGCAACTAATGCCCCGTACACACGGTCGGATTTTCCGACAGAAAATGTTCGATCGGATCATGTTGTCGGAAAATCAGACCGTGTGTGGGCTCCATCGGACTTTTTTTGCCGGAATTTTCCGACGCACAAAGTTTGAGAGCTGGATCTCAAATTTTCCGACAACATGGTCCGATCGCGTCAGTTTCCGATCGTGTGTAGCCTAGACGGACAAAGTTCCACGCATGCTCAGAAGAAATTTGGAGACAAAAGCTATTGGCTACTGGCCTCTATATAGTCCCGTTGTACGTGTTGTACGTCACCTCGTTCGGATTGATCAGATTTTCCGACAACTTTGTCCGACAGTGTGTGGGCAACACCTGTTTCGGACAAAATCCGTCTGGAAAATATCCGACGGATTATGTGGTTGGAATGTCCAACTGTGTGTTTGGGGCATAGCAAGTAACATCTATAATTCCATATCAAAAGATGTGTAACTTACACAATATGCCAAAAGCTCAAGAAAGCAATACCTGCACCCTGAGAAAGCTACAGTATGAATGACTTAGGGCAAGAACCAATATATCAAGCCAATTGCCCTAAAGTTTCATTTTTAAGTGGATTGTGTATGAACCACTTTTTCTCAGATGAGAATGTCGTTAGGGTGGCTATCTACCTAGGTCATGCCAGTAGGAGCAATCTATTACTGTGCTAAAAGTTGCAAGCTAGAAGCAATAAACTTTGTACAGGTATCTGGATATTGGTTGAGACTTTCTCGCTATTCCATTAGCCCAAGTAGGCATAATTTTAAATTTAGTTGTGAAATTGGTGTGGAAAACTCTATAGACAGTACATCATTCCAATAGCAAAAGAGCTTTGAGCACTTCCACAACACATGGAGGAGGTCCCCTTGCGATCCCACACACCTTGTACAGTCAGGATTTGGTTTAAGTCAATATCAGTGGCGGCTCGTCCATTAGGGGCGCTGCCCCCTTAATCCGTGCACCCGTCCCCTAATCTATATGCAGGGCACCAGACGCATGAATTTCAATGGGGTTTTTCTGTTTGTGAAGCACATGATTAGAGCCTGAGGCTCTAATTGGCTTCAAAAAAGGGTGGGCTCGGGTGCAGAGCACTGGGCCCTGAGCCCACCCAGTTGTGTGACAAAAGCAAATTAATATTCACTATAGTTTTTCTGATTCTCCTCTTGGCCAATCAGGAAGTGGGTCTTAAGACCCGATTGGCTGAGAGGAGAAGCGATCGTATTGGCATCTGGGGGAAGGAGGAGGGAAGCTGCCAGGAAACCAGAGACGCAGGGTGAAGCTGCCGAGGAGGAAGCCGTCGCCATGGAGGAGGAGATGCAAGAAGAGCCAAAGCTGCTAGATGGGGTGAGTGCGGGACAAGCAAGGACGACCTTGCTTGGATGACCTTGGACGACCGACCGAGGGGGGGAGTGTCGACGAGTGTCTTGTTTGCCGCCCCCCCCCAAATATACAGCACCAGCCGCCACTGGTCAATATAGATAAAGCCTTTGTGGGCTGCGATAAGGTATGTGTAATATAAATAGCTGGGTTGAGTTTTTGAGATGGTGTCAGGAATACATCAGGTAGGGCCTGCCCAAAAAAATGACTATTCAACATCTGTCAGTGCACCCAGGTCACTCTCTGAATGGGATTTCCAGGGTAATTGAGTTACTGTGTTTAGTGTGAGGGGCAAATGGGGTGATCAGTGGAAATAAGACTCTTTTTGGTGGCTGCTTGGGTCACTAACTCCAATCGAGCAGCCAGACTTGTGAGGGCAGCCGGAGCCATTTTTTTAAAATTTTCTGTACAAAATGCAAATTTTGGGCTGATGATTACTTAAAACACACAAAACAATATGCTGTATATTTCCTAAAAGCAGAGGCCATGGAGAATAAAAGAGTGGTAGTTACAACTATTTATGCCACATAATATTAGTGCAACTGTTTATCAAACCCATATTTTCAGTAAAAAAATTCTTAGGACACATAAGCGTAATATATTAGGTGCTAAATGATGTAGAGCTATTTTCTAATGTACTATAACCCCCCAGAAATAGATATAACTTTTTGACAACCTCTATAAACACGATGAAAAAAAAATGAATCGTACAAGTATTATACACAACAGCAATAAGGTGCATAAAATTCCATCTATGAATATAAACCACATGAAGATAATGTATATCAGTCCAAAAATGTTCACATCCAAATGCTGTGGAAGTAAACACCATAAAGGTCCCATGTGCAAATCTTTCCACTTTCTTCATGCGTTCACCAAAGGTGACATGAAAATTCAAATTGTAGCAGGTGCACCAAGATCCCAGTGTTCATTGGAGTATATTCTACCACATGTAAGTAATATAGATGTGCTTCACATTCATAACCTCAATTGGATTAGGAATACAAAAAAGGCCTTTGGCTGGCTGGGTTTACACTATCTTCGCATGCAGCTCACAGCAGGGGTCCGGCGCATCCCTGTTCACCATATCAGCCAGAATTTTTGGCCGAATTCGGGCCTGAAATGGACCAAAAGACGCACAGGACCCCTGTGCAAATTCGCACCGCAGCCGCAGCAGAGATATGTGAAGCGGCTCCATAGAGAGCTGGTCAAAATCTCCTGCTATTGCGAATTTGATGCTGGAAACCTGCATTCAATTCGCAATAGTGTGAACCCAGCCTTAAACACTGGTTCTCATCCACAGCATCAGTAACCTCCTTCAATCCTGACCCTCAAGCTGAAAAAGAATATGTAAAATAAATATGCCCATAGTGTACTAAATTCAACCAGTTATTGATAGTAAAAAATATTGTTCCTCTTACATTCAAACAAAGAACATTGGCTCTGCAATATACAGCTTCAAAAGGAATAATCTCTTGGTCTCCCTGCCCAAGCTCTCCTGTTGCAGCTCGAATCCCCCCTGAGCTCCACTCTGTCTAGCGTAGGGATGTCACAGCCCTGCCTACTTGACGCGCTGCATCCAATAGGGCTTTCTCTTGGTACCTTTGAGAAGGTCCTATTTGACGCAACCCATCAGGTAGAGGTGGTTGTGACATCACCATGGTGAAGCTGTATGATGCAGAGCCGATGTTCTTTGTTTGAATGTGCATAGAACATTTTTTTTTTTTTACTAAAAATGATTCATCCTTTCTCTAAACTCTTCCTCCTCTTAGTTTGTCAGCTTATCACTGACAAACCAGATGTCCTTGTCCTAGCAATTGGTATTTTTGATGTCAATATTGACTCTAGCATGGAATAAGTTATCGCCTAATGGGATCCCTGGATAACAGAGCCGTACCCCCAGTTGCTTGCTATGATTGCGAGGTGGGACCACATGATCTCTGGTGCACTCAATACCACGGGAGCAACAATTTTTATGTTTCTCCTTCGCACATAAATCCCTTTGGTCTATAGATCTAGCTTTCAGAAATCATGCTACCATACAGTACCATAAAGTATTTGATCCCCTGCTTATTTTGTACATTTGCCCACTGACAAAGAAATGATCAGTCTATAATTTTAATGGTAGGTTTATTTTAACAGTGAGAGACAGAATAACAACCAAAAAATCCACAAAAAGGCAAAAACAAAAGAGGTCAGACATTTCTTGTAGTTTGCCACCAGGTTTGCAGACATCTCAGGAGGGATTTTGTCCCACTCCTCTTTGCAGATCCTCTCCAAGTCATTAACGTTCAAGACTGACATTTGGTAACTCAAACCTTCAGCTCCCTCCACATATTTTCTATGGAATTAAGGTCTGGCGACTGGCTAGGCCACTCCAGGACCTTAATGTGCTTCTTCTTAAGGCACTCCTTTGTTGCCTAAGCCGTGTGTTTTGGGTCATTCTCATGATGGAATACCCATCCATGACCCATTTTCAATGTCCTGGCAGAGAGAAGGAGGTTCTCGTCCACTATTTGACGGCACATGGCCCGTCCATAATCCATTTGATGCGATGAAGTTGTCCTATCCCCTTAGCAGAAAAACACCCCAAAGTATAATGTTTCCACCTCCATGTTTGACAGAGGGGATGGTGTTCTTTGGGTCATTGGCATCAACTCAACTCGCCGTGTTTGGACGAGGAGGAATGCTGCCTAAGAGCTTGATTTTAGTCTCATCTGACCACAACAGTTTCACCCAGTTCTCCTCTGAATCATTTACATGTTTATTAGCAAACTTCAGACGGGTCTGTACATGTGCTTTCCTGAGCAGGGGGACCTTGCGGGCACTGCAAGATTTCAGTCTTTCACGGCGTAGTGTGTTACCAATTGTTTTCTTGGTGACTATGGTCCCAGCTGCCTTGAGATCATTGGCTAGATTCTCTGGCGTAGCGCTGGGCTGATTCCTCTCCGTTCTCATGATCATTGAAACTCCACGAGGTGAGATCTTGCATGGAGCCCCAGACTGAGGGAGATTGACAGTTATTTTGTGTTTCTTCCTTTTGCGAATTATCGCATTAACTGTTGTCACCCTCTCACCAAACTTGGCGATGTTCTTGTAGCCCATTCCAGCCTTGTGTAGGTCTTAAGTCTTGTCCCTTAAATTCTTGGACAGCTCTTTGGTCTTGGCCATGGTGGAAAGAGTAGAATCTGATTTCTTCTATGGACAGGTGTCTTTATAACAAGTAAGCTGAGATTAGGATCACTCCCTATAAGAGAGTGCTCTTAATCTCAGCTTGTTACCTGTATAGAAGACACCTGGGAGCCAGAAATCTTGCCCAAGGGATCAAATACTTATTTCACTCATTAAAATGCAAATCAATTTATAACTTTTTTGAAATGCGTTTTTATGGATATTTGTATTGTTATTCTGTCCCTCACTGTTTAAATAAACCTACCATTAAAATTATAGACTGATCATTTATTTTTCAGGGGGCAAACGTATCAAATACCCTTTTCCCTCACTGTATGTTACTAATGTGTTTTATGCTTCAAGGAGCTCCATGCTCCAAGGAGGTTTCCATAATAGGCCCTGAACCAGTGAATAAAAAAGTGAACCCTTTCTGGTGGAATTTAAAACCTTTCCCCTACTGCCCTGTGGAACAAATTATGGGATTTTATAAAACTCAATACACCTTCTATGCCACCAGGGATAGTTTGGGATTTTTTAGAAGCATTTCTGAAGGGTCAGTTACAGCAGAAGATCTCCCGAGTGAGAGGGCCGGCTTAATTCTTAATTTGAAGCAGTCTAAAATAGTTCTTTGTGAGAAATATGCTTTTTTTCAGAACTATTGTAACAGTCGAACACCTGTGCTGGATTGGTAATTGTACAGTATAATTGAGCTTTCAACAGGCCCAATAGATGGATGTAGGAGAATAAATTCCAGGAGATATAATCTAATGCCACGTACACACGACTGGAATTTTCGTCAGCAAAGGTCTGACGGAACGAATCCGCTGAACAATTCAATCGTGTGTGGGCTTCATCGGTCCTTTGCTGTCCAAAAATTAGACGGACTTCAGAAATAGAACATGTTTAAAATTTTTACGCCGGACCCAGTTCCTATCGAGAAATCCGCTTGTCTGTATGCTAGTCTAACGGACGAAAACCAACGCTAGGGCAGCTATTGGCTACTGGCTGTGAACTTCCTTATTCTAGTCTGGTCATACGTCATCACGTTCGATTCCGTCGGACTTTGGTGTGATTGTGTGTGTCCAAGTCCGTTCGTTCGGAAAGTCAGTTGGAAGTCCGCCGAAAGTCCGTCGGAAAAACCGTCGGACCTAGTCTGCCGGAGAGTCCGGTCGTGTGTACGCGGCATAACATTGACTATAAAGGCAGATGCAACAATAGACCTCCCGCAGTCTATCTGTTTAAATCGCAAAGCTTTATAGCTATATATGATCTATTGAGGGGAGCCTTAATGAGTTACGGTTCTAAGAGGATCAACATCAAGAGCCTCCAAACTATAGTAAAATATTTTCCTCAAATCCAAGGGGTATCTGCGGATGTAAGAACAATAAGGGCTGCTGTCGATGGATTTTGGGCTTGTGTCGACAGCGTGCGTCAGTTTAAGATGCTTCTGAGATCATTCAGAATTCATTGAAAGAGGAGTTTAAGGCTGGGTTCACACCTAAGATGGATCCGTCACACAGCAGGGGTCTGGTGCGTCCTGGTTCACCGTTTCAGGTCCGATTTCAGCCCGAATTTTGGGCTGAATTCGGACCTGAAGCGGACCAAAAAAGCACATGTTTTTCCTGCAAAACGCACTAGAACTGCTGCGGAGATATGTGAACCGGATTAGTAGAGAGCCAGTCACATTCTCCTGCTATGCGAATTAGATGCAGAGAAATGCGCATCCAATTCGCATATGTGTGAACCCAGCCTTAACCAGCATTGGACCTGCAAAAAATGTGTTTTGCATTCCTATAGACTTGTAAAAATTGGTGTTAATCTCAGCCGATACAGAAACAAATTGTGCTAAATTTTCGTAAGCGCCAGATCAAGACTCATAATAAATGTGAAGGAAACGTAAAGGTAATCAGGCAATAATGCCCAGCAGAGGCGTTATATAGGATTAAGTACACAGTCAGACTGAATACTTATGGAAATTGATGAAAAAACTACCTTGAGCCCTATTCCATGCCTTAATCGTAGTTTGCATAGTATGAGTAAGACTATATAAGGCACAGCCTCTGCTATATAACATTGCGGAGAAAAGAGGACATTTGTTAGTCTAGTTGTTAAAATAGAGATAAAGGAATCCACACGGGGCATTCCTCAGGACATGGAGGAAAAGGGGAAGCAGCTTAATTTTAATTAGATTATTCTTGCCTAGCAGGGATAATGGTAAGGATCCAATAGGGGCATAAAAATTTAAGGGTACAAAATCGGCTACATTAGCAGACCTCTGAATACCCAAATTTTTAATCTGCGTTACCTACTGAAGAGGCAAAGTCCTGTTCTGGACCTGAGACCTGAGATGAAATGGGATCTATTGGGAGTATTTTCAACTTTGCCCAATTTATTTTAAGTCCATAGTAAATCGAGAACTCCTACTAAGTGAGCAAGGCAGAGAGTAAAGATAAGTCAGAGTTGAAAGAACAGCAGCATGTCATCTACGTATAACGTGTCTTTTTCCTCTTTTATTATTATTATTTAAGGTACTTGTATAGCACCGTCAATTTACACAGCGCTTTACATATACAGTACATTGTACATTCACATCAGTCCCTACTCTCAAGTAGCTTACAATCTAAGGTCCCTAACTCACATTCATATACTAGGGCCAATTTAGACAGAAGCCAATTACCCTACCAGCATGTCTTTGGAGTGTGGGAGGAAACCGGAGTACCCAGAGGAAACCCACGCAGGCACAGGGAGAACATGCAAACTCCAGGCAGGTAGTGTCATGGTTGGGATTCGAAACCAGTGACCCTTTTTACTGCTAGGCAAGAGTGCTACCCACTACACCACTGTGCCACACTTTAATTGCAAAGTTAGTTCTAATTGCTACAGCAAGTGGTTCCATCGTAAAGGGTGAATGCTGAACATTATCTAAAGCTGAACTCTAGTTCCTATCCTATCCTGGCGTCAATGCGTAGTCGGGCATTGTCCTGAAAAAATAACATGGAGCCAGTAAAATGAGGAAAATCCGAACACCATAAACAGCATACTGGTTCCAGGCCAGTAACAAAGTTTCCAGTGAAGCCAGGATCAATGTCATCATTTGAGACTGTTAGTTGGATAACACAAAGAAGGTTGTTGGAGCAGGTGATATTTTGTTACATGTTTTTCATTGCAAAATGGAAGTACTATGGCACCCTTAGCTCGGGTTCACACTAGTGTGACAGAATCACATGGCAAGGGAAATCACATTATTTTCAATGGTGCCCATCCTAATCAATGTGACTCAGCAAAAGGTGAAAAAGGTTCCTGCACTACTTTGGTGCGACTCCAGTGTGATTTCAGCCCCATGGAATTCTATATTACCTAGTCGCATCAGCATTGGATAAGAGATTTGCCGCATCAGTATTACATAAGAGATTCCTATGCGATTCCTTGCTGCCTAAAAACTCTCCTCTCAAGCACATTCCATTCACACCTGAGCATTGTCACGCAACAAGCACGCGGCACAACGCCCATCTGCTATGTTATTTTAAAACAGGCCGCTCTAAACCCAAAAAACTTGTGATAATCTGTTTGTGAACAAATTTTCAGCTGCTACCTTAAACACAAAATATTATGGGTAAAAGTAAAAAAAATTATGTATTCCCAAGGCAGCGCTAAACAGACAAGTAAAAATATAAATATAAATAACATCAAATGAGTGAATCTAAAAATAACTTGTAAAACAAATAAAAATAATGTCCAAATTTACCAGCCATAAAAAAATCTAATAGAAAGTCCCACTAATGTGATTGAATAATTAAATAAACCACACATTTGGGTTACATCCACATCTGCTTGTTTCCAATTGTGCAGCAACTCGCACAGAAGATGTGTGGTTTGACATAGGTTTTGGAAATGCACTGCAAACACGCATCGTGCTTACAATGCATTCACATCTGTTTCCGAATCGCGGCAACCCGCACAGAAAACACACTTTGCTGCGTGACCTGTAAACGCGCATAATGCTTGTGTTGCCAGAATGGCATGCTAACTGTGATTGGGGGATGTCATTAACAATTAAGCTGCATTCACATCTGTGCATTTTTGAACACATGGCAACCCACACAGAAAACATGCGATTTTCTGTGGGTTTTGGCAACGCTCTGCAAACAGTTTTTCAGGTGGACCCGATCGGACCCTCCACTCTCCTCTATTGAGAGGTGGGTGTAAAAGAACAAGTGTCCCTTTACACCTGTTTACATTGAATACAATCTGATCCACTAAAAACAGATGGATAGCGATCCGTTGTTCTTCCGTCTAGCGGATTGGACGGCAGTCAGGTGTAAATGGACAAGTGGTCTGTTTACATCCAACTCGCGGGAGGACGGGCTGTGTCTGTGTTGCTCTGCATGAGCGGAGCAGACACGGACCAGTCATGGATCAGCGGAGAGATCCCCTGCTAAGCAAGCAGACTCCTGGCACAGTCTGCCATTGTATGGAAGAGGCCTTAGTGTGAACCTAGCCTTAAATCCATGCAAGATGTATGTATAAACCTCTGCAGGACCCTTAACAGAATCATAGGTCTATTATTGCTCAAGTGCATGCACCATTAACTGGAGTTCAAGCTATTTTAATGTATCCTGGAAATTCTATAAGAGTGTAATACTAATTTGTGTCCAGCAGATGTCGCTTACTGAATGTAGTTGGCAGCTTCCTTTCTTGGCATACACAGTGTGGTAATTGAGGAGAGCTGAAAAATATAGATGTTGTAAACCGTTAGGAACCATACATCAGACCGCTATTAATGTACCGTTAAGTTCCACTGAACTGCATAAAAAATTAATCCAGTACAAATGCTTAGGTAATTAATATGTTTTCATCGAACTGTAGTGGCTCTTGTCTTCATACAATATATATGAGCTGAAAAACCCGGATAAAGGAGATATATTTAAATTGTAAAAACTTGAATAGTAAAAAAAAAAAAAAAACACACTCAAATAAATCAGAGGAATAAAAATGTCGTAATGTCCAACAAGCAAGATGCAGGGTCAGCTGGGGTGGGTGTTATGAAAAATGCCCGTCAAGTTATCATTCTATAACCTATGCTGTGCCCCTAACATGTCACAACCCAAAAATATATGTATACAGTGGCACTTTTTTTACAGAGAAAAATTTTGCAAGATTTTAGAAAGTGTGTCTGCCAGAAATGGTAGGTAAGTAAGTCAACACATTCTTTTCTGTGACCATTGACAAAGCAATGTCTGTAGTCGGATAACCCAGGGAGATCACATAAAGTACATTCTACCTCTTTTTAAAGCTGAACTCTAGGCAGAAATAAGACCTAAATTAATGCAGCTCCCTAACCGCGAATACTTTTTTAAATGTATTTTTTAAATACAAGCAGTGTACGTACCTGAATCTCACCTGCTTACCAATTACTGTCCTTGTACAGCATAACTGAAGTGTGGGAAAATGAAGCAGCACAAGGAGCCAATGAAATTATACCATGAAAAGCATTGTGCTGATCGCAGGAGAAAGCAGAGTGACAGGGAGATACTATCAAACCAGTCGGGAGGTGGGTCCAGGATAACCTGAACTCTGGGGAAATGGATTGATTAATACTGGCCATCAGACCGAGGACATCTAATGGCAGAAAAGGGACTGCATGGGGAATCTTAATTTATATTAATGAATATTGCAGCAAAAGCTGGCTTTGTTTTTTTGTCTTTTAGTATGATATTCATTTTTATCTTGTTATTTTTGGCTGGGGTTTTACTGTAACTAATTTTGGATAAAAAAAAATCTCCAATAATTACATTTGTCATCTTATAAGTAGTGGCAGAGATAAGAAGGAAAGCGCTACACATACAGTTACAGCAGAATTAAGATAAGGGATGGAACATTGGAAAGATGCAGTAATTACTGTCAATGTGCCCTATGCACATTTTTAAATATGCCCCGTGGTCTTCTTCTCCATCCAGAACAGCCCCTTGATTTATATGATAAAAAAAGTAGTCAAAGAATCTGCAAATGCTACATTTATGTGTTATGACTTGCGCTACTTGTAACAAAAAAACCTAATATAACTATTATCGATTATATTAAAATATATTCAGCTCTCAGTTTTCAGTGTATTATGGTAATCGATACATACAGGTACATGGGCTATATTGTATGTATTTTAATAAAAATAAGTACAAAGTGGAAATGTGTTAAAGCATACCTAAAGGCAACACTTTTGGTTTAGTTTTGGATAGAGTGGAGGTGGATTAGAACCCCTGGCAGGTTTTATTGCTGCCTGTGCCCCCAATGGGTAGATTCACCCTCTCTATTTGTCCTATTTATCATTATCATTGAAGGTGAAAGTTAAAGAAAATTCAAAATTTTGGATTGTCCCCAGAACAGTAACAGAGGGGAAGTCTTCAATGGGGACACTTGTTTTGGTAACCTGGGGGGCCCCAAAAGATTCCCTTAATTAATCCGTGACTGCCGCCCCTCTCTGCCAATCCCTTCACTGGCTTCCCCTACCCCTCCGTGTAAAATTCAAAATGCTAACCATAACATACAAAGCCATCCACAACATCGCCCCCATCTACATCACCAACCTCATCTGCAGATATCGCCCAAATTGTCCCCTCCGCTCCTCCCAGGACCTCCTGCTCTCTAGCTCCCTTGTTACCTCCTCCCATGCTCGCCTCCAGGTCTTCTCCAGAGCCTCTCCCATCCCCTGGAACTCCCTGCCCCATTATGTCCTATCAGCTCCTACCCTGTCCACCTTTAAGAGATCCCTGAAAACTAATTTATTCAGGTAAGCCTACCCCACACCCACCTAACAACAACTGTCCCCGAGCCACCCCCATCAAATCATTCTCTGCAGTTATTACCTTCTGTACCACCACCCCCTCCCTTTAGAATGTAAGCTCTACGAGCAGGGTCCTCCTGTACCTTTTGTATTGAACTGTACTGTAATTGTGTTGTCCCCCTATACATTGTAAAGCGCTGTGTAAACTGTTGGCGCTATAGAAATCTTGTATAATAATAATAATAATAATAATAATTTACAGGGATTTTCTCTCACTACTTGTTTTGGCTATGGGACAGGAAGTGAAGGTAAATCTCAGATGGCAAAAAAATAATTTTAGGAGTTATAACCCTCCCTTACTCTATGCAAATTGAAAAAGCGTTTATCTATAGTTCTGCTTTAACTGTCTTGGAAAAAATATAATGGGGTCCATCTACAGTGTAACTTGTGGTACATAGAGTATTTTATTTCTAAAACCGTAAGAAGCATTTAAAGTTCAGATGGTGGTGGAACACAGACTCTTCTGCTAAAGATTAGCCTAGGAACAGAGATCACAAAATGCATATTTTCTTTATTGGCCAGAAAACCCAATTTCACCATAGTGAAAGCTAATCCCTGTCTCCTCTTTGTAAAAAAGGAGCACTTCAGTGATAATTACGATTTAAGTGGTTCTAGACTGATTGGATTTATATTGTATTGCTTATGGTACACATTTGCCACCCTCTATGCTTTCTTTCTTCTAAACTCATTGAGCTACCAATCTTGTACAGTACAAAACGATCACTTCCAGCGCTCAGAGGTCCGCCACTGTTGAATAGGACTGTGCAACAATTTCAAATGCTAGACGGATGCAGCCTTCGATGGATAAGTGGAACTACAAAAACAAGAAGACAGGAAGGTGCAAGCACCTAGTGCATTACCGCAAGAAAATAATTTGAGCAAATAAAATGGATAAAAATTGGATACTTACAAAAGGGCAACTGGTAATAACAAATAAACCACAAGATGCCATATAGTGTAAGGTATGTGTGCTCCAATTGTATCTTGCTGTATAGCCAAGCTGATGCGTTTTGGGAGTGCACCCCCTTCCTAGTTCAGGTCTGAGGATGGGGGTGCACCCTCAAAATGCGTCAGTTTGACTATACAGTGGGATACAATTGGAGCACACATGCCTTACACTATATGGCATCATTGAGCTACCAATATGTTTGTTTCTTTGTGTACACACATGTCCAGTTTGAATTTCCCCTCCATTTTTACTACAAATTTCTTAAAACCGCTGTTCAGAGGTTCAGCTGCGAATTCAGATATGGTTCAGGTGGGAACTTTTGGAGCTGGCGGCCACCGGCATCTTTAACAATAGCTGGTTGGGCTGGGACAACTGAATTTGTAAAAAAAAAAAAAAAAAAAACACTTTTGGCAATAAAAACTGCGTGGGGGTCCCCCTCAAATCCATTCCAGACCCTTATCCGAGTATGCAGCCTGGCAGGCCAGAAAAGTGTGGGGGGGTACAACGAGCTCCCCCCTCCTAAACCATACCAGGGCACATGCCCTCAACATGGGGGGGGGTGATTTGGGGGCAGGGGGAGCCCCCCATTTGTGAGTATGGGGTACATTGTACAACTACTCATTCACGAAAAAGTGTCAAAAAGAAATAAAAATAGACAGTTTTGATAATTCCTTAAAAAAAACAAAAAAAAAAACAATATCCCCGGTGTAGGTCTATTGTCACTCACTCGATCTGCCCACCCAAAAAAAAGCTTCACTTGCTCCGCTGCCTGACAGTTCTTAAATAGCTAAGGGGCGGGGCCACCCAGTGACATCACCTGTTGGATCCACCCCCTTGTTATGTCATCGACCTGTGCATGCTGGTAGGTGGGCATCCTTTGCTGTGACAGCGATCACATGGTGCTATCACATGCACAGTAATAAAGATGGCTGCCATTCATGCAGCCATTCAGAACTACTGTGTACCATGAGTGATCACATGGTACATGGCCAAGCACTGCCTCCCTGTACCATGTGATAGCTGTAGCCAATCACATATTATCACATTGTTCTCAATGGCTGCAGGAATACAGGCAAGAACTGTCAGAAATGATTGCTTATACAGCCATCATGGCTGTATAAGCAATCATAGTGCAAAAAAAAATAAAAAAACTTCACTAGAGTAGTACAGTGTTACTATGCTGTGGCCTAAACACTGTGTGTGCAAGCTGTCAGAGAAGCCAATTTTGAAGGAAAACCCTGTCTGTAAGCACCACTTTGATCTACAGTGTGTATTAGCTGGCAATTGCATGCGGGGGGGGGGGGGGGGACTTTTGGTATATGTTATTTACCCTTTTGAGTTTGTGAATGGTTTTATGTTTTCATAAATATAATTGTGTGTATAGTATTATACTATCGGGTGTTTATTCTGTGAATACCTAAAACCTCCCAGGATCGCACCTCTCGCACAACCCACAGTCTGCGCTGCGGGGTGATCTGTCACCCGCTTTGTCCACCGAACACAGCAGATGACAGATCAGTGTACCGGCCCACTGCTGGTACCACGTGAATGCTGTGACCGATCACAGCAGATCACATGAGAATTGTACATAATGGATGGCTTCCATACATGCCATGCATTGTGTACTATTGTAATGATCTCTGTGATTAGTCACAGTGATCACATGGTACAGACAGCCAATCACAGCCCATTTGTACCATGTGATTAGCTGTGACCAATCATGACTATTTACAGTAGTACCCACTGAATGAATGAATTTCATTAAAAAAAATTGGTTGTAAATTAGTAAGTAAAGTGTCATGATGGTAACACTGTAAGCTCTGGTCAGAGTATGTAAAAAGAGAAAAAAAATGTAATAAAAAAAATATATATTTTAAAGAAAATTTAGAAAACCTTTTTTTTTTTGTTCATACTATCACCAGTCAGTGTCCCTGATCACCGCAGTACCAGTTATATGATGATGCTGTACTGCACTGGTGACAGTATGTGAAACAAAACACATTTTTTTTTATTTTTTATCTCTTCATATTACATAAAATTGTAACAAATACATACAACTTCAAAACTCGCCATGCCTCTTACTAAATACCTTGGTCTGTCTACTTTCCAAAAAGGGGTGATTTGGGAGGTATTTGTACTGTCCTGGCATTTTCGGGCATCAAGAAATTAGATAGCTCATCAGTACATCAGCATTGATGGATTTTCAGATATACTGTATACCATAGTTTATGGACTAAATATTATACACTGATTTGGGTTATTTTTCACCAAAGATTGTAGCAGTCTACATTTTGGCCTAAATTTATGTTGAAAGATTGTTTTCTTTGCAAAATTTGCATGTTGCATGGCAGCATAATATGGCCATGTGACAAGTGTGTGCACTGATGGAGGGGGTGGTCTGCATTGAGGGGGGGTCAGCACTGATGGAGGGGGAGTCTGCACTGAGTGAGGGGTCTGTACTTGGTGAGGGGGGTCTGTACTGAGGGAGGAGGATCTATACTGCGGGAGGGGGGTCTGTCTGTGGGGGGGGGGGGTCTGTACTGAGGGAGGAGGATCTATACTGCGGGAGGGGGGGTCTGTACTTAGTGGTGGGGTCTATACTGAGAGAGAGGAGTCTGTACTCAATGGAGGGGGGTCTGTAGTTAGTGGAGGGGGGTCTGTACTGAGAAAGGGGGGTCTGTACTGAGAGGGGACTATAGTTGGTGGAGGAGGGTGACAGCAATTTTTTTCCGCACTGGGTGACACCAACCCTAGTGGCGCCACTGGCGCTGAAAGCTGGAAGGGGGTGAAAGTGTCCAGTATTGAAGAGGTTAAGCACAGATTTAAAGTGTGGAAATGAATCATACCGTGCACTGCGAGTGAAAATTGAGCGAATACTGGATTTCATTTATTTAAGTGGACTTAGTTTATGAACTTTGTTATGTTGTAAAATACTTGACATCTTATTTTGAATATATGCTCAGATATTCACTATATGACCATGTATGATTTTGTTTGATGTCATTAGTTGTATTTATAGCGCTGCACAGTGGTGATTTATATTAGTATTCATCATATAGTGACATTTTGGTTGGTGTAATACTGTAGTTGTATTTGTTTGAGTTTATGCAATTGTTATAAAAAAAATGCACCAAATGAAATTTTTATTTAACCACTTGCCTAATGTGCACTTAAACACCCTTCCTGCCCAGACCAATTTTCAGCTTTCAGCGCTCGCGCACTTTCAGTGACAATTGCGCGGTCATGCAATACTGTACGCAAATGAATTTTTTATCATTTTGGTGGTATTTATTCACGACATATGTGTGCAGATAATCATTGGGACATGTGATTTTAGTGGGACATATGTGAGGGAAATGTGTTTTTATTTTTTTGGAAAAAAAATGTTAAGTGTATAATAATTGGTTCGCGTGACACGGACATATGTGGGGACATGTGTGTGTTACTGTGGGGACATGTGTGTTTTACTGTGGGGACGTGTGTTTTACTGTGGGGGACCCTAGACTGGTGATCAGTGAGTAAAAAAACATCTCATACTCACTGATAACCAGCCGGCTGCAGCGATCCGCTCTCCTCTCCTCACCGACGACTTCCGTGTGAGGAGAGGAGGGCCGATTGCCTAGCAACCGGCTGTTTGTTTACATCACATGACAGCCGTGATTCGTCACGGCCGTCATGTGATCAGGAGGGCCAATACCGTGCCCTCCTGCCGATTCGAGATGCGCCGTGTCCGGGTGACACGGCCGCATCGGGATCGCGCCGCTGCGCGGGCACGCGCGCGCGCGATCCCTCTACTTCTGAAGGACGTTCCTGAACATCCTATCAGAAGTAGACGGCTCCCACCCGGCCGTATATCTACATTGGCCGGGTGGGAAGTGGTTAAAGTGCAGAGCTGGGATATCTTCCATATCATTCTATAGTGTGTACTAGCCTCAATCCAAATCAGAGTGTAATTTTTATGTAATCTCTCTTCCCTTTGCTATCTGAATAAGTCATTGATAATTGTCCAAGCTGATTTCACAGCCTTCAGAGCCCCCCCCCCCCTTCTCATCCCAGCACACAGCAGCTGAATGACAGCCTTCCCTGTGACAATGTGTGGAGGGGGGTGTCCATTCCTTCACTCAGGCTTTAGGTTTAACTGAACTCTGTGCTCTAGCTGTGCAGTGTGTGATGTCAGATGCCCGCCCTCTGCCTGCTACTGCTGAGAAACAGCCTTTGATCTGTGTGTTGTAGAGGGCTGTACAGGACAGATGGCAGCAGATAAACATGTACAACCTATGTAGGAGGTTTTGTTTCATTTCTGTGCATTACCTGAGGCTAGTCACTCCAATGGGTATATGTAAGGTTTTGCAGCCACTTTAATGCTTAATGGTAGATGTGTGTGTGTGTGTGTGTGTATAATCTATACAATATATTTTGTGTAATGCAGTCTTTAAAGTGGTTCTAAAGGCAGAAGGTTTTTTACCTTCATGCATTCTATGCAAAAAAACTTCTGTTTGCAGCCCCCCCCCCCCCAGCCCCCCAATTCCTACCTGAGCTCCCTCCAATCCAGCGATGTTCACAATAGCTTTGGCTGTCCCGGGACTCTCCCCCCCCCTCATTGGCTCCCACTGCTGTCAATTACAGCCAGTGAGCCAGGAGCGGGGAGGGTGGGGCCAGGCCACAGCTCTATGTGTCTTATGGACGCATAGCGCAAAGGCTCGGAGGCGAGCACGCAGCAGTGCCCCAGGGCAAAAAGCTTTCTCTGGGGGTACTGCTCGAGGGGGAAGAGCCAGGAGCACCAGTGGGGGACCCGAAGAGAAGAGGATCATAGCTACTCTGTGCAAAACCACTGCACAAAGCAGGTAAGTATAACATGTTTTTGTTATTTAAAAACAAAAAACAAAGCTTTAATACCACTTTTAAAAAGCTCTAGTCCATTAAAGTGGATGTAAACCCCATTTTTTTTTTTTTTTTATATATCATAATGTAGAGCATAAGATTTAATTTCATTTGAGCCCAGTCTTGCCACACAGATTTACTCGAGGCCTGAGCAATCCTCTTTTATTGTTCAGTTAGAGAAATCTTGACAAAGTCTTGAAAACTTTGTCAAAAAGGCCCCCTTGCTGTAAGTGACAGGTGATTTACATATCTCATGCACTAGCCTGAGACAAGTTATCATAAGATCACTGGATGTTCTACTCTGCCCAGCTCTGACTACATACATGTCCCCTAAATCACTTGTCTGTCTATAGTCTGCTGACTGTTCACTGCATCCCATGATGAGAAACATCCAGTCAAAACACAGCAATCCTGGGAGATCTGGAGGGGAGGGGAGGGGGATGTGAATTGTGAACTTTTTACACAGGATGTGCCTGTCTCAGGCTAGTGCATGATATGTAAATCACCTGTCACTCACAGCAAGGGGGCGTTTTTGACAAAGTTTTTAGCACTTTGTCAAGATCTTTCTAACTGAACAATAAAAGAGGATTTCTCAGGGCTGGAGTAAATCCGTGTGGCAAGACTGGGCTCAAATGAAAGGAAATCTTATTCTCTACATTATGACATCAAATAACAAAAAAAATGTTTGGGTTTACATCCACTTTAATAGCAGGACTGTCGGTATAGTAGACAAAGGTATAAGACTGCAGTAAATTATTAAGAAAAGTAATGTTTGACGTGTTTATGGCAGGTATATCCTTCAGTGGAAGCGGTGTGGAATAATAATGAAATGTTACTGAAAGATCGGTGAACACATAACATCCAAGTTATACAAATCCTTAAAACTGCTTTTTTTTCTTGGGAAATAGATTTTTTTCAATTTTGTTGGTGACTCAAAGTTGCTTAGAATGTGTATACATTGCTCCTTTGCAGCATCTAGTGTTGAGATAACTCTTTTATGTAGACCTGTCTTCTCTGTAGCAGGAAATTGCTTTTCTTCTGCTGTTTAAACAGTGGGGACATGCTGAAATGGTATTATCTGTAGACAGTTGCAGACCTTGAAATTCTAGAGTGTTTCCCTGCATAGGCATATATGGCCATGTTGCATCACATACTATAAATGCAGATAGATCTAGTTGTTAATTGTATGCACTAGATAGGCCAATGTGTTTTTTAAAGTAGATCTAAGCCATAACTGGACAACATTTCGTTTTTTTCTTAATCGCTGTGTATCATACACCAGTTTACATGTTTTTATTTCCATTTTTTCATTCTTTTTTTTTATCTCCGTGCAGTCTTTCGGCTGCTAGATGTTCTTATGCCGCGTAAACACGATCGGAAATTCGGCCAGCAAAAAGACAGATGAGAGCTTTTCATTGAAAAATGCGACCATGTGTAGGCTCCATCGGACTTTTGCTGGTTGGAATTTCGGCAAGCAAAAGATTGAGAGCATGTAATCAATTTTTCAGAAGGAAAAAATTTCTATCGGAATTTCCGATCGTCTGTGGCAATTCCGACGATTCTGATCATGTGTATGCAGCATTAGTCTAATGGCCATCATTATTCCATCCACTTCCAGGTCATTCTGGAGCTACCACAATCTCTGACTGGGTTGTCAAAAGTGAAGAAGCACAGTGATGAGTGCATCTCCCTGTCACCCTTCTTTCTTCTCCTATCAGCACGCTTCTTGTCAGCATGTGAACAGATTGACTTTTTGTGCTGCTGCTTCCTCCTACACTTTATCCCTGCTGTACAGGGACTGCAAGAGGCTAGTTACAGAGCTGCGTTTAATTTGTGTCTTTTACATCTACCTAGAGCAGCTTTTTTCAACCAGGGTGCCTTGAGGTTTCTTCAGGGGTGCCTTGGCAAAATGCCTAAAAATTGCAGCCTTTTAGTTACACAAAGCTGCATGTTTTCATTGGGCACCATTACAACCTTCTGGAGGGCACCTTAGCTGAATGACAAAGAAAAATTGAGAGAGAAGAGAAACCTTGGAATACTAGTCAGTACCAGTTTGCAAAAGTGTATTGAAGCTATGGAATAATAAATCACCCCTAACATTGGATGTCCTACTTGTGTAGATTTTGCTGTGTTATGGAAAACTATTAGTATAGTTTTTACGTTTTAGAACGGGGTACCTCCAGACTGTCCATAATATTTAAAGAGAAAAAAGTTTGAGAAACACTGACCTGGAGATCAGCTTTAGAGTGATTTGTTAATGATCACCTTGTAAAACAACCCATTCAGTTTCAAATAGAAATGAACGGCAAAACATTTTTGTATAGATATAAAAAATACATTATAAATAACTTTTTTCCCTTTTTTTATAAGTGATCTCATTCCCTCTGTTTTCAGCTGCATAAGAGATGGGGGGCGGAGAAACAGCAGCAGACTGAGCTTCCCAGTGAGTGGCTGCCCAGCAGGGGCGTGTCAGAACAAGTCTGATCATTGGAGGAGAGTACACTGAGTTCCCAGCATAGCACGAGAACTGACCACGGCATGCTCTCCTTCTTAGTGTGGTCAGTTTTTTTAATTTGAAAACAAGGGGACTAGCAGGGACACCAGGGATTTCACACAAAGGAAGCAATACAAAGAGAACAGGAGACTCTCATACAGGTACATGGTACAACAGGCACATATCAGGAAGATGAAGTGTTGGAGTAAAAAACGCTTTAACCACTTATTCAGGAGATTCAGGTCACTGCAAACTTGTGCAGTACAGCTGACTTTAAAATAAAATCCAGTTTATTTCTTAACATAAAGGTACTGTCTTCAGCAAAAGCAAAAAACACATTCTTCCTTTGGACTGCTAGAAGCTCCTAGAAATACCCCTCCTGCTCATTTAACCCCTCTGTTACCCTTCAAGTTAAGAAAGGTATTTTTTTTTTAGTTTTTGGAAAGAGTAGGTCAGGGATCTTCAAACTACGGCCCTCCAGCTGTTGCGGAACTACACATCCCATGAGGCATTGTAAAACTCTGACATTCACAAACATGACTAGGCATGATGGGAATTGTAGTTCCTGAACAACTGGAGGGCCGTAGTTTGAAGACCCCTGGAGTAGGTCATGGTAAAGACATCTGCAGTTTTTTTTTTTGTGATGGGGTGTCCCCTCTTAAGCCCTGTACACATGGGCCGAAAGTCAGCCAACATCGGCTGGTTCAATAAAGACCGGCCGACAGTCGGCCCATGTGTATGCCAGCCGGTCCAACAGAAGTCTTGGCCGAGCATGCTGGAAAACCAGCAGCCAACCGGCTCCCTATCTGTGCTCTCAGCCAATGGCTAAGCACTGATCAGTTTGGGAGATCGTTGTGCTATCGTCGGATCGTTAGTACATCGGCTCCGACCGGAGCTGTGAGTATTTTTTCGTTCAACCCAGAAAAACGAATAGTGTGTACCTGGCATTAGACAGCAGTCAGGTTTCCCTATTGGAAGATTTCCTCTTCCTCTAACCTCCTTGTACCTGTGGCAACTCAAACTTTTTCACTTTCTGTACTGGACACGATGGTCACCAGGGAAAACTGAAAAAAAGCCCAACATAGGTTCTAACCTAACCTTCTAAACTAAAATATGAATTGTGCTTTACCTAATCTTTATAGGGCTCATGGCCTGTAATATGGGAAGCTCTAGATACTGTCCAGGACCTACCTCTGCAGTCTTGTTTCCCTACCTACCCCTGGAGCTGCTGCTAAATGAGACCTTGAAGTATCAGTCATTTTTACTGTTGCAGTGTGTAAAATGTACTCTTTGGAATTGTTCTCATCCATTGGCCTAAGTGACAGCTATTAGACTCAATGTGTCCCTCTAAATACTATATGTAACTCCTAAACATTTACACATTTTTAGGAGTAAAAAAACGTTAAATTAAAAAAAAAAGTCGTATACAGCCAAAAAATCTTTATAGTCATTACCATTAACAAAACTGATTATCTCCAACTATTGTGTCCATTAATGAATATTTTCTATAATGTTAATAAATGGTCCTTGCCTTGGGGTTCCCCAAGCTGTAGCTGATTGACCTCCAATTTAATGGTTCCAAGGCCTAAGCCACTTGGCACAGCCAGTTACTTGGCATCAATGATCTTTTTAGCTGTCTAAATTGGTTGACCACCACTGTAAGGGAAGCATTCTTTCTACTATAAACCAGCGTAAGGGACATGAGATGGGAAATTAAGGAAAATCTCCCCAATGAGACATAGATGGGTTATAACCCTCCCTTACGCTTCCAAAAATGAAAAGAAAAAATGCCCTTAGTTATCCTTTAATTTACAAAGTGAGTACAACACTTTTGTTTTTGATTTAAAAGAACTGTTATAACCGGTTAGCCCAAGATAAAAAGTTATAAAAACAAAATTTCTTATAAATATGTGAACTCTGAAGGACCGCTTTTTGACTACATTTGCTTATACTGTATGTTTAGATAAATACATAACTAGTGTTGGCCAGTTACTGCCCATAGTGCTTTTGAACATGTTTGACCTACGGGGCCTTATTTCCTCCATTTGTTTTCATACTGCAAATGAACAGAGGATTTCATCTTGCACAACAGGGAATCTTTCATGAACTTGTGTAACTTGAATGTGAACAGTTGTTCTTGGACAAGAGTACTTTAGTACAACGTGTTTACTTTGTGCGTGTAAGATGTGGCCTTAGTAACCCCACTTTTGCAAGTTATTATTTTAGCCCTTATTCTTGTTAGTGTTTCCTGTTGCTGTAAATGTTATTTTATCTTCGCTGGAGGTTTTGTATACATTTTAACAGTTACAGTCTTGAATGCATTAGTCATCTGATTTTTATTTTCAAATCTATTAGTGTTGCGTATTACAAAACTTTATGAAAAACCTTATTGGATTCATGCTATCTATTGATATATATTGTGTGTGTATATACATATATTGTTTGTGTATTATTTGTTCTTTATATTATTATTTGTTTCCGAATAGCTAGAAAAAATATGTGCCGAACGCCTAACTGTAAATGCACGTCATGTTTTTGACATTACCGGGGTTATGGCTGCAGCTAGATGCCATAACCCACGGGATCTTTTTTTTTTTTTTTTTTTTCGTTATGTGGCTGGCTTTCCGATTAAAAGTGATCCCAGCAGTGGATTAGCTGCAAGATCACTTTTTTAGGTGGCGAGAGAGGTGCCCCGCCATTTCCCGATCGTTTTCGTGCTTACTGGAGTCATCTGTTAAGCCCGGAAACAATCCAATGCCTCTGTTTGCTGGGCATGAAGTCGATTAAGGGCAAGATGGCCCCCACTTGGCTCTATGGCCTTGGAGGACTGGAACAAGTATATATTTTTTCCCAAAAATTGCGTTTGAAAGACTGCTAAATACAGTGTGACATAAAACTTAGCAATAACCGCCATTTTATTCTCTAGGATCTCTGCTAAAAAAAATCTATGATGTTTGGGGGTTCTACATAATTTGGGGCAGCATCTCAAAGTATAGCTCAACCTGGATTCGACTGGATCGCTCCCAAATCTCTGGGGAAGTGGAGCAGATCCTCATACCTCTTATAGAGGTAATACTCGAGGCGAGTGCCTGCACAGAGACTAGAGCGGCGGCAGGGTCAGCCTGCAACATAGGTTGCACCGGGGCGGCCACTGTGGGAGATTTCAGGTGAGCCGTGCGACTCAGGAGCGTTTGTAACGCCATTACAAACTGATCCATGCAGTGATCCAGTTCATCCAATCTGGAAAAAATATTACCAACAAGTGGATTAACTGAATCTTCTGAATTCATGGCCTTTACCTACTGTCAGAAACCATGAAATCAGGCCGATACAGAAGTACAGTTAAAAAACACTTGTTTAATAATAAAAGTAAAAAGAACAAACGTAGTCAAAAGTTCAGTAACATAAATGGATAGATCTGGAGCCAGAGGGGATGTCAGCAAAGCAGGAGTTTCTGTGATGTTTTCCTAGGGGAAGGCAGAGATCCTCTGGATTGGACAGCTTAAGTAGGCAGGACTGACGAGTGGGATATCATCAACAGAGTAACTGTGGAGAGATGGGAGCTGGCAATTAGCCGACAGCTGAGTGGCCAGCTCAGAGAAGGAAGGGCTGAGCCCAGCCCTGACACCAGGACTTTTGTTCGCTCCTTTAAATTTATTTCCCAATAGGATGCACTGGCTAATGCCCTTATTTAATATGCTCTTAAAGCAAACCCATCTCTCCTCAGTGTTCTTTGTTTCTAAGATTTTAACCCAATTTATATCTTCTAGCAAGGTTCGTAATTTAGGGAAGTTGGCTCTTTTGAAATTCAGTGTCTGTGTTCCCCTTGTGTTTCCTATTTGTGTGATTTATACTGAAGCCAATTGACCTGTGATCGCGGTTTCCTAAATTGCCCCGTATTGCCACATCCATGATCAGGTCTGTATTGTTGGTAGTCAGTAGATCTGGTAACGTCTTGTTTCTAGTTGGTGCGTCTACCATCTGACCCATGAAATTGTCCTGCAAGACATTTAGGAACTGGCGAGCCTTAAGCCCCATACACACGCTCGGACTATCCGAGAACCAGGTCCGTCGGATCATGTCCGTCATACTTTGTCCGATGTTGGTTTTGCGTACACACGGTCGGACAAAGTTGTCGGAAAATCCGATCATTCTGAACGTGGTGACGTTTGTTGCCTACGACGGGACTACGTAGAGGCTAGTAGCCAATAGCTTTGGTCTTGTAATGTGATCTGAGCATGCGTAGCACTTTGTCCGTCGGACAACCGTACACACGATCGGATTTGGTGTGATCGGACCGTGTTGTTGGAAAATCTATCCAGCAGGAGATAGGACTTTGTCCGTCGGACAATCCGACGTACACTGTCCGATGGTGCATACACACGGTCTGATTTTTCAACAACATTGTCCGATCGGACAGAATCCATGCAAAAATCCGACCGTGTGTATGGGGCTTTAGACGAATGCATGGTTCCCTCCGCCCAGTCTATGTCTGGATAATTAAATCCCCCATTATGATAACACTTCCCATTCTTGCTGCTAATCCAGATTGTGATAGGAGGTCCGTCTTCCTCTCCTCCCTCAGGTTAGGGGGCCTATATCATACTCCCAGTATTATTTTCCCCTTAGCTTCATCCCTTTGGAGCTCTAACCATAAGGATTCCACCTCCTCCCTAGCTCCCTTATTGATTTCATCTCTTAAATTCACTTGTAACTACATTATTCTTGATATATAGGCATACCCCTCCCCCTTTTTTACCCTCTCTATCCCTACGATAAAGGGAATACCCTTGAATGGTTGCCAGCCAATCATGAGAGCTGTTGAACCAGGTCTCTGAAATTCCCACAAAATCTAAATCCTCATCGTTTAACAGTATCTCTAGTTCACCAATCTTGTCTGCCAGGCTCCTGGCATTGGTGAACATGCCACGTAGTTTAGACCGGTCGCACATATCTCTCTTGTGATTGCCCAAAAGTATTCAAAAAAGTATGGGATCTCTGGATTATCTTGAATACTACAAATCTATTTTACACTTGGCCTGCATTAACCTAAATAGTGTCTCTACCTCAAGGTGGGACTTATGGGCCCCTCCACGAATATGAGTCTAAGGAGTCTGTTGCGGACTTAGATATTGTCATGACTTGTGAATGTATCTATCCTTTTCTGTAATTAGGGAACCAACCATGGTAGTTGCATGCTCCCTTGCCTCTTACTTCACTTGGGTATATCTTAGCACGAGCAAGGGTTAGTAGGTTGTACTTGGTACAGTATTCAGTTTTGTCCTATTGTTTTGTATGTTTTTCCACATCTGGGTATGTCCAAAAGGCCCTAAACGGAACTGAAAAAAAAAGAATTGGGACGTTGCTGGGTAGATGTCAGTAAAGGTTAACGGTAGCCTTTAACTACTTTGTGTATTTTAGAAACTGTAAGAATTCTTAATCTGTTAAAGCAATTTACTGTAGGTGGTGACAAGCTATTTTTTGTTTCTGTTAACCTCTGCACTACCCAATTTTCCCTGTGGATAATTAGATCAGCCACATCCCTAGTGACCACTGGGATATGTGTGGCTAACAAAGGCTTTTGACTTTATAAATATATGCAAACCAATTATATTTCTCACTGATCCGTTCACATGTAAATCAGTTATATGTGGTTTAATTGATTTTTTTTTCTGCATGCTTGAGAATAACCCCATATTATATTTATTTATGAACCACATAATTTCTTTAATTTATTTGTCTAATATTTTATTTGGTTTTAGGAATGAAAAACTTCAAAGATGCTCCCAATGCAAGTTTGCCCAGTACTGCAATTTGCTTTGCCAGGTAAATAAAATATGTTGAATAATAGTTTGATAACCCCTAGTCAAACAGCAATGAATGGTCATCCTTCTAAAAAGCATATTAATGTATGCTATGGGTACAAAAATTACCAGATTATCAGACCAGGTCCTATTTAGTAAACTGAAAATGGTCAGGGCAAGTGGAAATCAGTGTTATTATGCAGAATGTGCAGGGATACTGTGTTTTTGTTGCACACAGGAATAATCATTGGAAAATCCTTTAGTGAGCATGCCAATCCTTCCGACCCCAAAGTCGGTTCGGAAAATGTCATTCTCTGTTGCATAAAAGTGCTTGACATTTTCTGACCCGACTTTGGGGCCCCATATCTCGGGGACACTTAGTGCTAGGAACCTCATCTTTGGATATGTTGTAGTGCTATGTCCACTGGGTTGGCACACCAAATTTGGTATTGAAACCCAGTGGAACTAACACTTCAACATATCCAAAGATGGGGTTCCTAGCACCAAGTGACCCCGAGATACAGGGCCCCAAAGTCGGTCAACTGTGTCCATCTGCAGCAATGTCATTTCGGGACCCTTTGGGTCCAGAGACCCCACATTTAGGAACGTTTAACTACCAAGTTTGAAGTTTGGGCGACCTATGCCTGCAAATGGGCACAGGGAGGCATGTAAATGGGCACAGTGAGGCTGCAAATGGGCACTGTTGACCCTCTTTTCCACTTACAGTAGCTGCGCATTTCTCACCCTAGGCTTATACTCGAGTCAATACGTTTTCCCAGTTGTTTGTGGTAAAATTAGGTGCCTCGGATTATATTCGGGTCGGCTTATGCTTAAGTATATACGGTAAGCCAAAACGCTAAACTAGCCATATACCGGTAGGTCATCAACCTGAAAAAAAGCAATACAAGCAAAAAAGGAAAGGTGTAGGTCGTTCAAGGTTGGCCAGCTGGTGTTATCACTAGACATCATACTAGAGTAAAAAGATACCATGTTTTATTACAAATATCATACAAATATCTACAGTAGGTAGAAATTGCATCAGATAATATCACAATATAGAAATACACATAAAACTTCAATGGCTATTGTCATCAATAAGAATGTTGACGCGTTTCTTGGTCCATGCTGCTTTATCAGGATTTCTCATTTTCATATGACAAGAGCCTTTTGCATATACACTTTCATAAAAACTGAATGCTTAAAGCGAGAGATTATCACATCCACCTCAGCTATGGGGAGGCAAATAAGAAACAACAAAAAAAGCACACCCTCCAAATAGCAGCTCAAAGCCAATCGTATGGGAGTCAGGAGTAAGAAATAAACACAACAAAGGGATGAGGAGTAAATAACAAATAGAATGCATACATCAGGAGTTACTAACACACAGAGTGAATTGTGGTTGTAGCCAAATTGCTATAACAGTGGACTTAAAGGGGTATGGTTAAAAACCTGTGCCTACTCTGCCCTGAGTCAAGAGTGCATACTGCACAGAGTGCAGAGGGTGGGAATGTGTAATATAAGTGCAGGTACCGCACATAGTGCAGAGGTCAGGAATAAGTAACGTACAGTATGCATGCGTCAGGAGTTACTAAAGTGCAGAGTGAATTGTGGTTGTGGCCAAATCTGCTTTGGGTCAAGAGTGCATAACGTGCAGAGTACAGGGGTCAGGAGAAAGTAATATACACAGTGCAAGGGTCAGGAATAAGTATCACGCAGAGTACAGGGAATAGGAGAAAGTAATGCTAACATTGCAGGAGTCACTAGTAAGTAACATGATTGCATGAGGTCAAGGGCAAGTAATGCACAGAGTACAGGGGTCAATGGAAGACAAATTCATGATGCAGAAAACCTTGGTAGGCCTTGGGATTTCTGTGGAACCCTGAAGTGACAAAATCCATGAAGTAGGAGAGGTGACAAGTGCACCAGCCACAGAAGCAGGGATCTTATGAACAGTCGCTGGGAAAGTTACAGAAGCCCCCTTTGAGGTTTGAAGCTGATTTAGACATACAGGTTTGACAGGTATTGTTAAATATCAGTTTAGTGTACATCAATCCAGGGTCTGAATAAGATTCAACAAATACACAATTTACTTTGTACATTGCATTATTTTCAAGAACAAAAATGTCAAAATGACATGTATTTTTCTTTTTTATACATCATGGGACACAGAGTTAGGCTACTTCATCTCCAGGTGAATGGACACTGGTAGACCAAAGGTAAAAGGTGAAATGATCCCCTATATAACCCCACCCATACAGGAAGTACTTCTGTTTTTTACCAGTGTCTGCAAGGTGGATGGCACAGTTATTTGAGCTCTCTAAGCTCCAGGTTTCTAGTCCCACTAACGTTTTTTAAATGATTCAAGGGATTGACCGATCGGATCCATTTGACACAGTCTTTATATGCTTAGATAAATGGTACCCGAGCCTCGCAAAGAAGACTTAAGATCCTGCAAGGTTTTGCCTGTAATGCGGCCTCCTGGCGCTGGACCCTGCAAAGTGGAATCCCAGACACTACAGCGTTAAGGCATTCCTGCAGGGTGCTGTACAGGTCCAATAGAGTGGACCCTAAACATGAAAAGGGTACCCAGTCCTTGAAGGTCCTCAAGTGACAGGAACCCGCCGTGACGGGTGAAGATTGGGCTCTTAGTTTCTAAGCTGCCCTGCGCCTGGACGGGTAAGTGAAACCCCTTTATTATTATTATTATTAGTATTATAGGATGTCCCAGTGATTATAACAATCAGTCAAGCTAGCTGGACACCTGTGTGCAGTGACCATACAGGGGAGTTTTTGGGCCAGCTCTATGTGTTTGCAAAGTGTACCTTTTTTGCTTGTGTCTGGCTTTTTCTTACCTGTATAATGGCGCACGATGGTGCGCCATTTCACCTTGGTTCGCCATGGCACATGTGTGTTCGCAAAAGCGACGCTGGGCTCAGCAGTTTGTTAGGCGGCCATGGCCGCACATGTGCCATAGCCTTTATCTAGGCGCACGAAGATCCGCGTTCCGGCGCACAGCCAGCTTATTTAAGCTGTGTATTCCAAGCATGCAGTGCTTCCAGAAGACAGATGTGGGACACAGAGCTGGCTCTGAACCAGGCACTTGCAGCGGTTCATTTCTCCTTACCCGGGTCACGTGAGTCACCAGGAGTTGCTTGGCAGGCTAAAGGTGCTTAGCAGGATTGTTGCATAGGGGCTTGGTAAGCCCTATTAAAGGGTCCCCCTTCTGAGGTGTGTTAATACTACACCTAGGTATTCCCTTTTTTGTGGCTAGTAAATGTCTTCAAAAAAGAGGAGCGGGACTAACGCTACAGGGAAGGGCACACCTATGTCATCAGTAGTTCCTGATGAATCTAGTCGTATCCCTAGTGTTGTATCCCCTGAAGGACCAGAGGCTTCCGGGAAATCTGAGGCGCTGCACCTATCTGGGATTGTGCCTACAGTCAATGCTGCTGCTTCACCCTTTTATCACTAAGGATGAACTGTCCTCAGCCCTAGCCAGGTTAGAGCACAGGATTGCTGGCACGATTGCCTCCATCCCACAGGGTGGCAAGAAGCGTGACAGATCCCCCTCCCGGAGTCTCCTAGTCTGGAGCAGGAATGGGTTGAGGATGGGGAAGAGCTTAAAGCTCAGGATTCTGTGGATGGCCTGGCGGATGAGTCTGCTTCCGAGCAATCTGGACAAGAAGATATCCAGTTGGTGTCTGCCTCTCAATCACAGAGGCTTTTGATCCTGACTCTTACCGAAATGGTTCATTCTGCCTTTGAGTTGTCTCTTGCAGAGGTTACTGAGCCTCCCTGGTCCACTTTGGGATCCCTAAGGTCTCTTCAGGCCACACAGGCTTTCCCCTCTGTTGGAACAGGTGGTGTATGCTGATTGGGAACATCCTGACAGGATTTCTGTGCCTCCTAAGAGGTTTTCCCTTTTCTATCCCAAGGATGAAAAGTTTGTTAAGAAGTGGAGCATGCCAGCCGTAGATGCAGCATTCTCTTCCTTAAACAAGAACTTAACTTGTCGGGTAGATAACGCACAGGGCTTGAAAGACCGTGTTGACAAGAAATTGGAGTCATTATTAAAGGCTTCCTTTTCTTTGGCCAGTTCAGCTATTCAGCCAGCTGTTGACGCCTTAAAGGATTCAATACAGAAGGTTTCTCGTTTTGGCTCTCTTGTCTGTACATACAGTGCCTTGCAAAAGTATTCACCCTCTTGGCAGTTTTTGTGTTTTGTTGCCTCACAACCTGGAATTAACATGGATTGTTTGAGGATTTGCATCATTTAATTTACAGAACATGCCCACAACTTGGAAGATTTTTTTTTTTTTTTATTGTGAAGCGAACAACAAATAGGACAAAATAACAGAAAAAGTAAATGTGCATAACTATTCTGAGGATCTGACTCCTTTTTTGTTTTACCAAAAGGATCCAAGAAGGGGCAGGCAGCTTCCAAAGCTTCCATTGCCAATTGGGTTCTGTCAATTGGTCATTCAGGCCTGTGGTCTGAAATGTAAAGCTCCTCCCTTTAGGGTAAGAGCTCATTCTACCAGGGGTGTAGGAACCTCCTGGGCTTTTTGCCATCAGGTATCTGTGGCTCAGATTGGTAAGGCTGTTACCTGGTCTTCAGTGCATACGTTCACAAAATTGGATGTTCGAGCAGCCAAGGATTCGGCTTTCTGGGACATCCCAACAGGTAATGAATATTCGCCTAACTCTGTCTCCCATGATGTATGAAAAGTAAAATAGAATTTTTTTGTCATACTTGCCTGTAAAATCCCTTTCTTTGAGTACATCATGGGACACAGAGGTCCCTCCCCTCTGTTTGAGGATTCAGTGCTTGCTACAAAACTGAAGTACTTCCTGTATGGGAGGGGTTATATAGGGGATCACTTCCTGTCTAAAAACCTTTGGTCTACCAGTGTCAATTCATCTGGAGATGAAGTATCACCCAACAGGTAATTAATATTAGCTCAAATGTACTCAAAGAAAAGGATTTTACAGGTAAGTATGATGAAAAACATCCTATTTTTTTAATAAGACATCAAGATTTACCAACTTGTTAGAAATTGACATTTTTGCACTTTTACTTTTTTAACGTTTGAGTTAGTTCCTATAATTCATATGTATGTGTGTGCAGAAAGCAGATGGCATTCTGTAGCAGCCTGGAATGAAATGGCAAACAGATTAAGGAGCTTAAGTGATCTTTTGGTAACCTTGTGTGGATTTATAAGTGCTTTAAACGCACTGCAGTAGAATTCTAGAATTTGCCAACTTTTCAGTCATCTCTATTTTACTTATTTATTAACTCTCACAAGGCTTCATAAGCGAGTTTCCCCATGTTAAAATTCTTCTTCTGAGAACCACACACCATGCCACAACATTTTTCTGAGTGACATGAACCACTGGTTTTAATTAACATTTGGTCTAGATCCATCTGTATTTCACTTCTTAAGTTTAGTATAATAAGAATTTGAATTCTATATCTGTACATTTAGTATTATAGTCTGATACACATTAGCAGTGAGTTATGTATGCTTATAGACACACTGATTTTCATTGTGACATACAAATGGCATTGCGTTACCCCAAACCAGAAGAAGATACCTGGAGTGCTCTTGAAAGATTAAAGTGCAGAAAGGGTTCTAATGCCTTTCTATTGTATTTTCTGTACAGGTTGAATAATTCCTAATTGACTAGGTGAGCCCCTAGTCCATTTGGGACAAAATATGTGGCTAAATGCTTTGACCAGGCATTATTAGTACACTATATATAGTCAAAAATATGTGGACATCCCTTCAAATTGAGTTCCGCTGTTAACACTTAAAGGTAATGGTAATGCTACAACATACAAAGACATTTTAGACAAATGTGTATTTTCAATGTCTTGGAAACTATTTGTTTCAGAATTACTGTTTCACTTTGCACAAAGCCAGATCCATGAAGGCATGGTTTGGGTTTGCTACGAAAGTATCCGTGTTGCCTGAATAAAGCACTGACCTTAATCCTGTTGAATACCTTTGCAATGAAATAAAACTCTAAATGCCATCCAGGTCTTCTCATCCAGAGAAGACCTGGCTGTTTTTTAACATTAGTACCAGACCTCACAAATTCTATTTTGGGTTTCGGGCACACATTTCCACAGACCCAAAATTTTGTGAAAATTCTTCCCATAAATGTGGAGGCTGTTGAAGCAGCAAAGGGGGATGGAGGAGGACCCATGACTTGGGATGGTCCAACAAGCTTTGGCCATATACACCAATCAGCCATAACTTTATGACCCACCACCTAATATTTAGCAAGTTCCCCTTTTTGCCAAAACAGCCCTGAATCGACAAAGCGTAGACTCCACTACACCTCTGAAGGTATGCTGTGGTATCTGTCACCAAGCCATCAGTATCAGATTCCTGTAAGTTGCAAGATAAGCCTCCACGGATTGGACTTGTTTTTTCAGCACATACCACAGATGCTTTATTGGATTGAGATCTGGAGAATTTGGAGACCAAGACAACACTTTGAACTCGTTGTTCCTCAAGTCATTCTTGAACCATTTTTACAGTGTGGCAGGGTGCATTATACTGTTCAAAGAGGCCTCTGCCATCATTGAATACCGTTTCCATAAAGGGATGTACTTGGTCAGCAACAATGTTTAGATAGGTGATATGTGTCAAAGTAACAGCCACATAAATGGCAGGACCCAAAGGGTTTCCAGCAGAACATTGCCAAAAAGAATCACACTGCCTCTACCGGCTTACCATATTGTCATAGTGCATCCTGGTGCCATCTCTTTCCCAGGTAAGCGATGCACATGCATGGTCATTCACATGATGTAAAAGAAAACGTGATTTCTCAGACCAGGTCACCTTCTTCCATTGCTCCATGTTCCAGTTCTGATGCTGACGTGGCCATTGTAAGCTTTTTTGGACACGTGTCAGCATGGGCACCTTAACCAGTCTGCATATGCAGCACCTCACACAACAAACTGTGACACCTTTCTGTCAGAACCTGCTTAACTTTTTAGGCAATTTGAGCTAAAGTAGTTCTTCTGTTGGGTCAGACTATACGGGCCAGCCTTTGCACCCCATGGGCATCAAAGAGCCTTGGCAGCCCATGACACTGTCACCGGTTCACCGGTTTACCTTCCTTGGACCACTTTTGGTAGGTCCTGCCCACTGTAGACCCAGAACATCTCACAACAGCTGCAGTTTTGTAGTTGCTCTGAACCAGTCGTGATAACCCACCCACTTTCAGATGCCATTGTATGTGCCATGAGATAATCAATGTTATGGCTCATTGGTGTAGTGTATTTCATAGGCTTTAGAAATACTTGTGCTGATAGTTATAAGTCAGAATCTAGGCATTTAAAGCAGTTGTATACCCGCACAGTATGTTTTATTTTTTTAAAAGCCTGTAAAGCAAAAGGCATAATGAGCTAGTATGCAGCTGGTCACCGCTGAGGGAGCTGACATTTCCCCTCGGCATGTCTTACGGGTTCATGCTCTGGCGCAGTGAGTGACCGGAGCCGCAATGTCGTCACTCCCACGCATGCGCGTGGGAGACTGCTTGGGAGAGGCCAATGAGAGGCCACAGGAGGACACTGCACAGCGAGACATTGGGACATCTTTTTTCAATCCTTTACTTGACTACAGGTGCTCCGGGAGAGCACGACTGGGCAAAACAACCTACTTTGGAATCCCCATACTTGAAGTCTCTTGCTGTCTGGTGCCCCTGGTTACATACGTTTTTGAAACGCCATTTTTTGGATTTTGTTCATCCAGTCTCCCTTTTAGAGATAGTAGAAGAACTATGTGTGTACCTGTATGAATGTGGCAGAGACCCTCTCTGGACCACAGGGGAAGTGCATGTGCTGGGACAAATTAGTGTTATTAAAGAATGTTACTAATATTTCATCCCTGAAGAAGATTATTTTGTCGCAAATATCGAAACGCGTTGGCTGATTCGCTGTGTCCAGTGCCACCAATTCTTTGGAGGTCCTAGGACCCTTAAGCAAATAGTATCGTTCTTGTATTCAACACTATTGTTTTTAGATTTATGTCGAATTCATTGTATTATGTCTATATGGTATACAATCACAATATCAAATGTTTTGTATAAATAAATATATTTTTTCTATAAACAACTTTTTTCTATTTGTTGCCTTAAAAATCCCACCCTTCAGAGGTTTTCGTTTTTTATGTATTAGAAGGGATGATGGCAACTTGCCAATTGATGCCAATTGATATGAGCTAGAATTTTTCTAATAAGCTTATTGTACAATCTTATTTATGGCTACCAAAGCGGTAGATCTATGCTTACAGGACCCCTAGCAGCCTCAGGAGGGAGCTCTTTACAATTTACTCCTCCTTCTTTAACTACATATTTTTATTGCCGTACTTTCTCTTGTAGGATCACTGGCCCTCTGGTAGTGACTTATTTTTTAAACTCTCCATTGCTTTCCCCCCCTTTTTGCTTTGTTTTTGTGGCTTTGGCTCGTTTCGGGCCTAGTGAGAGATATCTTTTACCTTTCTAACCCTTTCCTTCTCTCTCTCTCTTTTTGTCTTTCTTCCCTCCCCTCTTACATGGTCCTTGCTGGACGTTTTTTTTTTTAATTTGTATTTTGTATAAAACTTTAAGAAATTCAGATTTAACACAGAATGTGGACATTTACCAGATGTTGCCAGTAAGGTACAAATTAGCATGCTTGAGTACATTTCCATGTAAAATTCTGCTTTCCAAATGGCAGCAGAAGCCATGCCCACCTTACTTAAAGTGGAACTAAACCAATCGATTTGATTTTCCAAAACTGTTACATTCAAGGTATGCTGTGAATGATAACTGTCACAGTTGCTTGTGCTCCTGTCAAACCATCAAATGGCTGGTGTCATAATTGATCACATGCACAGCACCATGGCTACTGCAGGTCAACCATAGGTTAAGATGGCAGCCACTTAGGCTGTAAAGGATAGGAGGGTTTAGTTCCGCTTTAACCATGCCCACCTTACTTACACTTTCATATAGGAACTGACCTTAGAGTGTGATGTTTGGCGAGTCCATATTTAGAATGTTTAAAATTGTGGGCCTCACCTTCAGGGGAGGTAAGTATGCACTTACAGCAAGAATGGCTCAGTTAAGTTTATTAAGAGGGCTGGGGGCTGAACTCTTTAATCTTTAAAACTTCTTTAATGAAAGTAGCAAAAGTACCTGATTTGGTCCTGATGCCAGCTTCTTGCAGTCCCTGTAAAGTAATACTGGTGTGGAGAGGAGGAAACAATACAAAAAGCCAGTTAGTTTGGGTTTGAAAAGAAGCATGCTAATAAGAAGAGAAAGCAGAATGACAGAGATGAGCTCATCACTGTGCTGCTTTTCTTTCACTCTTGGTTCACAATCTGAGGCAGGTCCAGGACAACCTGGGCTCAGCTAAATAATGCTGGTAATCAGAAAGGGCATTTAGTGGCAGAAAAAAGTACTGTGGAGGAAATCTCTGGATTAAAGCTACATTTTGCAGCAAAAGCTGGTTTTGTTACGGCCCCGATCACTGGAATCGCAGGCAGAATCGCAGAATTCTGGCTCCAGAATCGTGACAAAAGACGGGATGCACCCAAATGGGATGCAATTTTGCAGCATGACGAAACACGCCAAAATTGCACCGCCAAACACGCCTGGCACGGTGCCAAAATTTGGTACATGAACTTCTTTGGCATGTTTTTGGAGCGGAGGGAGGCCCATTTAAAATGAATGGTGCCACTCCAAAAACGCACAACATAATCAATCAATAGTGTGAATAAGGCCTAAAGTTATTTGTAAAATATATATATTGTGACATTGGGGGGATGTCTAGCTCAGTGGTAGATGCCTTTTTAGTAAGTTCACAGCGAACAGGAACTTTAGTTTAAGGGCATGGTAGCCCACTTTTATTAAAAGGAACAAAATAAAGGAAAGTTCATACATGCACTTGGATGCACACACAGGTTTCATCTCCCAAAAACAATAACAAATGAAAAAATGCCAAGCCACCTGGCTCTCTTCAGTAGTACTGCCACTTAGGCTTTACGCTTCAGCCCTCTTAGCCAAATAACAGGGTTCCCGTACAACTACTGTACCTCTTTTCAGCTTCCTCGCTGCTCAGGCCTTCCACTTCAGGCTCTCATCTGTCTCCTTAGATGCACGCAGCTTCAACTCACACAGCGTTTATCTATAAAGCAGCCCCTCACTGCTCTGATCCTCAGACTTGCGTCTCTGGCTTTCACTAGTGCACACCTGCACTCTCTGGACTCCTGGAGACCTCCTGTCTCTCTGGGTGGAGCCCAGAACCCAAATCCTGACTATTCTATAAGCCAAGGACCCACCTGCTCAATCAACCAGCCAGACTCCTGGCTTGTCCCAAAACCCAGTCCCAGGATTGGAAATTCCGTCCCACCCATAACGCTATGGAATCTTCGGGCTCCAGGTCCCCAACTGGATTTTACAAACTTTGGAGGAAACTGATAAAACAGATTCCTCCACATTAAATTACCCTGGAGCCCCTCAACCTGCAAATTTGAGAAATCTGGGTGACAATTACTAGGACAGGGAACTGTACTGTCACAATAAATATAAATATATATATATATATATATATATATATATATAATTTATAATAAACAAGCTTATACTTGCCTGTTTTATGCAATGGAATTGCACAGACAGGCCCCAATTCTCCTCTTATTATTTCCTTAGCCAAGGCTCCTGGCTTCTCCTCTTCTTCGCATTCCACAATAGGAGGTTGCTTCCTATCATGGCACTCCTGAGCCACGTTGCCTGTGTTTATAGACACAGACAACGCAGCTTATCCCCGCCTCCGGCTTCCTCGTCACAGGATTTTACTCTAGCAGCTGAAGCCAGTGGATGTATGCACATATAGAAAGGAAATTAAATAGAATATAGCACTTAAAAAATGTATTAGAAGTAAAAAGATAATTACAGATATTTCACGGATAAAAAGACACATTGTAGTATGACCACTGGACTGAACTATAATTTCAGAATTATTCTAACTTGAGAAGGCTTGACCAGTGAATGGCATAAATATTATATTGTGGCTTTATTAAAAAAAAAAAAAAAAAAATGTGGTATTGATCTGCTATATCCAATTATTTATCTGGAAAAATTTTATTTTGTATTCTCAAGGAAAATAGGAGCTTGGAAACATCAGATGGCCTGGGGATCCAGAATCTAAAAATCCCTCCCTGTTGGTCTTACCTAAACTTGTTTGGAACTGGTGAATTCTGCAGCATATTGCATACTGTTTCCAGTGTTGGCTCTGATGGGATTATGTATGCTTACATGCTTTGACTGTTCCGTTTAGGTTGTATCACATGCCGAGCGAAAACCTTAATTCTGCCTTCAGTCTGGAAGACAACAAAATCCCCTGCAAAGCCATCTACTTCAGTTTTCATCCATATTTTATCCATCCTTTCAGATTCTATGTGAATGCTATTATTGGTTACCTAGTTCTTTGGCTTTGAAAAAAACAGCAGCTTGTTTACTGTTATGCATGCATTAAATTAATATACTTAAGGGTAATCACATTATGATGCAGGCTAGCAGCTGTTCACACAAACATAATCATTTCAATTTCGTAATTTATCTTTAAACGATGCCACAACGAGGCTACATTCACACCTGCGTTTCTGCACAACAATGTGCAGATGCAAGAAAATCAGCGGGAGTTCCCGGCTATTAGTTGCAGAAGGCAGCCCCATTGAAAACAATGGGAGGCTTCTGGCTCTTGCCGCCATTTGCATGTAATCGCTATGTGGCGATTACCTGCGAGTGATTGGCCATGGACACAAACTGCCTGTGTCCAGGGCTGATCAATTGCACAGTGAGCAAAATTCATAGCCACTATTTAGTCCACTAGAGGCTGTAAAATCTACTCACTGCCTTCCCATGCCAATCACTAGTTCCCTGATAGGGAACTAGTCTCACAGTTCTTCCCACCTACCCCACAGCAAACCTTTTTGGCCACTGCATCTGTCTATGTGATAGGTGCAGTGGCTGGTGGGGGGAGGTAAGTAATACTGAGCCTAGGATTTTATCAGGTCCATATCAGGTTCTGGTATGGGATCTCTGCTTTAGTGCTGGCTGCCTCCTGTGACATATTTATATACCTGTTCCTAACAGGTATGTGAATCTGGAGCAAGTACTGACATTTGCAGTGCAGAGATGCAATAGAACTCTAAAAATCTCTGGAACGAGTTACACTGTGGGTATAGAAAAGAAGCACCCCCCCTTTAACCGGTTCCCGACCGGCGCACGCCGATGTAAGTCGGCAGAATGGCACGGACAGGCATAAGGGCGTATATATAAGTCCCTTTTAAAATGCTGCCGTGCCATCGGTAGCGCGCCGCGGGGACACCCGCGATCGTCTCATGGGAAGGCTGAACGGGGAGATGCGGAAATAAACAGCATCTCCCCGTTCTGCCTAGCAACTAGTGACACCGATCTCTGCTCCCTGTGATTGGAGCAGAGATCAGCATTTACTAGCTGACAGCCACGCCCCCCCACAGTAAGAAACACACCCCTAGGCATACTTAACCCCTACACTGCCACCTAGTGGTTAACCCCTTCACTGCCAGTATCATTTATACAGGAATCAATGCATTTAAATAGCATTGATTGCTGTATAAATGACAATGGTCCCAGAAATGTGTCAAAAATTTCCGATGTGTCCGCCATAATGTCACAGTCACAATAAAAATCGCTGATCGCCGCCATTACTAATAAAAAAAATTATTTATAAAAATGCTATAAAACGATTCCCTATCTTGTAAACGCTATAACTTCTGCGCAAACCAATCATCGCTTATTGCGATTTTTTTTACCAAAAATATGTAGAAGAATACGTATCGGCCTAAACTGAGGAAAAAAAAAAATTTTTTATATATTTTTGGGGGATATTTATTATAGCAAAAAATAAAAAAGAATGCGCTTTTTTTCAAAATTGTTGCTCTTTTTTGTTTATAGCGCAAAAAATAAAAACCGCAGGGGTGATCAAATACCACAGAAAGAAAGCTTTATTTGTGGAAAAAAAAGGACGTCAATTTTGTTTGGGAGCCACGTCGCACGACCGCGCAATTGTCAGTTAAATCGTTGCAGTACCGAATCGCAAAAAGGGGCCTGGTCCTTTGGCTGCAAATTGGTCCGGTCTGAAAGTGGTTAAAATAATCACATTTTGTTGCTTTGCAGCCTGCATGAAAACAGACACAGATTTTGTTTTATCCAGCTGTATTTACTCATTGCAACTTATAACATCAAAATGAAAGATATAAAACCAACATGTCAGAAAAAAATAAATAAAAAATTCAAAAACAAAAAATCGCTGAGTTGGAAAAAGGATAACCCCCACCTAAAAATTACTTGTAAACTCAATCAGATATAGCTAATCAGCTTCTCAATGGCACACAAAGCCATTCGACTTTCAACTGTATTCAGCTGAGGTCATTTTGATTAGCTCAGCATGAAAAATTTCCTGGAGTATTTCAGTTCCTGATAGTGCAACTAAAGCAAACAATCAACTATGGCAAGGCACTGTCAAAAGATCTCCGGGATAAAATTGTGGACAGGCACAAGTCAGGAGATGGATACAAAAAAGGTTTTCCTTATACATGACGATGACCCAAAGTACACAGCAAAAATGACCACACAGTGGTTGAAGGAGAATAAGGTGACTGTCCTTGCATAGCCTAGTCAGACCCCAGACTTAAACCCCATTGAAAATCTGTGGAATGACGTGAAGACTACAGTCCGCAAATGATCACCATCAAATTTTGCTCAACTTAAGCAGTTCTGCAAAGAAGAGTGGGCAAATATTGCAAAGCCTAGATGTGAAAAGTTAGTAGAGACATATCACAACAGACTAAAGGCTGTAATTAAAGCAAAAGGTGGTTCAACAAAATACTGACTCAAGGGGGTGATCCTTTTTCCAACTCAGTGAGTCCTGGTTCACACTGACAGCGGGACTGATATCATTTCATTCCTGCATGTCAGTCCAACTTCGGGGGCAATGTTTTTGCACATATGTTTATACATATCACACCCAAAGTCACAAAAAGTAGTACAGAAACTACTTTTGTGAATCGGTGCGGCGCCGCAAATGCAGCATCGCACCGATTCGAACGGTGCCATTGCTGGCAATAGCTATGTGATCCTGAGCTCATCTGTTTTTTTAATGTTGTTATTTTTTGGTGTTATAAGTTGCACTGAGTAAATACAGCTGGATAAAGCAAAAAAAAAAATGTCTGTCTTCATTTTAGGCTGCAAAGCAACAAAATGTGATTATTTTAAAGGGGGGTGCTTCTTTTCTATATACACTGTATGTCCTATAAATACATCTCCTTTTCCTTTAAAATCCATCATACAGATACTTCAAAACAAACATTTTGGACAATTTAGTAGTTGTACCTCGAACGAATTTGCAGTTAAAATGAAAGCCATATGCACAATTCAAGCACTGTATTTCAAATGGCCCAGAAGCTGGGATGAACTCTCTGTCCTAGTCATAAGTGGGAAAATGCTAAATCAATCTGCATTTTGCTCAATCCTATACCTCAGGTGCCAAGATTAGGGACCAGCCTCCAAAAATAGGTACTGTTGGATGTTATGACTATAGAATGTTGACAACAGGGACACTCACGGAGTGAAGTTTGGCAGATTCAGTAGGAATCAGACACAATATGTTGTGTGCGTATAGCTAGGTTAAATCTCTCCAAAGCTAAGGAAAATCCCATTTTAGAGACATGTCACTGTTACAAGTGTCCTTGACACTTTTACCCTCCGATCCTGTTCTGGTGACAACAGTCCATTTTTTTATATCCCATCACCTACTGTCCCAGTGACCATGGTCAGACAAATAAAGATCTTCTCAGTGAGGAACACCAACAGTAATAAGAACCTAAGGAAAAATAATAATTTTGAAGTTTGGGCAACATTTCACCTCTGTTACCCTGTACAATTGCACATTTTTTGTTAAATTGATACTAAACCCAATTTTTAAATGTATTTAATTCAAGGAAGTCCAGACTTGCATATTGTAAAGTCTGTTTCCCTGAAAATGTTCAATTTTTTTTCTTTCTCGGCTTAGGCCTTAACTGCTTCCCCCACCTTGAGTGCCTCTTTTAGCAAACGTGCTGCTAAGGAGACACCTGTGTATGCACACTCCCTGCCAGGGCTGTGTGCATCCATTGAAGCACACAGTGCCCAGCAAGTTATGTGCTACCTGCTCCCATCATTTAACCGACAGTTGTAGGAGCATATCGATCCCTTACTCTCGTCTCTCCTCTACAAACTGCAAGTTCAGGGAACTGGTGTGTATCGTGGAGGACCCAGAAATGGTGACATGGGACAGCAGGTAAGTGTTTAGGGACAGGAGGTTGTGATTGTACTGAGGGCATTTTGTATTTTAATGCTGTGAATGCATTAGCTTTTAGTACAATTCAGAAATCTTATATAAGTGTATCGCTACTTGTACAAAAACATGCATGAAATGCATTCGGGGATGCCCCCATGGACTTTATGAATAGCAGAATAATAAGTGTAAATAGAATTGGAATTTAGTAGGACAGGTTTTATTATTATACAAAGGTAGAGAAAAATGTATAGCAAATAAACATGCTCAAAAGATAAGCGTGTAACAATACATCAAAAAGTTCAACATATATAAAAAACAACGTACAGTAACCCAAGCTCATATTTTTCTAATGTGCCACCTAGAAAAGTAGGATTCAGCAGATTAGATATTCAACCATATACCCATATATATATATATATATATATATAATGTGTATGTGTATCGCTACTTGGTAGGACCTGCTGGTATTAACTGGTTCTTCCCTGACCCTCCACAAGCACCAGTCCATTTACACCACTCAAATACACTCTAGGGGATGTCTTTTTAAGATTTATTGCTTGAAGAAACAGGAGAGGAGTTGGGGCATGGGATACTCCAAAACAATTAGCACAATGCAATTCGAGAACAATCTTCACCTTAAAGTGGTTGTAAACCTCAGACATGAAATATGAACAAGTCATATCCCTTGACCATGTCCCTTCATATCCCTTATGAGTTCCTAATTTAAATCAGACCTGCAAAACACCTTGCTTCCAAGTGTTAAAATTAATGTAGGCATTCCAAGGATACATAGTATGGCAATGTAATGGCAGGCAGCTTACACCCTGAGGGAGCTGTTCCCATCAGGCTGGGTTCACACTATAGAACGCAGCAGCTCACAGCAGGAGCACGGTGCATCTCCATTCACCGTTTCAAGTCCGATTTCAGCACAAAATTTTGGGCTGAATTCAGACCTGAAACGGATCAGAAGACGCACAGGGTAATTCACATAGAGAGCCAGTCACAGCTCCATAGAGAGCCAGTCACAATCTCCTGCTATGCGAATTGAATGCGGAGAAACCTGCATCCAATTCGCAATAGTGTGAACCCAGCCTTAAACATTGCTACTCTGCATTAGCAACAAGTAAGCTAGGATAGAGCATGTCCTGTAGCGATAACAATGGCGATGGTAGTATGTAATGTCTCTTTGCGTGGTTACCAGGCTGGTGGTGACACTAGGTCTGATTAACAAGATGGTGTAATGCTGCCTAGAAATGGAGTGGTGCAGTTACACATACACAGTAGTTATGGCAGCAAGGAAAGATGCGCACATTGGGGCCCACCAGACAGCATAACCCGTGAAATTCTTTAGTTTCTTGAGGCAGTTTGCCCATTATCCAACCTCATCCAGTCCACACTCAATATTTGTATTAAAATACTTTGCCTCATAGACTTCTATTGCACCAGCTACTTAAAGCGGAGCTCCACCCTCAAGTGGAACTTCCGCTCCTCGGATTCCTCCCCCCTTCCCGTGTCACAATTGGCACCTTTCGGGGGGGGAGGGGGGACAGGATACCTGTCTTTGACAGGTATCCTTTCCCACTTCCGGAAGTATGCCACGGCGCTCCCTCCTCCTCCTCCCTTGGCTGCCGGGCTAATAGGAGAGAGGAGTGGGGCCTCGCGCATGCGCAGTAGGGTTCCCGACGTGAATGCCGAAAGTCTACACTGCCGGATTACCTGACCCAACAATGGCGGCGGCAGCACCCGACAGCTGATGGAGACATCAGCTGCGGTGCCGACATTGAGGGACAGCAGGACAGGTAAGTGTCCATTTATTAAAATCCAGCAGCTGCAGTATGAGTAGCTGCTGGCTTTTAATTTTTTTTTTTTCCAGAACACCCCTTTAATTCAGATAGGGACCAGATGTGGTTGGCTATGGCACTGCTGTACTTACAGTGAATTTGTTGCAGCTCTATATCTTGGCAGGAACAGCACCAAGGTAAGTGTGACAAGCAGCAATTTCCAAGTGTTCTGTAACAGCTGTGACTTTTTTTTTTTTTCTTGGCAATACATTTATTCTTTCTAGAGATGCAAGTTATAATTCCGGTGTAGATGGAAATAGTGCTAAGATGAGTACCGTGTAAGCATCTTTTTATGCATCTTATTTACTCCTTTTTAATAATTTATGCAGATTCACAAATTTAATTCAGTAGTTCGCAAAATTATTTTGTTTAGTAATTTTTTTGGCAAAAATGAAACATCTCTAAATGGTAATTCCTAACACTACATAGTATTTATTTTAGTATTAATTGGCTTTCGAAACCAAGATCAAACGGTCTCCTTGAATCGTGGAGCATTTTGGATTTAAAATTCAAAGCTTTCTTTAACAGCTTTCAGACTTGGTGCCTGGGGAAAAGCAAGCAGTGTAAAGCTTTGCATGAAGTCTTTTTACATGTCTAACGCTCACAATCATAATGTAAGCAAAGCTTGCATGAAAGTGTACCATTTTTTCATTCAATATAATTTTTTAATTTCATATTAAAAAAATTACATTAATTAGAGAAATAAATAGTGGGCATAAAATTGGTTAAACAGTCTGAACACTATTTAAGTAGCTTCAGCAGTTTATGGATTATTTTAATCTTCTAGATTGCACTAAAAATTCAAAATATGCAGCTTTCCACTATTCTGTCTTTTAATGGAGGTATAAATTCACAAGCCATTAACAATAAAAACAATAACTTTTTTAATTATGTGTGATTTACCTGGAACTAGTGTCTACCACAATTCTACAGGGTTGGTTTATGTACCTCTGTAAAGGGAAATGACAGTAGCAATCTATTAATAAAGTTGTCACATGTCACAATATACAGCAAAATTATAATTTTTCTTTGAAAAGCAATTTTTAAGCACCTGTATTCAGGTATTTGATTATGTCATAATGTCAAGGGCCAGCATCTTACGTAAAGAAAAGGAAAATACTGAACATGAATGATGTCTAAGCAAAGATAGTGCCAGCCTTCTGAGCAGAAAGAATGATAAAGGCATTGTGAGATTGAATACCTTTTTAGATGTAATAAATACCTGTAAGTGCTAGACATAGCCACTATTTAGTATGCATGCACTTACAGTAAAATATACGTAAGCCCAATCACTAAAATATTGTGTAATCTGTAACAAGTTCATTTAATTTCAAAAGTAGTTTTCAATCTTGTTAAATATGTATATTTAAAGCAGAGTTCCACCCAAAAGTGGAACTACCACTTATCTGGGATAATGGGTATCTGTTTTTTACAAGAACCCTTCCCCGCTTCCAGGGAGACGGTGCCACGGGGCTGTTGCTTGGAAGTTCAGCCCCTCTCCTCCTTCTTCCGCTGCCAAGCCAGTTAGAAAGCGCAGGGCGCTTCGTGCATGTGCAGTAGGGGAGCAGCTGTGAAACTGAAAAGCTTCACTGCTGGTTTCCCTTACCAGGAATGGCGGCGGCAGCACATGGGAGTCAATGCAAAAAATCAGCTGGGGTGACGACATTGTGGGCTCCCTGGACAGGTAAGTGTCCATATATTAAAAGTCAGCAGCTACAGTATTTGTAGCTTCTGACTTAAACATTTTTTTCCCAGGCAGAACTCCTCTTTTTTTTTACTTTTTTGATAATTCTTTTTATTGAAATTTTTTGACATACAACACATACACAACTTGGCACAACACCAAGCTAAACAATCAGCCAACATGGCCGGTAAATCTAACAACATTAACAATGCGATCAACCGACAGCTACAACAAGTATAACCTCCCATCCTGCCCCCTCCCTGTACTCAGTTCCCTTCCCCCCAACGGAAATTATATTATTTGTGGGATGAAAGCCATTTCACTTCACTAATCACCCAAAATATCTGTTGTTTACTCTTCACCCAGCATAGAATACATGTTGGCTACATATCGGACCCTCCCATCCTTCAGCTTAAGATCATCCCGTCACACTGTTTGATCAGACTCATACCATGCTCTCCATACTTTTTCAAATTTTTTACTGCACCCTCTAGCCCTATATCTTGCTTTGTAGTGCGGGAGCATTGCGTTCACCAAGCCTTTCCAAAAGGTTATTTCAGGAGACCCCACTTTTTTCCACTTAAGTAAAATGGACTTCTTTCCATAGAATAGTAGTATCGTGAGTAGGGTTCAGTGTGCCCTTGATGGGACTACCTGGTCTACCAACCCCAGGAGACACACATCAATAGTCAAGGGTACCGGGACTTGCAGCACCTCTGCTATACAGGAGGTGACCCCAGACCAGAATTTGGCGGATCTGGGGACAGCTCCAGAACACATGATGTGCGTCCGCCGAGGCGGCAGAGCACCGTCAGCACTCTGATGAAACGGATGGGTATATTGTGGCCAGTCTGGCAGGGGTATAATATATTCTATGCAAGAATTTAAACTGGATAAGCCTATCCCTTGCTGCCACTAGATTCTGAAATGGTTGTTCCCACATATTGTCCCAGTCCTCCCCCTGTATGTCTGGTACCTCCGCTTCCCTTCGTTCCCTACATTTAGTTAGTTTGGGACTAGTTTTGATCAATTCCTTATATGTTACTGATAAGGTCTTTGATAGTTCCTCCGTTGTGAGTTTGTCTTCTAACCTAGAGGGGAAGGATTCAACCTTCTCCTCTCTAAATTGCGTCTGAAAGGCGTGTATTAACTGCAGGTATCTGAAGTACTGAGAGTTGGGGAGGTAATGTCTGGCCTTGAGGTCATTGAATGTCAAGAGTTCACCATCTCGTGTAATATCTTTTAGTAGTCTAACTCCCTTGCTCGCCCACCCAATTGAGTCCTCCAGGGCGTAAAAATGCTTCAACTTCGGGTTCATCCATAAGGGGGATGCTGGGGAAATTCCCCGAAAACTAGGGCATGCCAATTTCACTGCCTCCTCCCATGCTTTTATAGTGGCTTTCATAGAATCTGTGAGAGGGAGCTCACTCCTCGGACCTCTGTGTATAGCTAAACGAAGGGATTCATAGGAACCTAAGTGGGCTGCCTCAAGAATTGTTGCCGAGTCACCCTCATTCGAAACCAACCATCTATTCACAAAAACCATTTGGCCTGCCAAATAGTACTTGCGCCAGTCCGGCAGAGCCAACCCTCCCTGTCCCCATGGCTCTTGTAGCACTTTCATGCCTATTCTGGGCATTTTCGGGGCCCACAAAAATGAGCTGGTGATCCCATCCAGTTTAGGCGGAACTCATCTTTGATTAAACGATTACTTGGTGATCCTGTTGTGTAGGTCCTTGTTCAGGCACTCTCTGTCATAGGTTGACTACACTGTGCCGCTATATCCCAGTTGTTCAACTGTGCTGTCACCCTGTCACATGTGCTGTCCCTTCTTTACATTTTCATTGTAGAATTATGCCCAGCTTAGGAATTTTTTTTTGATTATTCTTTATTTTTCAAAAGACAATAGTACAGAGAAAATGTCATACATTAATATTCACATGTAGTGATGGGCCGAACACCCCCGGTTTGGTTTGCACCATAACACCTCAAACAGGCAAAAAGTTCTAGCAAACATGCAAACCCTAATAAAGTCTATGGGACACGAGCATGAAAAATCCAAAGTCCTCATTTTAAAGGCTTATATGCAAGTTATTGCCATAAAAAGTGTATAGGGATCTGGGTACTGCCCTAGGGGACATGTATCAATGCAAAAATAAAATGTTTTTAAAACAACCGTTTTTAAAGGAGCAGCGATTTTAATGATGCTTAAAGTGAAACAATAAAAATTAAATATTCCTTTCAATATCGTGCCTTGGGTGTCCCCTTAGTCTGCCTGTAAAGTGGCGCATCTGTACAATCTATAAAACATACCACAGCAATGATGAAATTTCTAATAGAAAAAATTTCATTTAAACTTGCTTGCGGCTGTAATGTATTGCTGCCTTCTGCCAATATAGATAAAAATTATAAAAAGTGTCAAAGTAAAAACTAAAAGAGACCGTTTTTGACCAGTCCTTTATTAAAAAAAAAAAAGTTTCCAGCGATGTAAATCCACCGTCAATCACGCCGCCGGACTGACCTGAAGAATAGGAAAAAGGAAAATGCTCCGCAGAGGTCTCCTGCCGACTGCTGTCTTTGCTTTGACAGCTCTTATATAGGCAAGGGCGGGGCCACCTGGTGACGTAACTGGGTAACCCTGCCCCTTCTGACGTTATGTGACATCATGCGACATCAGAAGGGGCGGGGTCACCCAGTTACGTCACCGGGTGGCCCCGTCCTTGCCTATATATATATATATATATATATATATATATATATATATATATATATATATATATATTAAAATCTATATCAGACCCAAAGGCCCTGGTATGGATATTGGGGGGACCCCATGCCTTTTTTTTTGTAATTCTGTCATAGGGGTCCCCTTAACCACTTCAATACACTGTATTATATACTCTACACTGCACTGTATTATATACTTTGCACTGCATTATATACACTACACTGACTGCATTATATACTCTGCACTACATTAAAAAACACTACACTGACTGCATTATATACTCTGCACTCTGCATATATTCTACACTGACTACATGCTCAATCCACTAACTAACCTGCCTAATCTAGCTACATTAATGCTGTGTAAGCAGCCTTATATAGTGTGGGGCGTGGACTTAGCCCCCGAGCCATGATTGGCCAAAGGTACTTTACATCACCAGTTGATCGGAGTGTAGGAGTGACCACAGCTGGGGAAAGAGTCAAGTTGAAGTCGCCACCCAATATGAAACAGGCCCCAAAGAGTAATTTGTTCAGAACCATAGACAGGAGGCCACCCTGGTCTTGGTTAGGTCCATACAGGTTAGCCACTGTAAAAATAGAGGAGTTAAATTTTAGTTTGAGAAAAATAAAGCAACCAGAGTGGTCCATAAGGGAGTCCAGAACCTACATATTAAATGTTTTATGGACGGCTATGGAAACCCCTCTTGATTTGGCTTGTGGGTTCGTACTGTGGTACCACGTTTGATTGTATCAATGATTAAGGGCAGGGATATCCGTGCCCCTAAAGTGGGTCTCTTGGAGGAGCAAGATTTGAGAACGGGCTTTGTGAAAGTGGTATAATATCTGACTCCCCTTTTCTGGGGTGTTAAAACCCCTGCAATTGAAAGAAGATAATGCAATATCATTATGGGACATCATGATTGTATTAGAAAAAAAACACGGATTCTCTATGTAACGGCCATCACTTGACCTGATATGTGATAAGGTTCGCTCAATAGAAGAAGACAAGAGGATTAGAGGAGAGGGGTAGGTAGACGAAAAGAAAATAGAAATAAGGGAGCAAGACACGTGGGTGGGTTCCAACGCCCAGTTCAGGAGAGAAAAAGGAGGTAGAACAGTATGAGAGGGAAAACACCATCCAACTAAAAATGACAGGCCATTAGGTGGCAGCAATAGACCACAGAATAAGTATAAAAATATCTCTGCTATATAATACTCTCTAGGAAGTATACAGTGCATGATCACACACTACAGGTTCTAAGGGGGGTAGTCGTGTTAAGAACGCGGAGCCTCTCCCGGTCCCGGGGACCCACACGGGGGGTAATTTTAAGCCAAAAAATAAACACTGTATACTATAAATAACATATCAGAAACCATAAGGCAATAAAATTAATTGCAAGGGCTTTGAGGCCCCAAAGGAGCATTGAGGAAAACAAGATTAAAACAGTATTGGAGGACAAGGGAACAAGAGTATGTATACGGATATAAACACTTATACCAGACAGTCCCTATGGCGCCAGCAAACAAAAATGGTTCAGAGAACTTAAAACATAAGTTATGTACAAGCAATCTGGGAAACCAAATGAGCAGACCCTAACGGGTCACGGTTGCAGGGTGTGAGCCCTGGACAGAGGCATGAAACGGTCCTGCCCCCTGAATAAAAATGTAAAGCTAGCATGAGTCATCGTGGGCTCAATCATCTGGAGGCAGCTGGGAATAGGATATGTGGCGTTTCTTCTTGCTGTATTTCTGCCACTGTGGAATGAATGGGAGGCCTGGAGTTGCAGGTGAGAGGGGCCAATCCTGTAAAGAGACCTGAGGCAGTTCCAGGGTACTTAGAAAATTCAGCAAATCTCCCAAGGTGTGGAAGAGAGCTGTTTTGCCTTCATGATGGACCCGTAGCTGGAAGGGGAACAACCATTGGTATTTAATGTTTAAGGAGAGATGTGAGTGGTTTTAATGAGCATCTCATGGCCAAGGTTTGGCATGAGAGATCCGGCAGGAGCATACCAGGGGTCTCATTCAGCCATATGGAATCCTGTGTGCTGGCAGCTCGCATGATTTCCTCTTTAACCTTGTTGAAGTGCATCCTGCACAGCGTGTCACGAATAAAGGAAGAATCGGGGGGTTCCTTGGGCCCGAGGTCCTGTAGACTGTCCAATTCAATAGGGGAATCTTTAGGCTGTTGGAGCAACTGATTATAAACAAAAAGAATTGCACTAGGTGTATAGACAATGAATGAAAATATATACCATTGAATTAAAAAATACCGTAAAGGTTGTCCCGCAGCTGGACACTAATAACCCCGATATAGGGCACAAAGTTGAATGTGTAAAAGAAAAAGTGCAGCGCTGCATAATAAATAAAAGGTGTATCAACTCCTAATAAGTAGCAAAAATATACATTAGTGCTAATAAACCCAAATAATGTGAGTTAAATCAGTGTATGACCAAAACATATCTGATATTCAAATGTTCAAAGAAAAAAGTTCATAAGTGAAAGTCCAAACAATCATATGTGAAGATTATTCTTATGTAGATGCATCCAGAATGCACGTCAAGAGATACTTTTCCACCGCTCGTGCTGCCCGTCACCACAAAATAAAGCAAAAGGGGAGGCTTACCAGAAAGCCAGCGACCGCCCTTATTCAGGGGGGTCAAACTAAGCTTAGTAGAACAGCCTTGGTGCTGTTAGATTTCACCAGCTTCCCATCCGATATTCAATCGACATCTGCGATTTTCTTGTGTGGCGGACTTTTGCAACACCCTCGATTTCCACAGAGTTAGTAGAGCATCCAGTGGATAAGGAGCAGGAAAGACAAAAGAAAAGCTCTGATAGTGCAGACGTTTCCATAAAAGATTTTATTGGATAAAAAATCCTGGTACATGAAAAATAGCCTTGCAAGGTATATAGGAAGAAAACAACTGGTTTAAGATGGCGGTGACTGCCCCTGCCGGATCCTTATGTTCTACTGTTTTAGGAATGCCGCAAATTCTGATATTGTTCCGTATATTCCTGTTTTCAATATCATCCTGTTGATACATGAGCTGCTGCAGCAAAACAGTGTGAGAGTTCAGTGTCTCCTCATGGGATTGCAAAGCATTACATAGACCGTCTGTGGTATTTTCAATGTCCTCCATGCGGACCCCCAGGTCTTTTTTGAGTTCAGTAATCTCTTACCTATATGTATTCTCAATGCGTTTTACATATTGTTCAAAATCAACTTTAGTAGGCAGAGAGCGCATATAGGAATGCAAGGATCACATCTGCAACTCCACGTCCCAACCGTCCCCTGAACATAGGAGAGGCACTGAGAGCTGCGTGTGGGTGGATAAAAGTCTGCAGGGGATGCAGTACGGCCCCTGGAGCTTACATGCATGGCGTCTGAGCGGGCCAGGGAGGAGGACGCCGGTGCCAACTTGGATTGTGCCTGGTTCATAGAGGCTGCTGACGACCGGCCCAAATTGCTTCCTCCGTGACCACCGCATGATTTTTTTCTGGTCCTTGGGCTTTCCCTTGCCCATCGATGTGGTCTGGAGGAGTTGTGAGGAGGAACGGGAGCGTCCTGCAGCTCAATGCGCTAAGCCACGCTCCCCACTACATTTTTTTTATTTTTTTAAAGCTCAAGGAGGGAGACCTTCCCAACCATTTTCTGCAGAGGAAGGACTCCATGGTGCTGCTTAAGTAGGTGGCAACTGAGATCTTGGGCCTGGAATTCCTGAGATGCGTAGAAAGGATGTGGATGATGCAGGCGGACTGTCAGCAACCCCTAAATTATTCCTCACAGTAGCATACAAAGAATGTACTCTAGAGAAGGAATTCAGAATATAGCAATGTCCTGGGTGTCTCTGGGTTAGAAAGTGAGGGGGACTTCCCCAACAGGGACATTGCAGCAAAACCTTAAGAAAGGGTCAGTTTCTAATATATACAAAATATAATAAATAATGGTTTTGTTGAAGTTTTACAGCTATAAAATTTTAGCCATATTTACATTTTTCCAATGTATACACATTTACTGAGAGAATGTTAACTGATTTATGGAAAGTGAACACCTTCATTAAGTTCTTTAGACATTATTGGTATCTCTAACCTTTCCTAGAATACGCAGCAGACTCCTAACTGGTACAACATTATGACATTCAAGTTCTTATACCAGAGTGTACTTTAGATAATGCTGTAGATATATGCTTCTGCAACTGATGTAGGTCTTGAAATGTCAGAGCATATGAGGCTTTAATAGTTAATGTTCTATAACAGGAACAGGTTCACTTTAAAAAGATAAGCATGAAATTATCTATCATCTTCAAGACTGCTAAATGGATTTTTAGATTTCTTTTTTAATCCTCCAAAAGTCATTACTAAGATGCATATTGCTTTATAGATAATTTTTTGTTTAGATTAACAAAATCTATACAAGATTTCATCCTGCCTTTTAGAGTGGCAGTTTGTTCTAAATGATAATATAATTTTCCCATCAATACAGTTTTACTGATGTAATACAGTGCAAGCTCGTTTATATTTCTCATCTCCCACCAGTATTCTTCATTTTGTTATTAAACTTAAATAACTATATTTATCCCTTTTTCATACTTTTTTTTTTTTTTACTTCCTGTGTGCCCTCCTTATCTGTCTACATTTTTTGTTTGCCAGCCATTATTGGACAAATTGGAATCCCTAGGATTACAGGATAGATGCTTGAACTCACATTAAAGTGTATCTAAACCCAAAAACAAATATGTAATAGACTGCAACTTACCAGTCCTTAGATGAGGTAGTTGCATTAGTTTTCTCTTTTCAGTTTTCTTCTTTTTTTTTTTTTTAGCACTTGGTAATTCTGTGAATATTACACTAACTGTTGCTTCACCCACTACCCACTGTATCCAATGAGGGTGTCACAGATCAGCTATAAAGCTGATCTGTTTGCTTGTAGTCCTAAACACAGGTGCTTCCATCTTTCTATTGCTGCAAAGCTTAACCTGTGGCCCCGTTGAGTGAAGGTTTGTTTTTACTTGCTTCTTATTTGGGTCTGGTAGCCGTAGGCAGCTCATAAATGATTTAATTTTCTTTCCTTCCACCATGGGTCAGTGTTGATGGGGAACTGCTTACCACAGCGCTATTGTGTTCTGCTGGTGGGAGGGTGCAGGGGCCTTCCTGGCTCGCAGAGCACAATGATTACCATTAGAGGCTATATTGTCGGAATCTGGAAATAGCCTGAAGCAGCTCTGCCAAGTCAGCTGATAGCAGGCTATAGTCCGCTGTCAGCCAACTATGGGTCACAGGATTGCACAAGTGCACTCCTGCAATCAAAAAGAAAAAGTATTACCAGAAAATCTTTGGCCATACTTTCCTTTCAAGCTGTGCTCAGGTCAGGCATCCTTGCCTGAGCAATGTTTGTCCACACGTTGTTGTGCCCTGTACTTTGTGATTCCTTCACCCTGAAAGTTCTGCTGTGCACTCTTTTATCTGTTGCTAGAAACCTTGCACCCTGAGCAATATCCTGTCCCTGGAAGTTGTGCTGTGCATTCTGCTCACCAGTCCTTAGAAATCGTGCATGCTTAGTAGTACCCTCTCCATGGAAGTTCTACAGGGAGCGACAATAATAATGCATCTCTGGGAAGATCAACAGCTATTTTTCTGTGCTTGCTAAAAAGGGTCTGAACTTGAAAAGTGAAAATGTATGTAGCCACCACACCTAGGGATTGATGAGCTGAAATTTGTTATTTTTGTTCGGGTTTAGATATCCTAGTTCTTAAGCACATTGCCACTTATAGAAGAAAATAGTGACTCTTTAAATAAGGGATGTCATATTCTATAGACAAATGCATAGGGTATAGATAATTTATTATTTCATCATATATTCACATAAATGATCTAAATATGTACATTCTGAATACTGCATATTCTACAAAACCATATGCAAAAAGACTGGCAAATAAAATGACAGATACACATACAGTATCTCAGAAAAGCGAGTACACCCCTCACATTTTTGTAAATATTTTATATCTTTCATGTGACAACACTGAAATTATACTTTGCTACAATCCAAAGTAGTGAGTGTACAGCTTGTATAACCATGTAAATTTGCTGTCCCTTCAAAATAACTCAACACACAGCCATTAATGTCTAAACCGCTGGCAACAAAAGTGAGTACATCCCTAAGTGAAAATGTCCAAATTGGGCACAATTAGCCATTTGCCCTCCCAGTGTCATGTGACTTGATAGTGTTACAAGATCTCAGGTGTGAATAGGAGGCAGGTCTGTTACATTTAGTGTTATCGCTCTCACTCTCTCATACTGGTCACTGAAAGTTCAACATGGCACTGCATGGCAAAGAACTCTCTAAGGATCTGAGAAAAAGAATTGTTGCTCTAAATAAAGATGGCCTAGACTGTAGGAAGATTGCTAAGATGCTGAAACTGAGCTGCAGCATGGTGGCCAAGATCGTACAGCGGTTTAACAGGACAGGTTCCACTCAGAACAGGCCTCGCCATGGTCGACCAAAGAGGTTGAGTGCACGTGCTCAGCGTCATATCCAGAGGTTGTCTTTGGGAAATAGACGTATGAGTGCTGCCAGCATTGATGCAGAGGTTGAAGGGGTGGGGGTCAGCCTGTCAGTGCTTAGACCATACGCCACACACTGCCTCAAATTGGTCTGCATGGCTGTCGTCCCAGAAGGAAGCCTCTTCTAAAGATGATGCACAAGAAAGCCCGCTAATAGTTTGCTGAAGACTAGCAGACTAAGGACATGGACTACTAGAACCATGTCCTGTGGTCTGATGTGACCAAAATAAACTTGTTTGGTTCAGATGGTGTCAAGCATGTGTGGCGGAAGCCAGGTGAGGAGTACAAAGACAAGTGTGCCTACAGTCAAGCATGGTGGTGGGAGTGTCATGGTCTGGGGCTGCATGAGTGCTTCCGGCACTGGGGAGCTACAGATCATTGAGGGAACCATGAATGTCAACATGTACTCTGACATGCTGAAGCGGAGCATGATCCCCTCCCTTCAAAGACTCGCTGCAGGGTAGTATTCCAAGATCTTAATGACCCCATACCCACCTCCAAGACGACCACTGACTTGCTAAAGAAGCTGAGGGTAAATGTGATTAACTGGCCAAGCATGTCTCCAGACCTAAACCCTAATGAGCATCTGTGGGGCATCCTCAAATGGAAGGTGGAGGAGTTCAAGGTCTCTAACATCCACCAGCTCCGTGATGTTGTCATGAAGGAGTGGAAGAGGACTCCACTGGCAACCTGTGAAGCTCTGGTGAACTCCTTGCCTGAGAGGGTTAAGGCAGTGCTGGAAAATAATGGTGGCCACAAAAAATATTGATACTTTGGGCCCAATTTGGCCATTTTCACTTAGGGGTGTATTCCCTTTTGTTGCCAGCGGTTTACACATTAATGGCTGTGTGTTGAGTTATTTTGAGGGGACAGCAAATTTACGCTGTTATACAAGCTGAACACTCACTACTTTACATTGTAGCAAAGTGTAATTTCTTCAGTGTTGTCACATGAAAAGATATAATAAAAGATTTACAGAAATGTAAGGGGTGTACTCACTTTTGTGAGATACCGTATATACAGAAATGGCATAATATAGGTATAAAATACACAAATTCCAAACACTTGTCTGTGCACCCTAAAAACTCTACACGTTTAATGGCTCACGATCATTCGTCAGGAGTTAAATGCAAAGAGAGGCTGAAAATATCAAAAATATCTGTTGTTAAAACGTACCCTAAAAGAGGAAAACTAATAGGGAGCAGTTTTTCTAAAGCTTCTCTTTTTAAAATAACAAACATTTCATACTTCCCTGCTCTGTGCAATGGTTTTACACAGAGCAGCCCTGATCCTTCTCTTCTGGAGTCCCAACTGGCGCTCCTGTCTCCTCCCCTGTGTCCATAGACACAAACAGCATGGATCAGCCCTGCCCCTCGCTCCCTCATCACAGGATTTGATTGACGACAGGAACGCCAACGGCTCCCACTGCTGCCTCTCTGTCCTGTGAGGAGAGGAGAGCAGAGAGAACTGCTGCTCTTGGGCACAGCGCTGGATGGAGATCAGGCTTGGGCAGGTGTTTAGGGCTGCTGGGGGGATCTTAGTCACAGAAGGTTTTTTACTTTAAAGTGGAACTTTATGCTAAGAAATAAAAATGGGTGAACAGGCAGGATTTTTAATCCAGAGAGACATGCTTTGTCTCTTCTGCATTAAAGTTACTTACCTGCTTGTCTGTCCTTTTACAGTGAGCTGTGCACGCGCAGCTCGTTGCACAAATTTGGCAATGTTGAAGCTGATGTAAATCCCACACTTGTGTAGGGATGTCATGTCAACCTGGCCAATGACAGAGGGCAGCAATCTAGACCTAAAGATGTTAGTGGCCGGCGGGGAGCTCTGGGTCTCTCGCTGGACTGAAGGTGAGTATAGTTCCGTATTAATGCAGGGAATGCATTAAGGTAAAAAAAAGTTAAGCCTTTAGAACCACTTTTAAGCTGTTAATTGTTTATCAACTTTTTTTCCCATTGTAAATTGCCAGATGACCAACTTTTGTGCTGGTATGTTTCCTTTTTGATCTTCAACATTCTACTTTGTGTGAAATGATGAAAGCAACTTGCATTAACAAATTACATTGAACATTTTCAATTTTACAGTACCAGTATGGTAAAACCAGTTTCAGCTCTGTTAAAACAATGATAGTTCTGTAAAAAAAAAACTAAGTCTAAGCGCACAGAATATTGGTTATTTGTGAACTTGTTATGTGTTATGTGGACTGAGTTAGAAAATGCACACATACAGTACATGTCAAGGTCTGAAGGCAGGGCTAAATAAATAAAAGAAGCACAAAATGAAAGATATCCACATAGGAATAAGTGACCCTAATCTATTAAAATTAATCAAAGGATATAGTTCTACTGGCTGAAACAAACACATATAATATTAAGTATTCTTTGTTATCTAGAGCTAGAAAACAAGTTAACAGTAGAAGCTGGTTTGCTATATGCAGCACCAGCTTTTTCGAATGCTGTACTTTTAATACATTGGCTGCATTGTGCATTGGTGTAGCTAACTTGGTCCATACAGTACGATTTATAGGCAAACTCTAGCAAAGGTTTTAAATGTCAATAACTAAAGATGATGGCAAAGTGTTGTTTCCACTGCCATAATATGACAATTTTTAAAGGCCTATACTCAGTACCAGCACTTACCCCTGCCTGTAGTTAGTAACGGATACTTTATCTTGTTCAGGTAAATTAATGGCTATAATAATATACTACCTATTTCTTTTCCCAACATTCTTTCTAGAAAAATGCATGGAAGGACCATAAAAAGGAATGCCTTTGTCTAAAGAGCATTTTCCCTAATGTTCCTACAGACTCTGTCAGACTCATAGGCAAGATCATCTTCAAATTGGTGAGTTGATGTTCACAGTAATTTTTGGTGTCGCTGGTGTGTTTTGTTTATTCCTTATCCTACAGTATGTGTTTTAATCTTTAGTTTAGTGATTTGTTTCTTAAACATCACCAGGGACATTACTTACCATGCACGAAGAGTGTCCTGTGTGCTGGTTGCTGCTGTGTTTGATTTATATCTGAAGTCTTTTGCCCCCGGCTACCCCCACACCAGTGATCATCTGCTTCTTTAGGGATTAATATGAGTGGCTGTGCTTGCCCTCCCTTTCTGCCCCCTACTCCATTCATAGAAGCCATACTATCAGTTCCCACATTCATCTGCCCATTCAGAGTGCTTTGCATTGGACAAGATGGACAGAAAATACATACCCTGTGCTGTGAAAAATAGCTTCTATAAACTTACATAGATCAACTGTGTATTTTGTGATTTGCCTGGTTTTCAGCAAATAATTATAGTCCTTTATCTGTTCATGCCAATTGGAGTCGGTTCCTCCTGCTAACCCCTATGTCACTACAGAACACAGTAGTGGGGAAGTAGGTTGGAGGGACAGAAGACTGACACTCCTGGAAGACTTTATCAGGCCATTTCTTCTCAACGGAATGGTGTTCAATGGCACATATGGCAGGTGAGGTAAGTATTCACTTTCTTCTTTGCATATACTGTAACAGGTTTTAAGGGGAACTTTCAGCGAGGAGACAGGGTTACGTTAAGGGGGTTCTAATGTCGATGGTGCTATTTATTGTCAATACTGATTATTTTGTTATATTTTCTTTCTCTTATTTTTCGTAGCTTGAACAACCAGATTGTGGTTCCAGAGATTTGTATTCCATAAATGATCTACAATCTCGTAAGTCCGTTTCTACATTGATTGATATTTTTCTCCACAAACACTAACCTTGTAATCCAGTCTGGCACTGGGGAATAAATGTATGCTAATTTTGTCTTACTATTTAAGATGCATGCACATAGCCACAAGAGTAAAAGTGCACAGGAGTGTGCATTGAAGTGTATGTATGAATGTGTTTAGTAGAATGCACTATATATTAGTGTTACAACTTAGATCCGTTTCAGTTGCCTCCACTTGATTTTATATTCCCATTGACTTTTATGGGGGAAAAACAGCAGTCCTGAAGCAAGCAAAGGCTCATCCACAAATGTTCTTTAAATGGAGTTTGCTGTGGATTTTTGGAGCATTTGTCATCTTATTCAGGCCCATAGTTTGGACTCTTCCAGCTGTGCAAGGTCCATACTCCACAGCTTTACATCACCAGCCATTGTCTTCTTTATTTTTGGTCTTCGTTATTTATTTCAAACAACTCTCAGGAAGTTGGGCTTAGACTTAATTTGGTAAACTATATATTTGTATAATTTAATTATTCTTTCTAATTTTCCCATCATTTTTTTGCTTCGCAAAGGTTCCTGTTATCTCACTCTGTTTTCTCCTACTATAACCAATGCACTCTCCAACTACAATACCATATTTCTAAAGTGTACATGTTTTGTTATTTTTCCCAATGCAGTTTCCAGATTACATGTTCTTGTTTGCCCAACGGCAACTCACAGCTAAGAGATTGTTCTTGTTTTTGTTTGTTGATGTCTTTTTGCCCAAGATATAATGTGAACCATTGAGGAGAAAAAAAAAAAAAGGGCCGTGATATATTAGCTGTTTCTGATGCCCCCTTCACACTGGCCATCTGGTTGCATAATATTTCAGTGTGCATAGCTCAAGCATACACAGGAATCCGTAACTACATCTGTTAGGATTGCATGCAATGGTCACATCATCCCTCTAGATGTGGACTCTCAATTCATCCCACTGAGTTATACTCTCAGTAGAACAGTTTATCCCAATATATTTAACTCTGAGGAATCCTTGAAATAATTTTTAGGTCTCAGAAACCCCTGCTTAAAATTATTATATCTACAGCTCACTATGTTGGCAGTAATTAGTAAATTGTAGATATAAGCTTTAAGAGACAGTCAGGGTTTTACTGTGTTGCTGTCAGTCCAGCACTGAATATGCTTAGCCTGTATTTCTGGTTCTTTATTCTTCAATCAATAGACTTGATGTGGGTTCTGAATTGCTTAAATGGTGTCTAGTAGGGATGGGCAAGCAGTTCGGGCTGAGCATAAGTTCTTAATTTTCAATGCGCTTGGTGGGATATTCACCTACCGAGATTAAGGAGCGGGATTGGGAAATCGGTCGCTGCGTCCTTAAAACAGAGTAATCAGCTGTCAACAGGCTTCTCCGCTGACAGCTAAATGAGAAAAAAAAAACATTGCTGAATTTGCCGGCAATAGATAATAAATAAAAAAAGGCGTAGGGTTCCCTCCAATCCATACCAGGCCCTTTGGGTCTGGTATGGATTTTGAGAGGAACCCCCTTGCCCAAATTTAACATAAAAAATATCCCAAAATCCATACCAGACCCTCTTCTGAGCATGCAGCTTGGCAGGCCAGGAAAGGGGGGAGGGGTGAGCGAGCCATACAAGGTGAACCATATAAGGCCACATGCCCTAAACATGAGGGTGCTGCCTTGAGGATCCCACCCCCCTATGTGAATAAGTATGGGGTACATACTCAACATGCTCGCCCCCCCCCCTTTCCTGGCCTGCCAGGCTGCATGCTTGGATAAGGGTCTGGTATAGACTTGGGGGGGGGGGGGGGTCATGCTTTTTTTTTTTATTATTTGGCGTGGGGGTTCCCTTCAATTTTTTTTCTTTATATATGTCAGTTTTGCTGCAGCAGGTTCTATATATGGTACAGATGTGCCACTACAGGCAGACTAAGGGGACCTCCCAGGTACTATATTTAAAGTAATTTTACATTTTTTTGTTTTCATTTTAAGCATCATTAAAATCACTGCTCCTGTAAAAACGATCTTTTGTAAAAAAAAAAAAAAAAAAATTTGCGTTGATACATGTCCCCCAGGGCAGTAACTGGGCCTCCCATACCCCTTTTTATGGCCAATAACTTGCATTTAAGCATTCAAAATGGGGACTTCTGATTTTCAAGTTCTGTTCCCATAGACTTTAATAGAGTTTGCGGCTCGGGTCCAAACTTTTTACATGTTCGGGGGTTCTGGTGCGAACTAAATTGGGGTGGGGGATCGCCTCTGTCCCTATGCCCTCGCCAATGCTTACTAGGGATCCTTCTACTCCCCGAAGATGAAAAATACCTCTCTATATTCCTACAGGAGTCCCTATTTCTAGCCAGAATGCAGATTGCCCGCACCTGGATCAAAGCAAACCCCCCTACCCTCCAAGCATGGATAGCTGCTGTCAATGCCCTCCTCCCCTTTAAAAAGATACTGTACCTCCACCGAGGCTGCCCAGCCAAATATAATAAAGTATGGGATAGATGGATTGACGCTCTAGACGCATGCCTACCCTAGGAGTGACCTACTGCCTCCCAACCACCCACCCGCCCCCCCCCCCCAACACACGCACTGAGGAGAGAGGCTTAACCTGTTCGCTGAGCACTGAGTCTGCTCGGCACCCCCCGCACATGCCATCATGCCTGATGGGCATTGAGACCCCACGACCCTGCTGTGGGGCGCCCTTGAGCCCCCAACTGAATGAAACTTCTCCAGAACCCTTGGCGATTCACTACTCTGAAATGTGTACATGCATCCCTTTCTCTATGTCGGTTTATATCCCTCCGAACATGTCAACATTTGTTCCCCGTAATTGTAGTGCCTGTTGCACTTAAACTGTGAAAATGTATCCTTGTTTGGTGTATGCTCAATAAACTTGGTTTTGATTAAAAAAAAATAAAATTGGGGTGGGGGGGGGGGGGGTTTAGCATTTCAGTCAGGTCCAGGACCAGATTGTGCTGCTTGAAAGATGTACTTGAATTACAGGACTGCTGAACAGAATTACAATTTTTTTTTTTAGCTGGTAAGGCCCCTTTCACACGGACGGTCCGTTCAGGTCCGCCTGTCAGTTTTTTAAGCGGAACTGAACGGACACTGCATAGACCTCTATGGAGCGTCGGATGTCAGCGGTGACAAGTCCACTGACATCCGACCCGCTCAGATCCGAAAAAGTGTGATGGAGGAAAACCCTATTTTTTCATCCGTCTGCAGATCGGATCGGGTGAAGACAGACTCTACGATCCGTCGTCATCCGATCCCCCATAGGGGAGAGTGGCGCTCTGACAGGTCTGTCCCTGCAGAGTGCAGAGACAGACCTGTCATCTTCCTGCTCAGCGGGGAATCGACGGATCGATCCCCTGCTGAGCAGAGCGGGCTCCGTACACGGACACGTCCGTGTGAAAGAGCCATAACATCTCATATGTATTTCAGTTGTGAAATAAACTGCTTGGGTTTCCCTATCTGTACTAATTAAGCTAAAAAAAAAAAAAAATCAGCATTTAATATTAAAAAAGGTGCTGATGTAGGGCAAAACATTTGGCCAGTTTTTCCATGCTAAACATGACAATCTCCTTCTCTTAGAGAAATCTTAATGTAAGACATTAACTTGTATGTGATTGATTTTACCTCATGTCTGCTGGAAACAGATTGAAGAGAAATCTATGCCATGTGCTTCTAATTACAATTACAATAATTGTGTACTAATTTTATTTTTTCAAATTTCAGTTAATTGCAGTTACATATTTGCAGATTTATGCTCAGATACAGGACTGCAGTTTATCCCTGTATTGATTTTTATATTGCATTTTTATATTTCGGTTTAAAAAAAAGGCGTTTTTCAACATTTTGAAATGTAAACAGACTTTTCATCAGACATCTATCTCGTTTAGGAGTAGCAACAAATGTCTATGCTACACAAATAAGCAGGTTGTACCTTTTGGGGTGGTGCCTATAAAATGTATTCACCCCCTTGGTGAAAACAGACATTATTTAGGTGTGTCATGCTGCCTGCTGTCCTGCCTTTTGTAAATCTCTCTCACACATACTACTGATCATCATACCCTACACACTCCTCTCCAACAAATACGGACTGTCATACCTTCCACACTCCTCCCCTGCACATTTTTTCCTGCTGTCACAATGTCTACATGTTAGACTAAAAGCATAAAATTCTATTTAAAAATTTTCTAAATTGTTATGTTTACATTTGACCCTTCACATGTCTGCATGCACTGGTGGGCAGAAACAGCTTTCATCACTTCTTTTGGGCATTGGTGTTTTGAGAGGGTTAACCCTATTTGGAGGAGGCTGAAGGGTATGTGGGCTAGTAGCAGAATGGCAAGGGGGCTGCACGCTCATGTCTCCATTGCTATGGGAATATCAGCCTAGTGAACCAGGCTAGTAACATGGGGAAACAGGAACACATTTATTTTTCTTAAATTAACAGTATAACATAAATTAGAAAAACACGTAGCCTGGACTGTGACTGTTTGTTGCAGCAGAATGTTTTTGTTTTGCTGTAGCGCATTCCTCTGCCCACTGCAGTATGGACAGAGTTGAAAGTGAAAGTGTCTTCAATATGGAGCTGTGGTGGCCATCTTGCTGAAGACCGAGTGGTGGGAGCCATCATAGGGGAGACCATGAATAATGCTCAGATATGGAGTGTCTTTCACTGTGGGGACAGCCATCTTGAGTGAGCCATATGGATGAGGATGGACAGTGATTGGCTGGGAGGAGTTGCCAGGAGGGGGAAGTGGAGAGGGGGAGACATGTGGAGACACACAGAGGGGAACAGAGGTGGTAGCTGTTGCATCTATTATAGACTACCGATTCTAAGGTGGATGTAGCTCCCCTACATTTTCTTGTGGGATTATATACCCAAGTCTGATCAAGACCTGCTGTTCTTGGTGACCGCCTCTCTGACTCCCAGTGGAGGAGAGGTACTACCAGCTTCAGCTTGTCCTGATCTAAATGGCTGCTGCATTGCAGGTAGGGAAAGTAGAGCTACAATTGGTAGGGTGCTCTGGCTTGGGAGACTGTGCCTGTGAGTACCCCTAGTGCTATGCCCTAAGGCCAGACCCTCGTCAACACACTGTGAGTGATGGTGATTGCCACAGTAACCCCTGGCACTGCGACACTACTGGAGACGAAGACCATCTGTTTCCAGAGCTCAACGTGGGTGAAGATCGCAGGGTATCCCTAGACCCTACGTACAAGCCTGGGAAACTATTTGCAACATTGAGAAGATGCAAAAGCCCCAGTATTTTGGTGTAGATATCATACAAGAGCCCCCATTTTTTCCAAATTAATACAAATTTGAATTGTTACTGTTTGTTTAATTCTTGCACTGAAACTAAGGAAATTGATAGGAATCAATCTTCTTGAACCTTTGGTGAAGGGACATCTGATTTTTTATTTTTTTTTGGGCATAAAGCCAATTTCACTGTCGTTACCTTGTTTTTTTTTTATGTCACAATATTTAATTCAGTGAGTTGTAATGAGCTAAACTAAAATAATGTAATCTGCTTTGAATTCATGGCAACATAGGCAGATGGACACAATTAATAGGTTTCATATTGTAGAAATTTTGAAGAAAAATATGTGTTGTAAAATCCTTTAGTCATTTGACATCTGACATCTGTTTTAACATCTGTTTTATTCCTGAAAACTCGTATCACAGGTAAATTGTTTTCAAACACCTGTGTGATGTGAAATATTTTATGTCTGTGTGGTATAGGCAGAACAAGTGATTTATTTTGTTTCCACATTTTTAAGCCTACTGTGTATGTTGAAGATATATTAATTTCCTCCCACTCGATGGCCCACCTTTTATTACCTCCTACTTCTTTTCCCCACCCTGGTATACTTTCAGATTTCAAAGAACTTAACAAAGAAATGAAAGAAGGCCTGGGGCACCTTGCTGCTACATTAGAACAGTACCTGAAAAGGGAAATCCAAGTCTCTACCCAGCTGCCACCTGGTTTTCACATTCTTGAATATTTCGGCAAAGTAAGTGCCAAGTTTCAGTCTCTTAAATCAAGATGCAATGATTTAGTAATTTTCAAGTACCCAGACTATTAGTTTCCCACCAGCTAAAACCCAAAGGAAAGGTGTGGTGTTTTTATAAATAAATTATTTTTATTGAATTATTTGGCAAGTACTTGAAATGCTCTCCTTATTTTAACTATAAATTAGTACCTTTCCCCCCAAATTTTATAGTCACTAGGTGTGTCAATGAATAATAAAACAAAGAATGCTTTCTCTTTACCTACAGATAGTCTCTAGTCTCAGGAAAAAACATGTATTTCATTATAGATGACTTCTATATGATACATAATTATGTATTGGTTATATATTTATGTACTGTAGTTAAAAATTATTTTGAGAAAATTAAGCAAACCTTTAAGCTACATAATTATAAAGTGGCATGTGATTAAATTGCTGACAGTGTGTTTACCGGAGTTGGTCACATTTGATGACCATTTGAAGCTGGATCTCCATGTTTTAGTAATCTTTCCCATGTTTATAACAACATAAAAAATTACAGCCCTCAGGTCTGATTTTTTTTGTGACATTCACTGTTTAAATAAGCCTTATCGCTGTTTTTTAAGCCTTAGGATTTTACACAGTACTGCTTAAACATATGTTATTTTTTTCAGTCCACATTTTATTACATTTGCAGGGTGCAGTTTGCTGCTTCAAAGTTCACTTGGGGTAAATCTTACTGGTGGGTGGTTAGGTCAGGTTTTGATTTATTGCTGTACACGTTGGGTGTTTTTTAACATAAGCATTAAGCTTTACAAATATACTTGTAATTTGCTGGCACAATAGAACTTATTTATTGTATTATGTAGTAGATTTGTTGGCAATTCTCAAAATGATTTCAGCAGTGAGTGAAGTCCTGCCATTGTGTTGGGTTGAATTGTGGTTTGAATATAACATCAACAGATTATGCTGTAGTTGATTTTTGTTATTGCTTAATAGAGCTTTTGGCTTTGTCATATTGTACAAAATAAAAGTTAAAAAAGAAAAAGAAAATATTCTATAGAAAGTTAGTTATATGCAGTACATTTCAATAAATTGAACGAGACTTCCTCATAATAGAGGAGAATAAAAAGTTTTACTCTTCACATGGAGGTGTGTGAGGGTAGCATTTTTTGTGACACCCTTTCCCCTGAAAACTTTAGCATTGGTACAGAACCATTCAATGGATGTCTACTTTCTTGGTCACCTCCCTTCCCCTGCATGCGGATCTCTGTCTACTCCTCTCCTACCGAACACCTTAACTTAGGTTAAGAGCATTGACAGCTTTTTGCAATGCAGTAGAGACTGACTTTCTCACCATTCTGGTTCTCACAATCTCACTCTGTGTTCCATTGTGCAGGGTATTATAGGAATGTAAACATTTTTATGATGGTAGTATTTAAAATATACTTAATGGTTCTTGATAAAAAAATTGCTGTCTGGAGTTCAGCTATATTAAAAGAAAACAGTGTTTGTGTGACGGACCACTTGGCACCTCCAGCATACAGCTTCCTCCGCTCTGGAACCAGGGGCCAGGTATTATAGCTGAGCATTGCTCCCAAGAGCTGGACGACACTAGCTTAGGTGCAAACTGGAACTGACTTTATTGTAAGTTCCCACAGAATATATACCACACAAAATCAGATAAGGGCCTGATCACATTATACTAAACAGTGCAAACTGTAAACAGTAATATCATTAGCACATCTAAGGAACAGCTAACATAAATGGTAATCTAAATAAACAGTAAGCTAATTAACAACTAGTTACCTAGACAATGCTTTAATTAAACGGGTATCCCACCCCATCTCAGACTGTCCGGCAACAGTCTACAACAGTCTGAGACAAAATTCATACAATGATCCAGCAGTCTGAAAAAGTGGAATTTATTTATCTTCATAGATTTTTTGAGGGATATTGTTAATAAATATTTCTGTCCTAAGTGGAGGGGCTTCTGCAGGAGGGCCACCATATTTCCTCTGACTATTAACCTGTACAAGATTAATATTACACCTTTCCATCTACTCCAGAAGGGAAGCTTTATTGCCCTTATTCAGAGAATTAATCCAAGCCTCGCTCTCTCAGCTTTCATCATGTTGTTGTCCATCATTGGAGAATGATCTGCTCTCTCCATAGGATCAGAGGCTGAACAGAGCTCTTTACCATGCTCTGACCAGAAGAAGCAGACAAAATCCCAGGTCTCCTCCATTGGCCATAATCAGTGGGTAAGAGGTTTTCCCCTAGTCCCCTCCAAAAGCCTCTGCACCAGTTGGGTCTGTCACAGTTGCTGTCTTTTATACCCTGCTAACTTTTTGCAGTGCAACTACGCTATTTAGAAGGACAGAGTTGTTAAATGATCTGCAAATGGTTCTCTGGGAAGAGCTGACATTTTCTAAAAGAGAAAAGAGAGCAAGCATCCCTTTCTTTAGTAGACAGTGCTTTCTGGACAGATCCTTTTAAAATAGGCAGCAATTAAAAGACCTGTCCTCTACCAGGGACAAGTATTTATTTCTGTTATGTAAAATGTTGGTTATTTTGTACAACACTCCTTTGAAACATTTTGTAAAATTCTATAATTAATAATTTAAACCCCCTAAAAATATTATATTGCAGCTTTCCAATCCTTAGATCCTGTAACTGCATTTGTTTTCTTTTAAATCTTTTTTTCCCTTTGTTTTTACCTGGTGATTCTGCCAGTAACACACTTCCTGTCCTAGGGTGACAACATTCACTATCCCCAATATAGAACTACAGAACCACACCCCTCTCCTATAGTCCATAACATAGAGGAAGCATGGTTTTGTAGTCCAATTTGTAGCAATGTAATTGATAACAGTGAGCACAGGAAGTTATCAGTTCACACCATTTTCAGAAAAGTCAAAAGCTATCTTTTTAAACTGATCAGGTTTATGTCAGTATGAAAGCAGATAGTTAAAACATACCAATAGAAACTATTTAGGCCTAGCAAAATCCTAGTCCAAAATCAAAAGCAATCATTGTACTGCCGCTAGTTGAATTAAAATTACATTAAATTATTTTAATGAATGTTACTGCATTCATTCCTTTTTTATTTAGTATCTGCCTGCAGTTGAGCTTTAATCCATAAATCTGTTATTTCACTGATGAAAAATGTTGCACTGATTATTTTTGAAAAACGAAGAAACTTAAAAATTGTTTAGGGCTTAGATTGAACTTGCACTGTACATATATTTCATCCACACTGCGAAGGTGAATTTTTATTTTTTTTAATGTGTGATGGACAAAGTGAATGTAAAAAATGATATGGGTAGTAAAATCTTTCAAATGAGCGTTTTCTCTTCTGTGATTTAAAGTGAAGGTTTGAGCTAACTTCCTAGGGTCCAATTAAGCAGCCTTTTGTGTAGGCCATCGACAACGAAGAGCTGTAGTTAATTGCACTTTTGTACTCCTTTATTTCTGTGAAAGTCTAGAACACTGAATGAGGCAGGCTGCCAGGTAGGTTTTAACTGAAATTAGCTTTCCAATAAACCTAGGTGTCTACAAATTCGGGAACCCTCAGGTCAAATACCTTCATACTGTATGTCAAGCTTTGATAAATGTATCTCATTCACGTCTGTACATTTACTTAGTCTCAACATGGCAAATACATTAGAATTCTACAGCATTTTACTTTCTCAACTGGATGCTTCTTTCATGGAATCTGCTGTGTACCATGTTTGCTTTAAGAACTGTAAACAGCAGCAGGATTCCTCATTAGAACAATCCAGTAACTGCCTTAAATGTTGTCTCATGTCCAAGGCTCATGAATATTTCACAGCTGCAACAAGGTATATAGTGTTCACTGATGAGATGTTTTCTTCACTCCTAAACATTGCAGAGTAAGCCCATTCCTAGCTCATTAAAATTCTGTACAAAAAGGCAATATGTGATGCAGTGTGTAACCTCTGACCAGTACAGAGTAAACATTTCTGCTTCTTCTTAATGGTTCTCAGGCGTAACAAATCACTGAGCTAGACAGGTAAAACTGAGAATGTAGGCAAGTCCTAAAAGCACACGGAACAGTGTTGTTTTCTACGTGATGACCATTATGAGAATGTCCTTATATGGTGGGTTTTTCTTTATTTGCAGTCAGCCAGTCAGATACAGTATGTAGGTGATAAAAGCTTATCGTGGAGTTCCACCCAAAAGTGGAATTTCCGCTTTAAGCCCCCTTACATACCACATTTGGCTTGTAATTTTTTTTTGGGGGGGGGGGGGGGGGAGTAGGTGACTAGATTTGAATGGAACTTCCTGTCCCACTTCCTACTTCTGACTACGGGCCGCCTAAGTTACTCCTCCTCTCCCCCTAGGCGGCCCCTCCCTCTTGGCAATCTTCTGGGACATGTCACAGGTCCTAAAAGATTTCCTGTCCACTCATAGAGTGCTACGCAACTCGCGCATGTGCAGTGCGCACTCGGCCGTAAAGCCGCAAGCTGTCATTGCCTGGTGCCTACAGTTTCAATGGATGCGCCGCAGAGAGGAGGGGGAGAGGAGCGAGGATGCATGCAGCCACATCGCTGGACCGTGGGACATGTGAGTGTCTGTTTATTAAAAGTCAGGAGCTGCACTTTTTGTAGCTGTTGACTTTTAATAAACGATAAAAAGCCTGGAACTCCACTATATTTTAAAGGATAACCAAACCCAAGAACAAAAAAAAAAACGTAATATGTTGTAGCTCACTTGGAACTGGATGTGATGGCTGCATTAATCTTTTTTTTCCAAGCAAAGATCATTTTCAGGAAGTACAGAAATACTTGTTGATCCTGACAGAAATGCAGTGTCCTTGTCACTTTCTGTGAGCTACACCAAAGAATATCTTACTTCCTAGCTATCTTCTGTAAACTACCAGTTGCCCTGCCCTCCATGTAATGGAGTTGAAGTGAGCTGGATGTGTTTGTAGCCCATACCTGCAATGCCTAGGGTGACAATCATAGCTCCCTCCATTGCTACAGTGGAGGAGTGATGTAGCCACTTAGGGACAGGAATTGCATTATTTGCAGGATTAACAGGTGAAAATAAAGCAAAGATACTTGAGAAAAGAGAAAATAAATGCAGCCAGCAAGGACTAGTAAGCTGAATTGCAGTATATAAAAAGTTTGGTTTTGAGTTTTTTTTCAGAATATTTTACATGTTTTTCATAAAAATAGTCAGCCGTGAATTTGACATACATAGAGTTTTAGACATAAAGTATAAACTGTGGTATACATATAGAAATAATTGCTGATGTTAGTGTCTCTGTATATGATAATCCAGGTACAAGAAGTGGTAAAATATTTGAGTAATATTAAAATAGTTTATTAATAGTAATAATCTCAATTTGCAGCTTTTTAGATTTAAATATTTCCCTTTTTCAGTTAAATGTCTTCACAAAAGTAGTGCACACCTGGTAAGACAAGGTAAACTTTACACTAGTCCTTTATGATCAATTCTCAATGTAAACATTTCCCACTCCGTATCCATTAGAAGAGTGGCCATAAACAAGACTTAGATTTAGATCTTCAGTAGTGATGGAGAAAACTAACTTACTATTCCACCAGTTAAAAAACAAGCAGAAGATCCCAGAATCCTTTTTGTCTCTTGTGTATTCTTGTGTTTCCCAGTTACTCATTTGTGTAACATGTATGAACAATTAAATAACATGGGACAATAGACAAGCAGTTCCCAGTTTCATCTACCACCTTCTGCCCACTGACTGGGGAACGAATTGGCACTGCTGATTCTTCCGGCGATGACATGGCAAAGCAATGCTAAACAGGAGCAGTGAAACATATCTTGAGGCAGATTTATTACACGATTACACCTTGGGTCATAAAGGCTCTAACTTTGCCTTGCAGCTAAGTGAAACATGACCCTGATCACTTCTTTTGTTTAGTGTGCAAATCTGTTTCGTCTTCAGTAATCTGTAGCAGACCTTTCAAATGTGCCACAAATGGCTGCCTGGTAATTTAGACGCACAGTGTTGCACATACACTTCAAACCTGTCAGAGACTTTGCTAAGCGGGAGGTAGTCTCATTTGAATCTAGTTGTGTCCCTAATTTGCTTGATAAATGTCCCCATTGTCTTTTAAGCTGGCAAGTGAAATAGGAAGCTGTAAAAGTTTGACCAGGGAACATATGCTTATAACTATGGAGTGTGGCAGAAGAAAACAGTGTGACCTTTTCTTTTTAGACAATATGGTTGTCGGTTTGTCATATAATAAAGCACGCAACAAGCAAGGTCCACTTCTATAATGAAGTCTCTCTCCCCCTTGCTAAAACACTACACTAAACTGAAAAAAAAACTGTGATGGGGTTATTTAACCACTGTATACCACTTATGGACCAGAGCAATTTTTAAAATTGGGCTATAAAACTGTTCTTTGACAATACCCTTGACACTACTTAAAGTATCAAGGTAAATCCAATCTTTTTCTTTAAGATAACAAAGTAATACTTATATTGTTGTTTTTTCAGGACAAGCATGGCTCTCTTTTGGTAATATTGTCTTGCAAAAATTACTTTAATTTCTATGCAGTCTGTAGAACATAATGTGTAAAAAATATATTGAAAAACACGTGGTGGATGAGCCTGCTAAGGTCACAGCCAGAAGGCAAACAGATCTGCATACAAGGAGAAGGGAACTCGCCTGCCAGCTTCTAGCCTTTAAATCTTGCAGGTGGTTGGCAGTCCCGGGCCTCCTTTAAACACACTTCAAGGCGAGCTGATTGCTGTTTGACCCCTCTCTTTTAGTGCCCTAAGGCTCAGCAGGCTGACTGCAGTCCTCAGGATAGTGCTTGGTGTGCAGCAGGGTAATTCTATGAGATAGAATGGTAAACTTCTGATTCCACGACCAAAGTAGAACACGCACTGCACCTTGGTATGACATCACTTCCAGGTGTGACTGCTTTTGTGGGGATTTTGATCTTCTATGTGTTCCCTGTTTTTCTCTGTGAAAGTAAGTGCATTATTTTGCTTTTGGGCCCCACTATTAGGCTGTTTTTGTATTAGCCAGACAGGTGTTTGAGAGGAAGGTCAGAGAGCAACTCAGGGAACAAGATCCTGGAGGCTGTTCTGTGCCTGAAAGAGTGAGCTCAGTCCATTCCTTTTGCCTTTCAGGATGTTAGAGAACACTGGTGTCGCTGTCCATTAACAGACCAGGGATGCTAATAAGGCATTGGGCCTTGTTGGGTATACACTGTTCCTTTCTACTTCTTGTTCTGGAAAAATTTGTGACTTTGCTTATACCTTTTTTTCCTGTGCTTTGCTTTTAGAAAAGTAAAATTCGCACCTGGAGTCCATGAGTGTGGCTACTTAGATCTGTAGCTCTGGCTCTACATAGATATCCTGCAGGCATCCTGTGTCCCATTCTTTCCCAAAAGGCACCGAATCCTTCCTAAAGATGGCGGGAACCAGAGGCAGGCATGATGGTGAATAAATACGGGCCACCCGGGCCCCAGTCAGGGGGAACAACTGGCAAAGTATCGCAGGCAAGATTGCGCCGATCTCTCAGCCAAGCCTGAAGCCACACTGTAGCCCTCTCCCATCTCAGCACAGCTCTCCACATCAGGGGTGACTCTCTGCCTGCTGTGTTCCACACTCAGGCTGACCTCCTAACTTCATTAGACTCCCCTACATGCTCTGAAGACTGTAATTCTCCAGGCCCTCCTTTAGGGGAGCCTAGTCTGGCTGAAATCATGCTAGCTATAAAAGACTGCAAGGCCCCCCTTACAGTTCAGATGGAAAGCATCCATATTGATTTTTCCCTATTGAAGCAAGATGTGCAAAACTTGAGGGAGAAAATGGGGGGCAGGGCAGGAGAACGTATCAGTTCCCTGGAGGACACAGTACACCCTTAGCTGCCACTGTGCGTATGGCTACTGATGAGCTGGTGTCCCAAAATAGAGGATTTAGAGAACTGCTCATGCAGGAATAATCTCTGCTTTGTGGGGTTCCCTGAGTGTTCCTTCACTCCTGGCTGCGAGATCTTTTTGGTATGGAGGTGTTCTCCCATTCCTTCGTGATTGAGCGTGCACATCGCACCCCCCATGTCCTCCTCCCTCGGGGGCCCCCCGAAGATCCCTGATTGCAAAAATCCAAAATTTTCAAGACAAAGTCACCATCCTGCGCCTTGCTAGAGAAAATGGACCACTCAAGTTTAATGGTACCAATATCTCCATATATCCACATTTCCCGGCTGAAGTTCAGTGCATATCCTTTGCTGCGGTGAAAGACCGCCTCTGCGCTGAGGGCCTGCCATATGCAATGCTCGTCCTTGCTAAGCTGCGGATCATACATGAGAGTAAAGCTCACTTCTGCACTTGTACAAAGGATGCTATGGCCTGGATAGACGCTAGTTTTGGGAAACAACCTAGACAACGCCGCAACTGATGCTGTACTCAGTAGTTTTTCTTCCTCTCTGTCTCAATACTCATCTCTCCTGAAGCAAGCTTGAGCACCTGTGTGTCACCTGATCCTCCTTTGTGCAGTCCTTGGTATTCTCCTTCCTTAAAAAATATAAGCCACATATTGTCTGCCTTCAAGAGACTCACCTCATCAATGCTAAACTGTGGTCCCTTAAACACCCTTGGCTGGCTACACAGTGCCATGCCACACATACCAACTACCCTCGTGGGGTTTCTATCCTGCTAGTAAAATCCCTCCCGGCTGAAATCCTGTGGATTAAGACGGACCCAGAGGGGGTTTCATTATACTTTCCAAATTATCTCCATAGTATTTACTCTAGTGAACATATATGTTCCTCCCCATTTTCCTCAGACCTACTTTATCCCTGATGCTGCTGTCTAGAATCCCTGGCCCTTTGCTCTATAGTGGGGACTTTAATGCTGTTCTTGATCCTGCCATGGACAGCTTGGGGGGTGGGGGTAGACCCTACCCCTCATTTATTGACTGGACCCAGGTGTATGGTCTTACTGAGCTGTGCCGGAGGAGTGACATTTTTCTTGCCACTCTGACTCCTTCACACTATGTCATGTATAGTTATGGCATTCTATTCCGTTGAAGTACTGCCTGTTGTGCAGGAGGCTTCCTAGGTTTGGAAGTTTGGCAGGTGGATCTCTTCCTCCTGCCAAACTCGAGTACTTTTGTCTGGCGGCTAAACTCCCATTGGTTGGAGGATGAGATGGTACAGAATGACAGCAGGAAGAACATTGCGGATTATTGGCGTACGAATCAGGGCACTATTGGGTCCTCAACTGCCTGGGATGCTTCTAAGGCCGTGCTACAAGGCACCTTTATGTCCATTACTGGAATTTTGCGCAAGAACACCCAGCAGTGCACTGAGGATCTAGAAAATAAGATGGTAGCTGCAGAAGCAGCATATGCTCTGAATCCTGATCCGGCTACCCGGACCTTATGGCTACACAGTCGTAGAGAATATGAGCTCCGCCTCTTGGACCTCACTAAAAAAACGTATGCTCTATTTCACTCAGAAGTCGTTAGAGCACGGCAATAAGGCGGGTCGCCTACTTGCATATCTAACTAGGCTGGCCCGTACTCCAATCTCTATGCCTTTTAGCTTTAATTATTTTGATACTCAAACCATGGAAAGATCTGCTCAAATGTTGACTCTTATATACCTATCTCTCTCATTAATGTGGATGTTAAAATTCTGGCCAAGATCCTGGCCAATCGTCTGAATGGGGTTGTTGCGAAATTGGTTGGGAGTGATCAAGGGGGATTTATACCAGGCCGTTCAACCAGAATGAATATTCGTAAATTGTTCCACAATTTGATCTATCCCTATAACTGTACCCATGGGCGTCCGCAGAACTTTTTTCAGGGGGGGGCATAATTTTAAAGTCACCCATGCTCTGCCCCTTTTTGACAATGTCATCACGGTCAGACTGCAGAAATTGTACAGGACATGGTCAGAGACTGCGGACAAGTACAGGAGATGGTCAGAGACTGCGGACAAAGTACATATACATTACACCCCATATACCCAGATACATTACATCCCAATACACAGATATTACACACAGACAAATTACACCCCCATACACACACAATCATTAGTATGGAGAACTCCCCGCCAATCAATTTCTATATTGCAAGCTTCAGATGACATTAGAGAGAATAGAATGGATTACTAACCCCAGAAAAGGCAGATGGAAGGCTACAACTGCTGCATATGCCAAGCAGCTCAGATGAGGCTGTGGCGCCATGCAGTGGGTGTTCTCAGGGCCCCTATCTAGAAGGGCGCGCCGGGCCTCTCACACATGTCTAGGCAGAGCACACACAGCCGGGAGTCAGAGCTGAGGAGGAGGAGAGGAGATAAATCATTAGTGATCTGGTCAGGCTGAGCATTAGCAGACGCTGTCTGTGGCATGTGAAAGGTAACTGGCAGCTGCGGAAAAGCTTTGTATTTCCAGCTACTGGCCTCTCCCCAGCTTAGGGGCCGTAAACAGCATCATTCCTGACACACACTCCATGTTGTGTATGTGACTCCAGGCCCTGGGACATGCAGCTCGGTGTCCCCGATTGATATGCACACTTGCCTATACATGACTGTATCTCTACCCATGTGATTGTGTCACTAGACACTTGCAAAGCCTTGGATAGTGTAGAGTAGCCTTATCTATTTTGGGTATTGCAACTGTATGGGTTTGGCCCTCGACTCGTATCATGGATACAGCTACGCTACACATCACTGCTTAATTAACTCTCAGGTCACTGAGCCCTTTCTGATTACTAGAGGCACCAGCAGGGGTGTCCCTTATCACCCCTTCTGTTTGCTTTGGCTATGGAGCCTCTTGCTGTAAGGATCCGTAGCTCTCTGGTTATTAAGGGTCTTCCTATAAATAACATAACATTGAAGAGCGTATATATCCCTCTATTCTGAGTTTCTGATGATACTTTAGTCTATCTGGCGGAGCCTCATACATCTCTTGATAATCTCTTGTCTGAAGTTAACACGTTTGGTGACTAGTCCGGATTCCAGGTGAACTGGAATAAATCTATTCTATTTCCACTAGATCAAACTGTACTCCCGCTGATTCACTCGAACTCTAAACTGCAAGTCACTACCTCTTTTAGATATATAGGGGTTATAGTTCAGTTACCACTATCCTTGTATATTGCCAATAATCTACGCCCCCTACTGCTACAAGTACAGACACAGACCAAACAGTGGAAATATTTACCCCTGGATCTCATTGGTGAGAGCCGTGTCCTTAAAATGATTTACTTACCTAAACTACTGTATGTTATGGCTAATTCACATTGCAAAATTCCCAGATCCATTTTTAAAAGCATTGACTCCATCTGTATTGCGTTCCTTTGGAACGGGCAGTTCCTTAAAGTTGCGCTAGAAACTCTGCCCTCACATATGGCAGGTCTGGCATTCCCTAACTTCTACCTTTTACTATCTAGCATCCCAGCTGGTTAACATTCATGATTGGCTCCACCCTAACTCTGATAATGCCTGCTCCACTACTGATGGAGCCACAACATTGTCTAAAGGGGATCCACACCACCTTGACAGGGCATGTCGATAATCCAAACCCCTAACCTAAATAGTAGTTGCGAAAATGTCCACTCATTCATGAAAGACCTCCCCCAACAGTCGAAACTTTTACCATACATTACTACACTTTCATGACAGGCACTAACCCAAGGTTTCGGAGGGCTCGAGAGGTGGGCTTCCTTTTGATATTTCTATCACAGAAGAGGATTGGTCTGAGTTCTGTAATACATTCAAAATCTCTGTGATCTGCTCGAGGGACAGGGTGATTCAACTAAAATTTTCCATCATTCGCACCTCACCCCTGCTAGACTGTATATAATGGGGCTTTCCCCCTCTACACGACTTCTGGGTTGACATAGGCTCTTTTATATCTTCTGCACTGGGTTTGCCAAATATAGTACACCCTAAAAACTGTCTGCTGGGCGTATTTGTTGAACTCGCTGTCCAGCCTCAGGCTAAGAGACTACTTCGCATCCTCTATTTCTATGCGAGGAAGTCCCTCCTGCTGACGTGGAAAGGGTCAGAGACCCCAAAGCGGAATATGTGGCTGAAACTTGTCAATGATCTATATAAACCTACCTTTGACATCCGTAAGAGGACTAAAGCGTTCCACAAAATATGGGGCAGATGGCTGGCTAGCCCACTGACCCTCTCCCCTGTACTACGATGACAGTAGTTCACCATGTTGGTGTTGTGTTAAACAGAAACTTCTGTTATGCCCCGGATGTTTACAAATCGTACCGATTACGCCTCTGTTGATGTTTATATCCAATGGTAGATGTCAAATCCAATTTATTATTGCACACTGCCCGGATTTTCATGATATAATAGATTAGAAGAATTCTGTTATCAGTGTTGTAGTTTTTGTTTGAGCCTTTTTGTTTTATGTCTGTCGCAAAACTGCAATAAAAATATATTTTAAAAGAAAAGTAAAATTCAAAATCTTCCTCAAAACTTGCAAAGGGAGCTGAGCCAAGGATAAAAATGTGCCATTTCCAATACTGGACTATCTGACTCATTCTTTCATGTAGTAAATGCAAGGCCACCATAGTTGTGGGGAAAAGCCTTCTACCATGCAGCAATTATTGGAGTTTTGAAAGGCAGAGATTTAGAGCTTGGTGAGAGCTCTTATGCCAACTTCTTCTCAGTTACCCCCTAGGTCTCTGTTTTCCCAGTCACCTAAATGATCTCTCTTGGATGAAGCACATAAGATTGGAGATCATAGCAATAAAATCTCAAGAGTAGGGATGAGCTGAACACCCCCGGTTCGGTTCGCACCAGAACCTGCGAACGGACCGAAAGTTTGCACGAACGTCAGAACCCTATTAATTACAATGGACGCAAACGTTTGAAAATGTAAAGTGCTATTTATAACAGCTAATATGCATGTTATTGTCCTAAAAAGGGTTTGGGGACCTGGGTCCTGCCCCAGGGGACATGTATCAATGCAAAAAGAAGTTTTAAAAACGGAAGTTTTTTCTGGAGCACTCATTTTAATGATGCATAAAGTGAAAAAAAAAAAAGTGAAATATTCCTTTAAATATCGTACCTGGGGGGTGTCTAAAGTACAGGGGGTCCCCGGGTTACAAACAAGATAGGGACTATAGGGTTGTTCTTAAGTTGAATCTGTTTGTAAGTCGGAACAGGTACATTTTTTTTAAGTGTAGCTCCAGCCAAAAAATCTATTTTTTAAGTTTTTTAGATAACATAGAGAAGGGTTATCACCCCTGTAACATTTGTTTTGCTGTCTGTGCCCCTGTTCAGAAGATTTCACCTCACCTTCTGTCCCAATGACAATTGGATTTTGAAAATTTTGGGTTGTTAGGGAAGCATGAACTGGTGATAAAGCATCAGTGGAGACACCTTTTACCCATAATAACTCTTACAGGAGTGAATTTCCCTTTCTAGGGGTAGATTTCCTCTCACTTCCTGTTGTCTCCCTCTGTTTGTAAGTAGGAGTCGTTTGTAAGTCGGATGTTTGTAAGTCGGGGACCCCCTGTATGCCTGTGAAGTGGCATGTGTTTCCCATGTTTAGAACTGTCCCTGCACAAAATGACATTTGTAAAGGAATAAAAAGCCATTTAACCACTTAAGCCCCGGACCAATTTGCAGCCAATGGACCAGGCCCCTTTTTGCGATTCGGCACTGCGTCGCTTTAACTGACAATTGCGCGGTTGTGCGACGTGGCTACCAAACAAAATTGGCGTTTTTTTTTTCCCACAAATAGAGCTTTCTTTTGGTGGTATTTGATCACCTCTGCGGTTTTTATTTTTGTGCAATAAACAAAAATAGAGCGACAATTTTGAAAAAAATGCAATATTTTTTTACTTTTTGCTATAAAAAATATCCCCAAAAAATATATATAAAAATTTTTATAAAAAATACATATTTTTGGTAAAAAAAATTGCAATTAGCGATTATTTATTGGTTTGTGCAAAAGTTATAGTGTTTACAAAATAGGGGATAGTTTTTTTTAGCATTTTTAGTAATATTTTTTTTTACTAGTAATGGCAGCTGCGATTTTTATTGTGACTGCGACATTATGGCGGACACATCGGACATTTTTGACACATTTTTGGGACCATTGTTTTATACAGCAATCAGTGCTATTTAAATACACTGATTCCTGTGTAAATGACATGACTGAATATGGTGTTGTTGATTTGTGCAACACAGGCATCTGCCTAACGCCAGCAATGAGGGGGTAGATTCAGGTGTATGCTGTGCAGTGTGCAGGAGGCACACTACACCCACTGTAACAGCGCTAAGTTAGGAAGCAAAGCAAAGCTGACACTGTCCCTGCCTATCCTGCTCTCACCCTGAACACTACTTACTGTAACAGCGCTATCTAAAGAAGTATAAAGCACAGCTGACACTGTCCCTGCCTATCCCGCTCTCTCCCTGAACACTACACTCACTGTAACAGCGCTATCTAAAGAAGTATAAAGCACAGCTGACACTGTCCCTGCCTATCCTGCTCTCTATGAATGCCGCACAACACTACACAAGGCCACCGCACTGGCGGCCTTATATAGTGTGGGGCGTGTACTAAACCCCCCTGAGCTATAATTGGCCATAGGCATCCTGCCTTTGGCCAATTATGCCTCTCCTCGCTGCCGGCGCTGTGATTGGCCATTCATGCGGGGTCACAGTGCATGCTTGGCCAATCATTAGCCAGCAATGCACTGCGACTGGCGCAGTGCATTGTGGGCCGTTCGTATCACATGAATTTGATGCAAACGGCCCACAAAGTTCTGGTTTCGACAAACGGACAAACGGCCGATGTTCGGTTCGAACATGGGTTTGAATCGAACTCCGGGCTCATCCCTACTCAAGAGGTTGAAGAGGGAGCTGGTGCAGAAGGTGGCAAAAGAACAGAAAAGTTAATTTTGTGCTGGGGATGAAACTGAGGAATTAGTAGAGACCATTTTAGTGAAAAAGGAGCCTAAAGTCACCCCATTATCTGTTGAAGACCAAATGTTAGAGGTCCTAGAGGAAATTAAGAGGTTATTGTGATAGGAGTCACTTTGGGTTGAGGGCTTGTGGAGCCCAGCTTACCCAGCTTACCTTGGAGAGCACTGGAGGCTCCTGGTCTGGCTCCCCGGCCTGCCATTAGGGACACAAGGTGACCGAGAACCCCAGTCTGATCTGTGCTAGTCGGACTTGCTGTACAGCCACACTGGAATATTGTATTTATGTATATATTGTATGTTGTCTCATGCTGTTGTGGACTGTTTGCTGGGATCATTTGGGGTGTGGCTGTGTCCCATTGTTCTGTTGTGTCTGTCTGCCTTAGGAGAAATGTATTATTTGATAGATGTTTTGTATTTGTGTTCTTGGCATGTGGACTGGGGGCAGGGTGGAGAGGGGAGGGGCGAATTCCTCCAACAACTTTCTTTCAAGGGTCATGAAGAAAATATGGGATAAACAGGTTGAAGTCATCATCATCACCAGTTCCTCACCCATGCAGACACAGACTTTTGTTCCAAGGTGCAAATATCCACTCAATGGTGCAGAAAATCAGACAATGTCTGGTATTTGAGCACAAGATCCTCAAAAGAAGTGGTCTGCCTGATAGAGTATTCTACACTTTTTAAGAGAACAAGAAGTAGGAACTTCGAAAATGTATTCCTATTTTGAACTTTTTTTTTTTTTTTTTTACAAATGTTGTTGACAGTTGGTCAACCTTTTGAGTGCTTTTAATTCTCCTTTTGATTCTGGACTTTTTTTTCAAACAGAACTAGACAAGTGTCTAAAGCCAAGCACCCTGAAAGTCCAGATTAGACACACTATTCCTTCAATTAATTCTGTCTGGCCGACAATGTATGGATTAAAGACTAAGTCGACATTTAAGACCTTGTTACGGTGTACCCATTTTTAGGGTGTACCATAGTACCAAGTGAACTGCCACCCACTCGCAAGACACTAATTTCCAACAGCATGTGGGAGTTCCCCAGCAGTAGTTGTCAGATTGGCGTGGCTGTTAAAGGGGGCTTCCAGATTCTGATAAGCCCCTCCTGCCCACAGACCCCCACAATCACCGGGCAAGGGTTGTGGGGATGAGGCCCCTGTCCCCATCAACATGGGGACAAGGTGCTTTGGGGGACCCCAAAGCACCCTCCCAATGTTGAGGGAAAGTGTCCTGGTATGGTTCAGGAAAGGGGGGGCGCTCGCACACCCCCCCCTTTCCTGGCCTGTCAGGGCTGCTTGCTCAGATAAGTGTCTGGTATGGATTTTGGGGGGACCCCCACGCCATTTAACAAAAAAAAATGGCACAGGGTTCCCCTTAACCACTTCAATACACCAGGGGCAGATCCAGGGGGGGCAATTGCCCCCCCCAGAAAATAGTACTTACTCCAAGGCTTTCTCCCTCCGCCACCTCACCAGATTTGAGTTACAAGGCATCTAAATGCAGCTGCAGGGACTTTATTTATGCTTCCCCTAGCTCCCTGGGTCCCATCAGTTCATTTAAAGGGGGCCAGTGGGTCACTATGGGGGTCTGTAATCGATGTGACACCGGGGCCGCTGCTACATGCTGGAAGAGTTGCAGCAGAGCGGTGCGAGTGTCACTTCACTTCCCTGTCAGGCGGAGTGATCTCCACCCGACAGGAGCTTCCTAGTCCCGACTGGTGTGACGTCACGATTCAGAGACGCGCAGAATTGAAGACAAGATGGACTTGTAGCCAGCTCAGTGCACTGCAAGTAAGTGATCACTTACTTAGCTAAGGCATTGCTATGTTAATGAGCTAAGACGGGCATTGTTAATGAGCTACGACGGGCATTGTTATGTTAATGAGTTAACACCTTGTCTTACATATGAAGTGGTTAACGCTTTGGGGGAGGGGGGTTAAATAATTTACAATGGTAAATGTAATATGGCCTATGGAGGGGGTTAATGTACTCATTCATGTATTAGTGACCAGTGGCAATTAACCCCTTTGAGCTGCATTAATGCCAGTGGCACCATCAATGTTAATTAAGCTACAGCATTAAGGGGTTTATAAACACTGCCACTAGTGCCACTAATGCAGAACAAAGGGGTTAATTAATTCCCACTGGTCAGTAATACATCAGTGAGCACATTAACCCCCTCCATGTGCCATATTACAATTACCAATCATTATCATCATGATAATCACACAGTACAGGTGCGTTGAGCCACAGCACCTGTATTGTGTGATTCTCATGATAATAATGATGATGTAGAATGACAGAAAAATGTATCTTTATGCTTCATTCACACAGGGCGTGCTGCAGACATGCGTCTAACATGCAGGTCTGTCTTTTACTGGCTTGGGGATGTATAAAGTGTTACATGCATCCCAATGCCAGCATCCCATTTATTTCTACTGAGACACACAGCCGATATATCCCAATATGTCATGCGCACGGATCCCAGAATGCATGCATGGTTTATTCAAGGACCCGCACCAGCATGTCACATTGGGATATAGCGGCTGTGTGTCTCAGTAGAAATAAATGGGATAAAACCGCCACGCTAATGGCCTTTACCGCTGACGCCCGCCCGTCCCAGTGTGAAAGCAGCCTTATTTTCTGGCAGTGCCCCTCCCGAGACTAGACTCTGGATCCGCCCCTGCAATACACTGTGTTATATATACTACACTGCCTGCACTGACTGAATATAGAGTCTACACTGAATATCTAGTCTACTCTAAATGCAGAGTGTGAATTGGCTTTCCCATTAAAGATTAATAAAAGTACACAGAACCTCAGGAGAAAAGTATCCTTTATTCTTCCTAAGTTACTTTGAAGTCTCTGAAACTCTAAAATAGATGGCTTTGACAAAGTGTTTCTTTTTTATTGCTGATCTGCTACCACTTGCTTCCCCATTCAGCTTCATAATTGTTTTATAAAATCTATCTATCAACAGACTAATGGTGATTTTAGATGGCTTTCATATTTAAGGCATCCTCACTTTGGAGATAGATTTTAAAGTTCTACATATTTTGCTGTAACTAACTTAAGGTATTACACAGAAAAGTGCATGTTATGCTATTTCTGAGTGAATACTTGAAGTATGTAAGGTTTTGTGAGGCCTTTACACATTCCATGGAGATCTTTAAAAATTTAAATTTGAGTCCCCAGTGAATGTAATATCCACCCAAAAATCTAAGAGTGCATTTTGACTTAGTGTGGAGCCAAAGGGCCAATCGGCATCATTGATTATGATCCAATAATAATAAAATTATGTTCTTCAGTATGTGCTTTGTAGATTTAATATATTTCACTTTCAGCCTCACATTAGCAGAGATTTCCCAGCCCTCAGGACAACAATCTAAGCATCAGCTGACTGACAGTGGACATCACTGGAGCAGGTTAACTCACAAACAGTAGCCACCAACCTGTTTTTTTTTATAAAAACAAGTACCGTTCCCAGTATCTGCTATAGCATTTCTGACCATTAAAAAATGTCTGACACCAAAAATATTTCCAGAAAATTATATTGCAAATTGGACAATATATAACAGCAAAATAAACTGAATTATAGAATATTAGAGCCATTGGCTCTCATGAATGACCTTAGCATTCTTTCATAGTTTCGATGAAGACACTGAGCTGCAGATGCAGCCATCTTTTCTGGTCTCTGAAAAGGTCATTCACAGAAATAGCGCAAACATTCAAAGGGTCTAAGAGGTGTGCTGAAGTGTTTTCGCAGAGATTAGTATATCTATGTTTTTAGATGACAAGGTTTCCCAATTGAACAGCCAATATATTTAGTAAATGAACGAAACTACAATTTGATAGAGACCAAATGTAATCTAAAGCCTATACATAGTTTGTTTAGGAGACTTAATGTATTTAATGTATTTTTAGTCTTTTGCCCTTTGTAATATAGATGTGTTTGGTTACAAAACAGACTCAGAATGTGTATTTGCACAAAGCATTTTGTTTTATGACTATTTACAGCTATTAGCAGGCTTTGACTAAAAGGATTACGGCATCCTGCTAATGGGGTTTAACCACTTCAGCCCTGGAAGGATTTACCCCCTTTCTGACCGGGCCATTTTTTATCGATATGGCACTGCGTCGCTTTAACTGACAATTGCGACATTGTAACAAAACAAACAAAAACTTAATTTTTTTCCCCACAAATAGAGCATTCTTTTGGTGGTATTTGATCACCTCAAATAAAAAAAAAAAACACATTTTTTTACTTTTTGCTATAATAAATATCCCCAAATAAAAAAAAAAAATGTCTTCCTCAGTTTAGACCGATATGTATTCTTCTACATATTTTTGTTAAAAAAAATCACAAGTGTATATTGATTGGTTTGCGCAAAGGTTATAGCGCCTACAAAATAGGGAATAGATTTACGGCATTTTTATTCTTTTAAATGTTATTTTTACTAGTAATGGCGGCGATCTGCGATTTTTATTGGGACTGCGACATTGCGGCGGACAGATCAGACACTTTTGACACTTTTTTGGGACCACTGACATTTTCTTACAGCGATCAGAGCTAAAAATAGCCACTGATTACTGTATAAATGTCACTGGCAGGGAAGGGGCTGACACTAGGGGGGGATCAAGGGGTTAAATGTGTTCCCTCAGCGTGTTCTAACTGTAGGGGGGATGGGACTGCCTGAGGGAGGAGACTGATAGATTTTCCTATATACTAGGAACACACGATCTGTCTCCTCTCCCCTGCCAGAATGTGGATTTGTGTGTTTGTGGGCGCACGTCCCCTATGACACTTAAAGCGGCCGCTGTACAGCTACGGCGATACACACAGGGGAGCCATTCTGCCGCCGTCAAATGGCAGGCAGTCGGCAAGCGGTTAATGACAATGCTGCATACCTCTTAGTGAGACAGTCATTCATTGCTTAACTTCCTGTATTGAAGAGAGGATGCTTTTTGACCCTGTGTAAATGGAGCAGTACCTGAAAAAGTGTTGCAATCCAAAGTGTAGACCCTGCTCCTCGATATGGCTGCTTTTGCTCAGAAGTTAATTCCATGAAGGGGTCACTAGTGGAACACCAGCTACTTCTTAGGAGTTGGGGCTTTGCTGCAGGCTAGCCATAGGTCAGTCAATGGGTATTTACAGAAGCATTGGAGGGAAGGTGGTGGGTAACGAGGAACTGTAATGTGAGAGAAGCACAAGGCATTTGAAGCTGGAAGCAGGGGTGAGTCTGTAGGTTGTATTTGCTAAGACAGCCCAGTGGAGCTTCAGACTTTAGTTGTAGCAGAGGTGCATCAGAGTCTGCATGTATATCTGAGGTGCTACAAGTGCAGCAGAGATGCAGTGGACGCCGTGGTAGGGGTCAGACAGGTTATAGCTGGCAAGTTGTTTCAGTCTAGTTGTCAAACAAATTACAATTTTTACATTAAGACATCTGATAGCCTACTGTATATGGCTACTGAGCCCATTTCCTGTATGGGCAACTTAGTCCTAATTTGGATGCTATTGACCCTTCTCTTGACTCTTGTGACAAAAGGATGGACTGAGCCAAACCGGTAACTAAGTGCCCATCTCTTAGTGCAGTGTTTGCTTCACTTTGTGCTGCATCTTTTTGTTCTGATACTTTCCTGTGCCAAATCCTACAGTCTGATTAACCTTTAAAGATGAACTCTAGGCAGATACAAAAGACACAAATTAAGCAACTCTTTCTTTATTAATACATCATTAAATGTATTTTAAATGCAAGCAGTGTAAGTGAATTTTAACTGGCATCAGCCTTCTTATGGTCCTAGTATAGCAGAGCTGAAGTGAGAGGAAGAAGCAATAAAAAAAAAACAATTACCGTATTTATCGGAAAGCAAAATAAAGTCAGTGCGCATCAATGCAGCCTGATTAGTGCCCATCTGCAGCCTCAATGCAGCCTAATCTGTGCCCATCTGCATCTTCAGTGCAGCCTGATCTGTGCCCATCTGCAGCCTTGCATTTACTTCTCCCATGTCATCAATTTATTTGCTGGTGATGTTATTATGCTCTTAACTGACCCCAATGAAATCCCTTATGAATGCCCATAAATTGGTGCAAGCATTTAGGTGTGACTTGCCTCTCAGCCACTCCACCGCTCCGCAATCCAGCAAGAAGCCGTCAGCTCCCGCTGCCTCGTATTCAGATGTCATCTTGATCCGAGCCGAGCGGAGATGACAGCTCAGTGATTTCCGGCGACACTCGTTCCCCTCCGAGATACACTGTCGGCGTATAACACGCACCCGCGATTTCCCCCCTATTTTCAAGGGGAAAGGGTGCGTGTTATATGCCGATAAATATGGTAGTTAAATTGATGACAAGATGCATGCTGATAGGAAGTGAAAGCACAGTGACAGAGGAATGAGCTCATCATTGCGCTACTTTTCTTTTAACTGTTCAATTACAAGTTGGGACAGGTCCAGGATAACCTGGGCTCTGGGGAAGTGGGTTGAGTGATGCTCGCCATCAGACTAAGGACATCTTTGGATTGAAGTTAAACATTGCAGCATAAGCTGTTGTTTTGTCTTTTATGAGCTATTTTTATATTGTTGTTTTTGTATGGAGTGCTGCTTTAATGCTTTCCCCTGCATGTTCCCCAATTATGGAAGCATTTTAATAACAGACAGAAGATTGCCCAAAGTCATGCATATGCCAGCTGCACTTCTGCATCCAAGGCTGTGTAAACATTGTCTAAAAAAAGTAATATAAGGTACATATTTATTTGAGTAAAACATGTTTAACTTGCAGCTGTTTTTTCCGTGACATTATTGCACTTGTAAAAGATTTCAGCTTAAGTTATAATTGCCATTTTTTCAATGATGCAATTGAGATTGTAATATCTGGTAGAGATTTATGCTGTTATCTAGGAGAATGAAAATTTAGGAATGCAGACAAACTATAATCAGGCTCTTGCAGCATCTGGATCATATATCAGCTATGACCAGTCTGCACGACTTTGACAGTAATGACATATATAGTAATTTGACTTTGTTCTGGCTGAATGCTGCTGTCTGCTGAAATTTGGTGAAACTATGACTCTGTGAAGTGCATTGCATGCACAGAGGTCATAAAAAGTCAATTGTGCACTAATTATTTCCTTTTATCTGTTAAACTGATTTTGTTAACTGACAAACACTTGCAGACATGACCTTTTCCTATAACATTAGACTGATCTGGCATGCATACCGGGAGGGTAGTTCACTTGTGTTTCTCTGGGTAAGGATAGGAATTCTAGAATCAGGCATTGTCATAAAGGCCATGTTAAGAAGTAATGGGACCCATGGCATGTATCACTTTAGGGGCCACTGCCAACTCTATGAATTAAAGTTATATTATAGTCAAAGTAAATTGTTTGTCTTTTTTTTTGGAGACAAAATTACAGTTCTGCTTAGAAAATATTAACCTTTAGGTGTTATTTTACCTTTACTTCTCCAAAAACTCTCAATTAAATGTATATATTACAGGCATTTACTGTATGTAGCGCTGATAATTTATGCAGCGCTTTATATAAATATATACACTATATTACCAAAAGTATTGCCTTTACACGCACATGAACTTTAATGGCATCCCAGTCTTAGTCCGTAGGGTTCAATATTGAGTTGGCCCACCCTTTTTAACTGTTCTGGGAAGTCTATCCACAAGGTTTAGGAGTGTGTCTATGGGAATGTTTGACCATTCATCCAGAAGCACATTTGTGAGGTCAGGCACTTATGTAAATGAGAAGGCCTGGCTCCCAGTCTCCACTCTAATTCATCCCAAGGTTGTTCTCTATCAGGTTGAGGTCAGGACTCTCTGCAGACCAGTCAAGTTCCTAAACTCCAATTTCACTAATACATGGCTTTATGGACCTTGCTTTGTGCACTTCAATTATTTCTAGCCTACTCCTATTAATCTGAATAATCTTGAAGTTTGTAAACTTACTTTGTGAAGATTCCCACACATTTCCTTCCTTGAATTCTGTGATGCATAGTCACTATGCCCTGTGGGTAAGCACTACTGTGTGACACATTTCACAGAGTCTGCCTTCTGATCTACAGAGGAGCTGAGAGGATGAGTTTGAGGACGTCAGCACAGGAATTACTGCTTGGAAGCAGCAAGGTACCATGAGATATGTAGTCCTTAGGAACGTGCAGGGGGTCCAGGAAGTTGTGGAAAGAAACTTGATCACACCAATCTTGGTGTGATCAGATGCTTTTCAAGGCAGAGGAGAGATCTGGGGTTTATTAGACCCAGATCTCTTTATATAGACTTTTTCTCAAACATCAGAGCGAAAGCAATAATTCTAGCACCAGACCTCCTGTGTAACTTTCCACTGGTAACCCATAAAGGCTTTAAAAGCTTCCCCTATGGAAATTTTTAAATACCGTAGTTTGGTGCCATTTTGCAATTTTGGAGCATGACATGTTAAAGTGTTATTAAACCCAGGACCATGCATTCACTATATTTTGTCTCCCACAGTACACAGAACATGTAAATTCAATAGTTTTAGTAAATATAAACTGCTAAATACCTTTTCTCCTCAGCAGTATATACCAGGCTTGTGATTTCTATCAGTGTTTGGATAAAGCTTGTAGGAGGCGTTGCTGTTATGCTGTTTGCTACTATATGTTTGTAAGTACCCTTATTTGTTTTAAATTTATTAGCAATTTTAATGGTATCACACTATCCAGTTTATTTATTTCCTCCTATGTACCTTTAATTGTCCATGTAATATTTGAGTTCAGGCTGGATGTCAGTGAAGGCAATTTAAAGGGCCAGGGGACATCCTTGAGGCATAGCCTCTTTTTCTGTCAAGCACTCAGGACCTCGTGTTTGGGAGGTCATTTGAATCCGGTAAGGAGCTGGTGTGTAATCAGGTGGTGCACACAAATGTGACACAACCTTACAGGTTGAGTGTTATCACAGCTTATTCACATGATATGGGACGCTTTTATTGAACTATTTATGATAGTTGCATTTTATATAATTTGATCCATGGTTGCAAAAGTACTGTATATGAATTCTTTGATATATTTAAAGAGATTGTGCTGATATACTTATTAAGTTTGTATATGGCTTTGCACAAATATTTTTATAGTTGCAATTTGCATATTTAGATGCAAATTTGGTGTGTTTTTTTATGAATTTGTTTATTTGTTTCACTTGATATATTAATACTTTTCACTTGATATATTAAAAATATAAACATTTTTATTCAATACATTAATACAGTATTTACCATAGACTTTGTGCTAAATAGAGTTGGGAAATGTAAAAATTCACTAACATCCACTGTTTTTACTTCCACATCGTTTTGGTTCCTGTCATTGGTGACTGAGCAACAGTTGCGATACATTTCAGGACCAGTAAAAGGCCATCAATTAGTGATTCGTAAAAACTGCCATACTGTACTGTAGATCGCAAATCTATTTCTATTAAAAAATGAAGACTCACTGTAAGGTGCATTATACAGAGGATCCATATAGGAACATTAATAGGGTTAAATCTATTTTTACTGCTTCTGAAAAAAGTTTCTTTGGAACATAGATATGTTTAGGAATTCACAGCACAAAAATCAAAAAGTCAAGTTTAGTCTATGACCCAAGATAAGTCATACAACATCTATGTTAAATAATCTCCACTTCAACCTGGCTTGATTTCAAACTAAACCACATGAGCCATGGTCTAGCGTGCCAGAGCCTCTAGGGGCAGCAGTCAGCCACCCAAGCCACTTCACAGTTATGATGACTGCTGAAAATAATATGCTTCCAGAGTCTAAATTTGGGGTGTAACCCAAATTTAAAGTATTGTTACTCAGCCGCCCAGCACCCTACTCAAACCTCCCACAATACCCCCATTTCCTCTGTATTTATTCTGCAGAAAGTGAGGATGGAGCTTCTTTTCTTCTCTACCCGCTCTGGCAGTAACTTCTATATAATGTATGCAAGTGTACAGCATTAACCTGGTGCTGCTAACTAATCAAAAACATGCTCAATGCTTGGTTACATCAAGGAAGAAACTTCTAATATGGAGAAAAAAAATATGACCACCCATTTCAGTTCATGTTTACATGGTGAGAGGGGGGTACTAAGTTGGCATCAAAAAATGGCCATGGGGGAGGGACTTAGAGTGGAGAAAAGAAAAGGATTTGCATAAGGTTGATGCAAGATACAGGAAGAGGGGTACTGAGAGATAGGTAGGGGTATTGACAGCTAGCAATTGGGTACACAGAATTGGAGAGGGGGCAAAGAGTTGGCATAGTGTCAGGGTGGGGCATACAGAGTTGATGGGGTGACCAGAGGGCCAAAATGGGAGGCAGGGTCGAGTACAGAAAGGTGATGAACAGGATGCGACAAAGAATTTAAAGTGTTACTAAACTCGGGACCCTACATTCACTATATCTGGTCTCCCACAGTACACAAAGCATGGTAATTCAATTAATTTAGTAAATACAAACGGCTAAATACATTTTCTCATCAGCAGTATAAATCAATTTTGTGACTTCTATCAGTGTCTGGTTTAAGCTTGTAGGAGAAGTATTAATTCTCCTCTGACTGTCCTATGAGGCTGCAGGACCCCTGATCCTCTGTCTGAATAGTGCTGATTGGCCCTGTGCCGTTCACATGCACCCTCCCAAGAAAAAAGAAAAACTCTGGTTATACACACCAAACTGAGCATGTGCAGAGTGCTCCCAAGGCTCTGTACTGTCAGGAGATGGATCGGGGACAGCAAAAGAAAGGGAGGATCAGAGAAGACAGGATCAAGCAGCCTTTTTACACAATGCAGAGCATTAACCCCTTAGGTTCCACAGTGAGTATAACAAGAAGGCTTTACTGCATATACACACAGATGTTACTGTTGTGGGTTTAGTAACACTTCAAGGGGGGGATGAAGCACAGAGGGGAAGGGGAAGAAAACAGCATAGGGCACTGAGAGTTGGGTGTGGGAGAAAAATGTAACACATTGAGTTGGAAGGGGGAGCAGAATGGGGGACAGAATGGGGGACAGAGAGATGGGGTGATGAGAAGGATTGGGCACAGAAAGGTGGCATGGGGAGCAGAATGGGGCACAGAGAGGTGCTGATTCTGCTTCTGGTTGTGTCTGTACAGTAACGATTCACCTCTAATGGCAGTTTCTTTTGGCATAGTCTTTAAAGCTGACCTTGACAAATTAAAATTACTTTTTTCCCCCCTGGCTGCTCCCACCCACAATTGGAGAATATTTCCTTAATTTAAAAAAAATCCTTTCTATCCATTTTAGTACCTCACTGAAGCACTTCCTTTATTCTCACCTAGGAGAGAATGACATAGGGCCCCACTGCTTGTTGGTATTTCCATGTCTCACATCCTAGTAGGCAGATCTGCTGATAGGTGCATGGATGCAGCAGGTCTTTGGGACCATGCAGAGTTGTTCAGCACATCTGTACATTTGCAGGGTTTTTTTCATACACTTGTACAGGTATCAAGATCCTAGATTCCAGCTTTGTGTGTACATATATACCCCCCCCCCCCACATGTGTAGATGTACTACAGGTCTCCACTGGGTCCCAAAGACAGGGCAGAGACCTTCAGCACATTTCTGAAGGTCCCAGATACCAGCTTTGTCTGTACATGTATGAGAAACCCCCCACTTGTACAGATGTACCACAGGTCTTTGCTAGGTCCCAAAGACTGGGCAGAGACCTTCAGCACATTGGTGAAGGTCCCAGATGCCAGCTTTGTGTGTACATGTATGAGAAACCCCCACGTACGTAGATGTACCACAAGTCTCTACTGGGTCCCGAAGACTGGGCAGAGACCTTCAGCATATTGCTGAATGTCCCAGATACCAGCTTTGTGTGTACATGTATAAGAAACCCTGCACCTGTGTAGGTGCACCACAGGTCTATGCTGGGTCCCAAAGACTGGGCAGAGACCTTCAGAACATTGACGCACACATGAAGCATTCAAAGATGGCAGTGCAGGAGAGGAGGGGCAGGACCAAAATATCAAGGGACTGAGGTTCTTCTTGAAATTTTGCTTATTATTTATTTTGACATTCATTAGGTAATGTCAAAGGTAAAAAAAAAAGAAAAATACATAAATGATTAACAATAGTTGCTGCCAAGCATAGTTTATATTTATGTAGAAGTGTCATCACTGTTTGAACTGGTCTGTTCTTCTGAAGATGGTTAGGGTGCTTGCTGCCAAGTATGTTTGGGTGAAGAATCAAAGAATCTAGCTTAGATGTGAATCTGTGATTGAGTCTGGCTAGCATTACAAGTGTTCAACATGGCAAGGGTTGCTCTCTTTGATTATACTCACATCTGGCCAATATAGCTACATTTGGGCACTTTTGTATAAACAACTGGCTAGCTGACAGCTGGCTTTGTTTAAGGTAAATAGATTTATGTATGAATGTTTCAAACAAATCTGCAGCTGGCATGTCTAGCAGTACTGTGCATCCAAGCCAAGACATGATCATTGCAGACGCAGACTCTTCTCTACCTATTCATTCCACAGCTTTTTACCATAGTGCACTTTTCACAGATACATTTTAATGACCTCATATTTGCATTTGTAGTATGGAAGAAAAATTATAAGCCTCTAGGCCAATAACTGCAGTTTCTATGAGTTAATTAGGGGTGTATCTATCGCCGTTAGTGCTCAAAGCACATTTTTTTTTATTTCTGAAGAAGTACTTGACAGTCTAAACATTGTAAGAATGATTATGTACACTGTTTGTTTAGCGATGCAAATCTTGGTTCAGTTGTTTTTTTTTTTATATGAAAAAATTATCCTTTTGAATTATACATACAGATAATTTGTTTTCTGCTCAATCTTTGTTTATAAAGTCATATAACGAATTAAACCATGACTCGAACTTTCTGACAAAGTTATTCGGATAGTGAAGCAACCAGTTTGCAACTAGTATTCTTTTACATTGTGCATTCTTAAAGCAGGGTTCCAGCTTTTTTTTTTTTTGTTTTTAAACACCCCCCTGATGGTCACAGCTAATCCTATACATACAACAGATTTAGCAATATTTGTAGGTTTTCTAATTCATTTTCTTTTTAAAAAAAAACACTGCACTCTCGGCGAGTGCGCTACCATCTTCAGTGTGGGCATCTAAAGCCCACTCGTTGCTCCTTCCGGGATACAGTGCTGCTGGCTACCCAGCATACACCTCCTGATCTTGTGCATGTGCATATCATACAACTCGCAGCATGATGCTACCAGCGGAGGTTGCCCATTGACTCCTGGGATTGATGACACTCATATCCCAGGAACCAATGGTCAGGCGGAAATGACGTACCTCACCGCGGCGAGATACAGCAGAAGTGGAGCATTCACCCCCAAAATAAGGTATATAGATTACAGGGGGATAAAACGGTCCAAGGAGAAATTATACAGTGATCATGAGTGCAGGGGTGCAAAGTTTAAAAAGTGGGGGGAACTCCACTTTCGTAGGGAAAAAAATAGCAAATAAAGAAAAAATATAGTGTATACAATTGCGACACAAGTCATATTGTAATTGATTGTTATTAACAATGACCTTTCCCTTTCAATCTGCAGCTGCTGTTATTTTCTGAAAATGCAATGTGGCTTCCTGTAGGAATGTGTGTCAGAAACAATGAAATCAGGCAGAGACAGAAGTATAGTTAAATCACACTTGTTTAATAATAAAAGTAAAAAGAACAAATGTAGTCAAAATATAGCCAAAGTTCAGTAACCAGAAAGGATAGTCAGCCAAGCCAGAAGTCGGGGGTCAATGTAGTGGAACAGCAAGCAGGATTTGGAGCCAGATGGGATGTCAGCAAAGCAAGTCTTAAACAGGATCGCAGGAGATAGTTTCTGTGATGTGACCAAGGCGAAGGCAGAGCTCCTCTGGACTGGACTGCTTAAGTAGGCAGGACTGACGAGCAGGATATCATCAACAGCTGAGTAACTGTGGAGAGATAGAAGCTGGCAATTAGCCGACAGCTGAGCGGCCAGTTTAGAGAAGGAAGGGCTGAGCCCAGCCCTGACAATGTGTACAGAATGCCCCCCAGAAACATTGTTTCCTGCTTGTGTGATTGGCTCACCAATTTTTCCCAGAAGTCTGCCTAAGATACAAGTCAGATTTCAGACATGAGATACTCCCAATAGGAACAGGTCTAAAGGAATGCAGACCCAGCAGCTTTCCTCATTTAGTGCCCTGAAGCTGCTGCGGCTGATTGATAATTATGAAACCACTCCCATTAGACTCACTTTCCTACATGGATACAGACAAACACAGGGATTTCTTCGGAATAACAAATGGTTGGAATCTGCAACAAAGTTTTTTAAAATCCTTGTACATAGATCACACAGGGGGAATGTTTTTTTTCTCAACAAAAGTGGAGTTATGCTTTAAAGCACATTGATGTGTTATATGATGCTTTTCCATTGATTTTAATAGGAAGCAAAAAGTGTGCAGTAGTGGTGGCCCTAGAAAACGAGGGTCCCGATATAACATTACAGTAATGAAATTAAAGTGTTACTAAACCTACAACAGTAAAATCAGTCTGTATATGTGGTAAAGCATGCTTGTTATACTGTGGAACCTAAGGGGTTAATCCCGCGCATTGTGTAAAAAGGCTGTCTTCTCTGATCCTCCCGTTCTTTTACTGTCCCCAATCCTTCTGCTGATAGTATTGAGCCTTGGAGGTACTCTGCGTATGCCCAGTTTGGTGTGTATTGCTAGAGAGTTTTATTGGGGGGGGGGTGGTGCATGTGATCGACACAAGGCCAATCAGCACTGTTCAGACAGAGGGTTAGGAGTCATGCAGCCTCAAAGGACAGCCAGAGGAGAATGAAAACTTCTACAAGCTTCAACCAGTGCAAGGCCAGACACTGATGGAAGTCACAAGACTGATAACCTGCTGATGAAAAAAAGTATTTAGCAGTTTGTATTTACTAAAATAATTGCATTTCCATGTTCTGTGTACTGTGGGAGACCATATATAGTAAATGCAGGGTCCTGGGTTTAGTAACACTTTAAGAAGATGCTGGTAGTGATCTTTTGCAACCTTGCAATGATTAAGCAGACATTTTGAGCAACACATCTGTTTGACTGGCTATTTGTATCTAAGAAATACATATTTATATATTTTCTGTTATTTCACCAAATTGTTGTAACTATTGTAATTACCGTGGAAAATTAGGGAGTTGAACACAACAATCACAGTGGATTTTTTTTTTATAGTTTTTTTTATAGTTCTGGGGGGTTTTACATTGTCTAGTTCCCACATTTTCAGAGTTAATTAATTTAATTTTGTAGTTACCTATTGCAGTTACATTGTAACCACAACAATTTCTATTGAATTAATGACATAATTAACAGGTCATGGTATGGGAACCAGTCTATGGGAATCACCCAAAATCTCACAGCCCTGTACTACATAAATTAATTATTCATAGACAATCCAGTTGCAGTTTAGCAACTGTACTATGAGTATTAGAGGGTGTTTACTTCTCTAGTGACAAACTCTAACTGGATTTTTCTGAGAAAAGGGCAATAGATGAGGAACAAGGAAGATTACTGACACCATTTGGGTTATACTTGTTTGAATTCTATTAAGATGGTCAATGGCATGTGAAGGAAATAGTGTTTTCTTTTTAATACGTTTACCTAAAAAACAAGGGGGGGAAATGTTTATTCTTTCACTTTTTTTTGTATCAGTGTTAACTTGAAGAAATTATCAACTTTTCTGTCCTGGAATTTGTATTTGGACATTGAGGCATGAAAATCCTTTAGCCTGATTTTTTTTGTCAACAAATTGCCCCATTAATTAATTTTGTAGTACTTAGCCTTAGATAACGCCTAGGAATATAGGACAATCTGTGAGATCGGACAGGGCATCCCCCTCCTTTCCCTTCATGGAAGACTCAGCTAGGAAGGAGATGGGTGCTTTGACAGATGGCTCTTTTCTCCATGGGCTAGGGTAGAACACTGTGATCACTGCAATCACGTTTTGGGAGGAGGGCTGTATGCAGGAAAACTAGAAGTATTAGTGGCGTGGCTTCCTGGAGAGATTGTATACTGTTATGCCTAGTGCTCAATTAAGTGCCTTTAAACTGTGAGCACTAATGTTAGGCGAACGGTTCGGCCCAAGCATGAATTCAGGCTGAACAATGGCTGTTCGCTTGTTCGGCAAACACCCAAATTGTCAGGGCAATTCACCATTTGTTTGGCCCGCTGAGTGCCCCACAATGCACTTCCTGCCAAACAGTGCATTGAAAGCCCTGATTGGCTGAAGCTATGAAGGGTTTGCCCAATTGGGGCACAGAACACTGTCAGAGCCATGATTGGAGAAAGTAAGGATGACTGTGCCCAATCATAGCTCATTGCTCATAGACCCACCCCCCACTATAAAAGGATCCTTCCCAGAGCAGCCATTTGCAGTGTCATGTTGGAGTGGAGAAGGATAGAACAGGGCTCTGTTCATTGCTACTAGCAGGTTAGTGTGCTATAGTATACTATTGTGATTCTATTGTGAGTGTAAGTGTTGTGTGAATATAGTGATAGTACAGCTTGAGTGTAGTGCAACCATTTTTACCTTAGTGTCAGTTTAGTGTTTCAGGGCAGGTTTACTGCAGTATGTTGAGGTGCGTTAGTGCACATTTACTGCAGTATATTCAACTGCGTTAGTGAACGTTTACTGCAGTATATTGCACTGCAGTGCACGCTTACTGCAGTATATGGAACTGCATAAGTGCACATTTACTGCAGTAAATTGAGGTGCGTTAGTGCACATTTACTGCAGTATACTGAAGTGCGTTAGTGCAGATTTACTGCAGCAGAGACTAGTGCACAGTCCACCACAGCTGCCAGAGCAGCTTATTCTGCCTCCTTGTCCACAGCTACCCCTGCCATAGCCCCAGTATTATGCATGGAGGAGTCATCGGAGTTATTTGAACACAGCATCAGCCACTTACTCCTTGATGATGCACAGGCATTATTTGATTCATCTATAGGTTATGGTGTGAAGGCACCACCAACACCCAAAGCCCAATTTTTCCACACCTGTTACTTCTATCCAAAGTCTGCAAAACAGACACCAGAATTTAACCAAAAAATCTCTAATCTTTTTCCAAGTGCACTAAATTGTTGCCCCATCGTACAGATTTGATCCCCAAGCCATTGTTTATAAAGTAAAGAAAGCTTGCAGGGAAACATTTTTTTTGCCTTTATAAATGTTATTTTTGCTGCAGCAGGTTTACAGGCTGCACGGTACAGCTGCACCGCTTTACAGGCAGACTAAGGGGACCCCCCAGGCACTATATTTAAAGGATTTTTTTCATTTTTATTGTTTTGACTTTAATTCACTGCTCATTTAAAAATTATGTTTTTTACAAACGTTATTCGGCTCCAAACTTTATCGAGGTTCGAGAGTTCTGGCGCAAACCGGACAGTGGGCCATTCGGCCTATCTCTAGTGAGCACAATTTTTTATTTGGAATAGTCAAACTTTTTGCGCATTGAGCTCTAATGCACCACGTTTAATCCTGAGTTTGCTAGAGCATGGGAAGACTGGAATTAAGGCTTTTTGCAACATGTTTAAACATAGGCACTATTAGTTATTGTAACCCCGATTGGAGCGCGTGCATTTGTATATATATTTTTGGTAATATAATAATGGTGGATGGACATTGATAGACTGCACCTATTATTGATGTGATCAACTTTTATTAAATTTTATATTTGAAATATTAAATCGTTTTTATTATTTATAGCGTTGTATTTATTAAATGCACACACAAAGGTAGAGGATTCTTGATATTTGACAATGCTCTTAGAGAGTTGTGCATACTTTTGATATATGTTAGTGATATTGTGGCTGTTACTTGTTTACTATTGGTATTCATTTTTTTTTCTTTCCACACTAGTTTGGTGTTTCGTATATATCCATGGTGCAAGCATTATTTATCAATTTAGAATTTTCTTTAAAAACATGGCAACAGCTGCATCTGGAACAGGACTTTTATCTTGAAAAAAACTGAAAAATATAATGGGTTCCATTTCTGATCAATTCCTTAGAATACTAGTGCCCTGGCTGTCACTGGCTTCAACCATTTCCGAATCTCTGACCCAGAACAAGCATGTAGATCAGAAATTGTCGATGTCTGCATTGCCATTTGCTTTTTCAATTACTCCTGTGGTTTATACTACTACAATGGTAACTGCATTTCTTTTCGAGTTTTAGACAACGGAGACACGCTTACATATTTCTTTATAAAGCCTTGATGCAAATTGCAATTCATTGGTCCCTCAATTACTGCAAGCAGACCCGAAGGCAGCAGAGCAGCACTCTCCCATCATGCTTTACTGTTGGTTTTAGTGTTGGTGTATAGCATGTTGTTCTCTACAAGTAACAGTGGCATGCTTGTTTACAATAGAGTTCAACGGTTGTTTAATCTGTCACAAATCATTGGTCCTATAGTACTGTAGAACATCTAAATGCTTCCACATTAGCAATTTAGATTGATGTATAACCCTCTCTCCCCCCATGTTTTCATTTACTTTTTGTCCATATGTGGCTGCATGGTAGTCCTGAAATGCTGGGGTTTGATAAAAGGTTAGGAATACGTTGTTGTCATTTTAGGAATGCATGTTTTGTCATAAGAAGTGTTGGTAACAGAGGCTAGAAATTTGCTTGACTTATCACATTTTTAATTTGTTTCCCATTATTATTCTATTTTTAGTGGTTTATTCATGGAGGATTGTATTGAATTGCATTGAGTCTTGATCAGTTGGGTTCTTTATTTTTGTAATAGTAATGTAAATGATGTAAAAAAAAACAAAAAAACGTGTTTACAGGAAATGTTATGCAACACATTTTCTTTTAATTCCACTACATTCCAAGGTATGAATCTTAATGTAGATTTTTACATTTTTTTGAGCATGTTAGGTAGACATTATATTCAGCACCTAAGCTTGGAAGAAGAAGAAATGAATGCATATTCTTTTATTGGGAAACATTTGCCAGGTTTAGTTTACCGAGAGGTGCCGTTTTAGCCTAAATAACAATGTAACTAAATCATTATTAGAAACCCAAACCCACAATATTTAACACTCAAAATGATTTGTTTTAGATGAAAATAATATACTACAGGCGATGGATCTGAAAATGAATAGCCTATTAAGAGTTCATTTCCTCCTCCATCATTTTTCAAGTCTAGTCAACCTTATCCTTCAAACAGTATGAGACAAGTCAGCTGTGAATGATTAACACTTACAGTACAGTTATTGCAGCTGCCCAGGACCACTTTTTTATCTGTTGACTAGCTCTTCCTAGTAAATGTGGGCAGTGTATGCCTTTCAAATGCCTGCTAGGCACCTCCTAAAGCAAGGAAAATAAGGTCCCGTTCACATGGGTCCATTGGTCTTTTTGACCCACGGTTACATAGTTCAAAACGGATAGCAATACATCCCTATGTGTTGACTGATGTAAGTGGACATGCGTCCACCCATATCATCCTGCCTTTGGGTGTCTGTTCAGATCTGTCAGACTAAGCATTTTGATCTGCTTTTACTAACTGCACTGGAGGAATAGAAAATCTGAACAATCATGGCAAACATGGATGTCACAAATGTGAGATCCTTATTTTTCTGATCTGACCTCCCTTCCTGGCAAACTCTCAGGAGAGTGTGAGAGAGAGCTGGGCATGATGTCATAAGCCTGGGATTTTTACCAGACAAGAAACAGGAAGTGGGTTGTATAAGGTATTTACTGGCAGAAAAAAACTTTGTACTATCCAAAGTTAAAACCACAAGGGCAAAAGACTTAATAGATGGAAAGTTGAAAAAATGACTGAAGTTCCGCTTTAAGGTTTTTTTTTTTTTTCCAGTGATTTGAGTTTTCACATTAAATTGTGCTAATAAATAGACATGTGCAATTTATTTAGTTTCTAATTCGTTTTTTAACAAATTTTTCTGTAAATTCGAAAATTTGAAAATCTGAAATAATAACTAACTATTTTAGGTATTGTAATTTCCTTTCAAATTTGGCGCTTAGTGAACGTAACAAATCCAAAATGATAGAAAATTAGGAATTATCCGAAATAATGAATGCCATATACCTATAATTTAATAGTTAGTATTATTTGGAATTTTCTGATTTTCGTTCCTTCGAATTTTTAGATTTTCTTTCGAATTTTTGGATTTTCTTTCTTCTTTTCAGATTTTCTAATTTACAAGTTTTCGAATTTACGAATTTATCCAAAGAATTATCCGAAAAATAACCAATGCCATATCTAAATGAATGGAACGTAATGATTTAATAACAATAATAATAAAAACTTTTTAATATTATTTATTATTAATTAATTCCGTTCCACTTGTTTAAATGCAGCATTCGTTATTTTGGATAAATTCATATTCGTTACATTCACCAACAGCCAAATTTGGAAGGACATCCCAATACCTATAATTTAATAGTTAATTATTATTAGTTAGTTCTCATTTAGAATTTTCAGATTTTCGTAATAAATGCTTGCTAGAGAGCCAGACTTTAGGTTTCCAGTATGAGTCCAGCTGGCTTCCATTGCCTTTTAGCACAGTTCTATACGAGAGATAGTCAGTTCAGTTTTAAATTGATTTTGTTGAGTAGGTCACCAACTACTATTATGGTTGAGCAGAACAGAGAGATAGGTCCAGGGAAGTTATATGCATACGCTTTCCTTTTTTTAACATTGGTATTGTAATAGCAATACAAATGATAGTTTTATTTTGGAAATTTAATATATGCTTACTTGAAAAGTCTCCTTTCATTTTCTGAGTCCTGCCTATCTGTTGGCAATCTCTTTTAACAACTTCTTGGATTGAATGATTTGCTGCTTGTCTTCTGCTCACTCCTTTGGATTATTTTAGATTTCTAAAGACTACATATACCATGGTATCTTACTGCCTGTAAACAGTAATGTGATGTTTGCTGTACTAAATGTAACTTCTTAAATGCCTCCTTTCAGCACCTATGTCTAGACAGTAGGCTCTGTGAAATATGTTAAAAGTCACAGGAAAGATTGTTTAAATCAAAAGGGGTAGGCTAGAAATAATTAAAATTCAATTTGGAAATAAATATATCATTTTTAATTTTAACCAGAGATGCACTTTAAGTGGGGTCAATTTAACTTAAAGTGGGGTTGCAACCAAAAAACAAAAAGGGGCTTAAAAATCATAAAAAAAATTAAAAAAAAATAATTGGAAAAAAAAAAATTTTTTACTCACCTCTAAATGCCTGTTGCTAGGGGGTCCCTCGAAGTCTGCCACCTTCATTGCCCGGGCTAAAAGTCACTTCCTGTAGGCAACGCACAGTCATCTGGGACATGTCATGTGTCCCAGATGAGTGAGCGTCGAATCACGGCGCACGGCGCCGCTCGCGCATGCGCAGTGGGTGCCCGGCTGTGAAGCCCAGCCGGGTTCCCACATTAAGAATGCCGGCGTCGTGAGCGGAGCGGGGAACGAGGGGGGGGGTCTCGTTCCCCCGCATCGCTGGACCCCGGGACAGGTAAGTGTCCGATTATTAAAAGTCAGCAGCTGCAGTATTTGTAGCTGCTGACTTTTAATTTTTTTAATTTTTTTTTTTTTGCCCGGCCCTCCTCTTTAAGGTGAACCTTTCAGTAACTTTAAAAGTCTGCAAATATAAAATGCTAAAATGTCACAGTATTCAGTGACAATAAAATTTTTAAAAAGAGCAGTAACATTTATTTAAAAAAAAAGAACAGCAATTGAGCACCATTTTATTGTTTTCCCTAGACTTGAAGCCTTAAGTCTGCTGCAGCCAGAAAGAAGCATGAGAGAGGGAGACTTGGCTTTGCTAATTGCAAATCTTGCATAGGTTTGACCCAGCAGGGAATGTTGAACCTCTACAGAGAGACCACTGCTTCCTTATAAAAATTAGCAAGATTGTTTCCCTGCAGCATGCTAACAGGGGGCAGGATTTTCTACTCAGTATGCGGCTTCTTTCTAAGGAAAACAAACTGTAAGATGTGGTAGACCCTTTGTTTTGATGCATCTGGAATGTATTTAACTGATTTAAACTGAATCTATTTTAAATGTTTGAATAAGATAGTTAACCACTTGCCGCCCGCCATATAGCAAAATGATGCCGGCAAAGGTTGCGAAAATCCTGACCGGACGTCATATAACGTTCTCAAAAAAAATCCTGACCGGACGTCATATAACGTTCTCAAAATATCAAGCCGCTGCCTGCCCCTGGGGGCGCGCATCGCGGCGATCGTTGTTGCTGCGTTTCAGTCGGACACACCGCAACTCCGATCTAGGTAAAGAGTCTCTGACAGAGACTCTTTACCATGTGATCAGCCAAGTTTAATCACGGCTGATCACAATGTAAACAGGAAGAGCCGTTGATTGGCTTTTCCTCACTCGCATCTGACAGACGCGAGTAGAGGAGAGACGATCGGCTGCTCTCCTGACGGAGGGGTGTGTGTTGATTGTTTATCAGTGCAACCCCCCCTTGGATGCCCTCCCAGGATGCCACCAGGACCACCAGGGATGGCCACCACACTGGACCACCAGGTATGCCAAACTAGACCACCAGGGAAATGCCAATCAGTGTCCAGAAAGCTGCCATTCAGTGCCAATGAAAAATGCCATCCAGTGCCAGTGCCACCAGTGATGCCAGTGCCAGCCATCAATGCCCATCAGTGCCGCCTATCAGTGCCCAGCAGTGCCGCATATCAGTACCACCTATCAGTGCCACCCATAAGTACCCATCAGTGCAGTTTTTCAGTGCCCATCAGTGCCGCCTATCAATGCTCATCAGTGCCGTATATCAGTACCACCTATCAGTGCCCATCAGTGCCATCTCATTCAGTGAAGGAGAAAATGTACTACAAAACTTTATAACAAAAACAAAGAAAAACTTTTTTTAAAAGAAATTTTTTTGGTCTTTATTCGTTTAGCAAAAAATAAAAACCGCAGAGGTGATCAAATACCACCAAAAGAAAGCTCTGTTTGTGGGAACAAAATTATAAAAATGTAGTTTATGTACAGTGTAGCATGACCGCGCAATTGTCATTTAAAAAGTGACAGCACTAAAAGCTGAAAATTGGCCTGGGCAGGAAGGTGCGAAAGTGCCCTGTATTGAAGTGGTTAAAGAAGGAAAAAAGGGAACAAAAAATTGCTATCCAAAATAGCTGTCATTAGAACAATTGTCCCCATTAGAAGACCTCTATTTCCGTTCCAGCGACAATTTAAAATTTTAGATTTTCTCTTACATTCTGTCCTGGTGATAATGGTCATCAGGCTAAATAGAGGGGTTTAATGTGCACAGCGGGTGCATACAAATACAAACCTGACAAAAGTTCTAACCCTTAGCTACTTTATTAAAAAACAAAAAACAAGATACACTTAAATAACTTTAAATAATTTTAATTACATTTTTAGTTTGCATGTTTTAACTGGATACAGTTTGCATTTATTTGTTAAAGCTCTTTCATTTTAATAGGTGAAGAATTCATTTAAACCTTAATGTTCTTGGTGAATCTGTGGTTTTCGCTATCATTGATTTTTCATCTATTGACCTTAGAGACTAACTTTATTCCGTCATGTTCCTTGTATTATATCCTTTCTTAATTATTGCTGTATGAAACTCTGTTTCATTTGGCTAGAGTATCAACTGATTAGCATCTTCATCTTTTTGCATAATGGCCATCATTATATGCTCTGGTTAATGACTAAAAGTGATTTGGATTTCTGTCTTCAGTTTGATTTAAACCAGATTGTTTGGAAGTTATTAAATATTGCTGTGCAAGTTGCCCTTTGCAAAGTAAGCGGAAAGTCAATTGACTTTTTTTTTTGTTTGTTTTAATGGACATATGTCTTGCATACTGTACAGTATGTATTCCTTTTTTATTGTTCCTGTATTTTGTTATTATCTGTATAATGCTCTATTTCTTCCCTGATTTTGCATGTGGATCAAACCTTGAAGCATATCTCTACAACAATCACTTTTATTAGGTTTTAACATGAAATGTAAGCATTTGTTCAGTTCCAAAATGTTTGCGTCAAATTAAAAAAAAAATGCAATGAGTCAGCAAACAAAAAAATACAAGTAAAATGCAATGTCTTGGGGTTAAATAAAGGCACCCATTAGTAAAGTAGTTGAGATACAGAGATGGTGGCACCTTAGGACCCAGTATTCCCAGGTTTAGTTGGGCAGGAAAGAAAGGAAGATGAATAATGTGGGAGAGTTGGGTTTGGGGGGGGGGGGGGGCAGAGCTATTCCCATACTGGGTAGTATTTAAGGTAGATATTGAAAAGGAGTTGAAAGTGGTAGGATTTGTAAGGGCCTATTGTCCGGATATAAATATAGTATACAAAGGGCAGGGGGAGGGAGAGAATGGGAGAAAGGAAAATAAGGCAGTCAGGCAGGAAAGACTGGTAGGTGGATGGGGAAACGAGGAGTGGGTGAGGAGGAGCATGGTGCAGGGGACTCCCAGCCCCTGTGTTGGGTGTCTCACTTAGTTGTCAGACTCTCAGTAGAAGGCGTTGGATGGTAATATTGAATCCACAAGGCCCAAATCTCAAGAAACCCCATGTGTGTCTGTAAGAATACTGGTCAGTTTTTCATTAAGGGCCAGTTCACACCAAGGAGTGAGTGGGAAAGGTGCATTCTGTGTGTGTTTACCTCACTGCCAGTGAATGCAGATGCCAATGAATTGTTAATGGCACCCCAAATTCATCTTGGTTGATTGCATGTCATCCCTTTTCTCAAGCCATCCATACATGGATAGCATTTAGTTTCATGTATGGTCACAGAGGTTGTACAAAAGTACGTCTACTGAGGTTTTCCCTGCTTGATCGATGCCACAGGCTATAGCCTGCAAAGCTGATCAGTGTATTCTGAATGTGGGAAATTCTCCCTTCTGTCTGAATACAATAGCTCAGTGGGGAGGCCCCCCCCCCCCCCCCATTCACACCAAGTGTGTGGATAGGAAAATTAAGTTTGTTGGTTAAATAAAAAATAAAAAAACAGAGTCATGCATGGGCTGGTTCATCCATCCCATGAGGTACTGCAACTAGAGGGCACTCTCAAACAATTCATTGCTACCTATGAGAGTTTTCAAAGACTGTGCCTTAAAGTGGTTGTAAAGAGACATGAAATATGAACAAAAGCATATCCTTCTATAGTTTTTACTTGATTCAATTAAGAGCACAAAGTGTCATTTCTACCTGCTGCTTTCTTTCTCTGCTATCAACATGAATCACTTATAACAAGTTTTCCTGAAAGCAAAAAATAAAGGTGACGGGGAAGGGAGCCCCAGCTGATTTACAGCCTTTTTTCCTGTGTGCTGTGTGAAGGTATACAGTTATATGTGCTCCTACTTGGGGAAACTCAAAATTATAGAGTTAGGACTGCTAAGGCTATTTATAGATTTGGGTGATTGCCATTTGTATAGTTGTTGAATTTGTGCGGGGACACACTGGATACCTTCAGCTGCCATTGTGCCCTTACTAGATGTCCCGTTGGTCCCTGTACCCTTTGAGGAGGGGTGGGCTCCCCCCCAGGCACACCTACCATCAACCTATCCATTACTACATGTATATGTGTTCCAACTTGTGAGACTCTCAAAATTATAGTTAGGACCGCAATACACTGGGGTGCCTTGACGCAGCTACTGCAGCTTACACATATATTTGCAAATGTGTGCAAACTAAACCCCTTGTTTATAATGTGAACTGTTAGGGTCAATTTGGTTTTGTTGCAGGCTGGCTGGTAAGCCAGAAATTTTTGTTTATTTTTTACATACATTACTTCCATGTGCTATTTGCTGCTAGGACTATAGGTTGGGGTGGTTTCAATTTGTTTATATTGTTTCTTTTTATATCTACCAAGAAGAACTTAAGCCTGCACACCCAATCAGAATTTCGTACGAAAAAATTCTACTTTCAAATCGATTTAACGATTATCTAATCATTAGTACACAGCTGTCGTCCAAAATTTTCAGAAGGGACAAACTCGAAAATTTTTCTCGTACGATTTTGTTTAATCAGTACAGTTTTCATCTGAAAATACAATACAAATACACTACAACACATTACATCATTTCTGAAATTGTATTCTGTCGTACAGGAATTTTTATACTTTAGTAACCTATTAGTTTTGGATATAGAAATTAGCATCCAAATAAAAGGACGATCATTCGTCCGATAGTCTCATTGTGTGTACTAGGCTTTAATTTGGTTTATCTTTGCAGCAAAGTCTTTTTTTTGTTCAAAATGAATAGCACCAAAATGCATTGCACTACCAATTGTGTGTTACCATATGGTGTAGGTGTGAATCCAGCCTACAAAACACCCTTAGCAACGTAAGCTTGCTACGAGATTGTATAGCAGTAGTTCATGGATGATGTTCATGGTGGTTTTGCATCATTGCCTTTTCACGTTTAAGTTCCTTATTAACTGTGGAACGTTAAAAGATATGTCAACTGAAAAAAGTTGTAAAACCAAAATTTGACAAGGTTTACTCAAACATTTACTACTATACTTTAGAAACACCACCCTGTTTTTGTTGAATTCACGGGCAGTATATGTTTTATTCTAAAACTGTTTAGTTGCACTTACTAACCATATGGAGGAAATGTACTTTATAATATTGTTGGCACCATTCAAACTTGGTAATCAGTATTGAATATCAATTAAAAAAAAAAAAAGAGTGAGAAAGCATATCCAGGGATTCACAGATGGCATTTCAGAAAATGACTGTGGAAAAAATGCCAAAATCTAGAAATATTTTTTTCCTATTAGCAAAACAGCAGAAGAAAACGTCAGTAAACAAAACAACAGATGCATGCTCAGTAAGAGCAAAAAATGAATATTAATAGCCATGCTAAGTTTGTATCATTTCATTTTTTGTATATATAGTTTTTTTTTACATATCTCTGCAGAACCTCTTCAAAAATCTGTTACAAAGTATGTTGAATACAGATGTTTTATAGCCTATACGCTTAAAAAAATTTTTTTTAAATGTTAAAATTATTTCATAGTCCATTAAAAACATAATTAAACCTTTGTCATCTCAGTAAGCGGTGGGACTGTGACTAGCCAACATTTTCTCAAAACTCCTCCTCAAGTGGGTGTTTTCATTCCAGGGAGAGGTGTCCTCAAGAGATGGAAAAAATGCTTGAGATTACAGGGAATTTAAGGAATCAATGATTTGGAAACAATATTTATCTGAAATTTATTTTGGAGATTTTTTTATCTGAGTCGATTAATTCAATATGTTTGTTTTTCAAACCAAACCTTTGACCCTGAATTCATAACCCTGTTTGGTAACCTGTTAAAATTAACAATTCAAAATTATTAGTTACTAGGGCATCGGGGGTCGATGGCAAATCCATTGAATTCTACAAGTGCTGCTCCTTCGATCTAGCACTAGTGAAACTTCAATGAACAACCCCAAGGACTACCTGCCAAGTACCACAGATATTGTGAATTATGTAGGCCAATCTCCATAACAACTACAGATGTAAATATATTTAACAAAGATTTTTGCCACTAGGTTTAAGCATGTCATAGACTCCCTTATGCATCCAGACCAAATGTTTTTTTTGGCAGGCAAAAGCACGTCCATTAATATTAGACAGGCCTTTGAAAACGTGTAAATGCCCTAATCGTGATCTCCTTAGATGCCCAAAAGGCCCCGGATTCAGTGAGTGGTTGAGTGGTCTAATTTGTATGTCGCCATTGGTGGGTTTGGTATTAGGATAACTTTATTTATTATGACAAGTTGCATTAGCCTCATGGCCAGATTTCGCACCAATGCTTTAATATCATAACCCTTTCACCTTTTGGGAGGCACATGTCAATGTTGCGCTTTGTTATATGCTCTCATAACATCCCACTACCATCTTACTTTCCTCACCCTTCTTCTGCTAACCTCTGGGGATATCTTCCCCAATCCCGGTCCTCCAGTATCTCACCCTCACACCCGGCACCCTCCCTTCTCCAGCATCAGTCGCAATCTTATATCGATCCCCCTGCTCCCAAAAACCACCACCCTCTTATCATGTGTCCTCTGGAATGCTCGCTTTGTCTGCAATAAGCTCACTTCGGTCCATGACCTTTTGTCTTCCACTCCCTTAACCTTCTTGCAATAACAGAAACATGGCTTCAAGAGTCAGATTCTACCTCACACGCAGCCCTCTCCCATGGAGGCCTCCACAGCACTCACTCACCCAGACCCAGTGGAGGGAAAGGAGGCGGAGTTGGTTTGCATCTATCCCCACTGAGTACCTTTAAGGTCCTGTCTAACCCTCCTTCTCTATCCTTCTCTTCTTTTGAGACACATTGTATTTGTCTGTTTTCTCCCATTTCTCTAAGGATTGCAGTGATCTATCAGCCTCCTGGACCAGTGTCATGCTTCCTTTACGACTTCCCTGCCTGGCTACCCTACTTTTCAATAACCATTATTGTTTACCAGGTTCACTAAGAAATATGGTAAAGGGTTGGTTAAAAATAAAAAAAAATTTTTTTGACTATGGCTAGGCAGTATATAAATTTTTTTTGGAATGTTCGTGGCATGAATTCCTCTTTAAAGAGAAATGCTGTTTTTGATTATATAACCCTTTTCTGTCCATCGGTTCTGTCTGCAGGAGACTCATGCCACAGGTAATACCATTAGTTGGTTTCCAGCGAAAGGGGTTAGGGAGGGATACCATTCTGTTCTTTCATTTTATTCTCGGGGGGGTTTCTATGGATCATTGTCCTGTACCAGGACACTAGTGGATGTGTTATTTTTTTTCAGTGTCAGTTATGTGACTTTGAATTGATCATTACTGCAATTTATATTCCTGCTCCATACAACACTGAGGATCTTTTTCAGCTTATGTAATTTGTAAAGGCCTCTACTTCACTTCCAATATTGGTGTCTGGTGATTTTATTAATGTAATCAACCCAGAACAGGATAGATTTCCTTCTCCCTGTTCTATACATATAGATGGCCTCTCTTCTTTAGATAGGCTTTGTAGGGAATTAGGCCTTTATGATATGTGGCGGATGTTACATCCTACTGAAAATTCATACACTTATTATTCTAAAACATTTGGTACGCTATCAAGAATCGATCTGGTGCTGTGCTCTGCGGACCTTGTCATGGCTTTTAAGGATGTGGTAATAGAGCCTAGAGGTATTTCTGACCATTCCCCTGTAATATTTACTATGGCCTTTGGGCGTTCAAGGTCTAATATCCCTTGGTGTCTAAATCCATTCTGGTTGGATTTATTTTCTCAGGATAGTGCCCTGCTGGACTATCTGGGTATGTTTATCACTCAGAATACAGGATCAGCATCTAGTAGAATAGTATGGGATACTCTTAAGGCCTTCTTGAGAGGGCTTTTGATTAAACAAGTGAGTAGCATTAAAACATCCTCGCGTAGAGCGCTTTAACAGGTCAAGGGGGAGGCGATAGCGGCTGAAGCAAGATTTATTTTAGATCCCAGTTCAATCAATAAAATTGCCTGGAAAGCCTCGCAGACTAAGTTGAGCTCGCTGCTGGTAGGGCCAGAAAAAAAAATTTGTGCGCGATTAGGCATAACATCGGTAACGGCGCTGAGGGACCAGGGTGGGCGGGTGTACACTAGCATAGGTGATATCTTGTCTATTTTCTCTTCTTTTTATCAAGATCTATATACATCATCGGTTAATTACACCTTGGACAGAGAAATCAAGGAAATTAAAGATAAACTTTTAACTTTAAAAATTCAAATGAATACAATTCACTCTCGGGTGGTCTTCAAACGCATCTAGAGAAGGAGGATAGAGACCAAAAAAATTAAAAATGTAAAAAATATTCAAGAGATTTCACTCAGTGAAAATAAGGACATAGTAATACGCCCCGCGGATAAGGGCGGTGGCATTGTGGTACTGGATAGGAGCGATTATGTATTAGAAATGTACAAAATTCTTGGAGATGCGGAGACATATAAGGAAATACTATATAACCCTACTAACCACTTTAAGACCAAACTGGCAGAGTTGGTACAAGTAGGTTTTGATGAAAAGATTTTGAACAAAAAGGAGCAATCCTATTTGGTACCATTGGCACCTAGGATTCCTACTATGTACTTTCTTCCCAAAGTGCATAAGGACCTTATTCATCCTCCTGGCCGTCCCATAGTTAGCGGCATAGATTCGGTCACATCGAGGATAGGCCGTTATGTTGACTTTTTCCTACAGCCACTAGTTAGGAGAGTTCCCTCATATTTGAGGGATACTAGTCATACCATCCAGTTGTTGGAAAAAATAAAATTAAAAAACAATTATCTGTTGGCTACAGCAGACATTGCTTCGTTATACACCTGTATACCCCATTCATTAGGGATACAGGCGGTACAACACTTTTTAGAAAGAGACGTTTCTATTGTACCCAATCAGCGCCATTATATAATAGAGTTGTTGGAATTCTCAACAAGCCACAACTACTTCTGGTTTGACCAGAATTTTTACATCCAACAGAGAGGCGTGGCTATGGGGGCAAAATTTGCCCCCAGCCTCGCCAATCTGTTTATGGCCAAGTGGGAGGAGGATGTCGTCTATCAAGAGGGAGGCTCCTCCCTGGTCCTATGGGCCAGGTATATAGACGACATCCTCCTCCTATGGGATGGCGATTCAGAATCTCTGAAAGAGTTCTTTTCCATCCTGAACTCTAATGACCGGGGCATCTCCCTAACTTATGAATGGAGTGCCACTAGTGTACATTTTCTAGATCTAGAGATCAAGTTAGATCGGGGGCAGTTGGCAATTTCAAAATTTTTTAAACCTACAGATAGAAATGGCTTCATACCCATCGACAGCTGCCACCACTATTCATGGTTAAAAGCAGTCCCAAAAAGCCAATTCTTGAGGCTTCGTAGGAATTAGGCACAGATGTTGAAATCTTTAAGAAACAGGCGACTGTTATTTCAAAAAAATTCTTAGATAAGGGATATGATCCAACTGTAGTACAGTCCCAATATCAAGAAGTCCTCACAACAGAGAGACAGTCTCTGTTTGAACGAACCCCAAAGGAACGCGACAGTTCCCACAAATGGGCAGTTCTCACGTCTTACTCAGTACAACACCGAGATATTCAAAATATCCTAAATTGACATTGGAACATATTGAAGACTGATAAAGTTCTTTGCCCTTTAATACCTGAACGGGCTAAAGTTACTTTTAGGGGTGTCCCTTCTCTTCAAAGCAAAATAACTCCTAACATCATCAACCCTCCAGTTCGACCATCCTTTTTTCATGACTTGAAGGGTTATTACCCTTGCAAAAAATGTAATGTATGTCGTCACAACTCAATAGGGAAGAGTAAGAGTGTACAGTTTTGCTCCACAATTACAAAACGCACATATCAAATTAAAGGATTTCACAACTGCTCCTCTCGATATGTCGTTTACTTAATTACATGCCCTTGTGGGAAGCAATACATTGGACGCACTACTCGTACGTTTTCCATTAGAGTTGGAGAACATCTAGCCAAAATAAAAAATGGGGATGTTAAACACACGGTCCCTAGACATTACAGAGAAGATCACGATCGTAATCCGGAGGGCACGAGTTTTCTAGTGATAGACAGCTATATTCCACCATGGAGGGGTGGAGCCATGACACGCGGTGTGTCACAACTCGAAACATTCTGGATTTTCGAGTTACAAACTTACCAGCCATGGGGTTTAAATGTCGATTGGGACATTAATTCCTTTTTGAACAAAGCCTGATCTTTACTCGGAAGGTTTATGAATGTTATATGGAATGGATCATTGCCGTGCCCCTGGCATATGTTCAGAAGTATTCCAAATTATAAAAAAACATTTTTTTCTTCTTTTCTTTTTTCCTTTTTTTTCGTCTTCGCATTCTCCATTAGTCCATATATAATGTACATTATCCTTACATTGATGTAAATTTGTGCAGTGTTTGCCTCTATTTCATCCATTCAAACTGTTGTTACATGGAGATACCTGCAGGGGTCAGCTTTCTGCCACAATAGTTTAGTCAGTGGGATAATACATAGAACTAATTTCATTTCATTTTCAAATCTATATACATTAATATTAGTAAATATATATGTATAATTTTATATTAACATTTCATATTAATACTCATACACTAGTATGTTTCCATTTTCTACTATTTACAGTCCACTTTTCTAAATGTCTCGTGGGCTTGCTTATAAATATAAATATATTTAATTCTCTTTTATATATTTTTTTGCTTTATATATTATTTAACTCGTTGAATATTCGACTTTTATTGCCGATATTCCTTTTTAAGTTCATTTTGAGGCTTGGATAGCCCTGGTAGTCATTGGTTGTCTTAATGCATACAAGCGCTTATTTATTCAACTTCTGGTTTTACATTGAGGCTTGGAGGGCATAGCGTCTCACAGTTGACAAGTTCCGCCCTACGAGCGGTACTTGTATCACTTCTGCCCACTTCCGCTCATCAACGCCATTTTCCGGAAGCCCACGGTCATGTCCTTAATAATCTGACCCGGGGCGTTTTTTTATCACCGTTCGTACCTCAAACACATCTCTTTTTCACACAGAGATTTAGGTTTAGCGGCAGACTGCTGCCGACATGGTTACTTCATAATTACTACTACTTTGATAGCCGCTCATAATAGGGTTTCCCTGTTACCAAAATGAGGCTTAACACACAAGCCATGGACGCCATGTTTGCTGATACCGGAAGTGCCGTTGCAGCACGAACGCACAGGTGAAGGACGGCAGGCCCTAATGCAGGTACCCCACCTTATAAAAACGCAGTGGCCGCAGTGGACCAGCACCCCCAGATGATGCCTGAATGAGGCAAAATGCGTCGGGACACGGTTAACTGATGCCACTGCGTTGCCAGTAAACCTCTATACATGCTTTTTTTTATCCTTGTAAATGTGAGTACCCATTTTTATATGATTTGTTAGAATAAACTCCCTTATGGTTTTAGACTATGTGGCTCCACTTTTCTCTTTGTCGGTTCCATTAATACGAGTACAACCATTTGTATACCACCCATCATCCCTCCCATTGAGAGTCCTTTGGATTCATCCAGTGAAGGATTTGGTCGTCTGGTGCCTTACGTTATATTTGAGAGTAGACGTTCCCACTGGTGTGGTGACACCAACAGCCTTTTAAGACTCATACGGCGTAAGCCTATTTGAGTCCACGCTAGCTGGTAAGCTTGTTTCCATGAGGTGGTGGACATCATCAGACAACCTGCACCAAGTCACCTTTTTTTTTTTCATAAGCACTATAATTGAACTTTATGTCACATTTCGGTGAAGATTTATGTTTAGAGATCCTTCTCTGTAACACATATTACTATATTGGCCAGCACGTATGGTGACATACATGTATGATTGCAATTTCTTCTTTTTTTGTTGGCATATCCACTGTATATGTGATTATTATATTCATTCATTTTTATGTATGCACTTCTATATATTTGATCAATCAATTGTGTGTACTACACTTGTTTGTTCACTACACATAGTGATATTCACTTATTTTCACTACTTATTTGTGGTGTCACATCACAAACACACTTTTTTGTCCACATTATATGGACATACAATCATCTATTGTTGTTCTCAGATTGTGATTATTACCATCTGTGATTTATGAGCGCCGCATTTTTTATATTTATTTTCTAATTACACCTTTGCTGAGTTGACTGCTTACCTTGACAGGATTACTCTGCCAAGAGTATCGGAGGAAGATCAGGAGATGCTTAATGCCCCCTTGACCCTATTGGAACTGGAAGCTGCAGTGGCTAGTTTTGCGAATAATAAAGCACCAGGGGTGGAAGGTATTCCAGTTGAAGTTTATATAAAATACGGTGAAGTGTTGTTAGCTACCCTACTTAAAACATTTAATTCAGCTTTAGTGGAAGGACGTTTCCCGGACTCAATGTCCGAAGCCACGATTTTAGTCATCACGAAAAAAGATAAAGAGACACTTTTTCCAGAATCATAGCGGCCTATTTCCTTATTGTCAACAGATGTGAAGATACTAGCTAAGGTTTTAGACAGTAGATTGAAAAAGATAACACATATTATTCATCTTGATCAAGTCGGCTTTATCCCCAACATGTCAACAACTGTTAATATTAGGTGAGCTTATCTTAATATGCAGATTCCAGCGGTTAACCATACAGGTCAGACCTTCTTGGAACTGGATGCCATCAAGGCATTTGATCGTGTTGAATGGCCCTATCTATAGGTCGTTCTGAAAAAATTTGGTATGGGGGGTATTTTCTGTCAATAGGTTCTATTACTATACTGTAGCCTTAGGGCTTCGATTATGGTTAATGGCATGCAATCCTCCCCTTTTATGTTATTTCGTGGCACAAGCCAGGGGTGCCCTCTGTCACCCCTCCTTTTTGCCACTGCCATTGAACCATCAGCATCCTTTCTCCAAGAGGCACACACGTTCTGCGCAGCTTGTATAACAGTGTAAATTTGCTCTTAAAATAACTCAACACACAGCCATTAATGTCTAAACCACTGGCAACAAAAGTGAGTACACCCCTAAGTAAAAAGATCCAAATTGGGCCCAACTAGCCATTTTGCCTCCCCGGTGTAATATGCCTCGTTAGTGTTACAAGGTCTCAGGTGTGAATGGGGAGCAGGTGTGTTAAATTTGGTGTTATCACTCTCATTCTCTCATACTGGTCACTGGAAGTTCAACATGGCACCTCATGGCAAAGAATTCTCTGAGGATCTGAGAAAAAGAATTGTTGCTCCACATAAAGATGGCCTAGGCCAGGGGTGGCGACCCTTGGCACCCCAGATGTTTTGGAACTACATTTCCCATGATGCTCATGTACTCTGCAGTGTATTTGAGCATTATGGAAAATGTAGTTCCAAAACATCTGAGGTGCCAAGGTTCGCCATCACTGGCCTAGGCTATAAGAAGATTGACAAGACCCTGAAACTGAGCTGCAGCATAGTGGCCAAGACCATACAGTGGTTTAACAAGACAAGTTCCACTCAGAACAGGCCTGGACATTGTCGACCAAAGAAGTTAAGTGCACATGCTCAGTGCTGCCAGCATTGCTGCAGAGGTTGAAGGGGTGGAGGGTCAGCCTGTCCATGCTCAGACCATACGCCGCACACTGCATCAAATTAGTCTGTATGACTGTCGTCCCAGAACAAAGCCTCTTCTAAAGATGATGCAAACAGTTTGCTAAAGACAATCAGACTAAGGACATGTATTACTGAAACCTTGTTCTGTGGTCTGATGAGACCAAGATAAAATTATTTGGTTCAGATTGTGTCAAGTGTGTGTGGCAGCAACCAGGTGAGGTGTACAAAGACACGTGTGTCTTGCCTACAGTCAAGCATGGTGGTGGGAGTGTCATGGTCTGGGGCTGCATGAGTGCTGCCGACACTGGAGAGCTACAGTTCATTGAGGGAACCATGAATGCCGACATGTACTGTAACATACTGAAGCAGAGCATGATCCTCTCCCTTCAGAGACTGGGCTGCAGGGCAGTATTCATACAGAACAACCCCAAACACACCTCTGATATGACCACTGCCTTGCTAAAGAAGCTGAGAGTAAAGGTGATGGACTGGCCAAGCATGTCTCAAACCTAAACCCTATTGAGTATCTGTGGTGATTCCTAAAAACAGAAGGTGGAGGAGTGCAAGGTCTTTAACATCCACCAGCTCCGTGATGTCATCATGGAGGAGTGGAAGAGGACTCCAGTGGCAACCTGTGAAGCTCTGGTGAACTCCATGCCCAAGAGGGTTAAGGCAGTGCTGGAAAATAATGGTGGCCACCCAAAATATTGACACTTTGGGCCCAATTTGGACATTTTCAGTTAGGGGTGTACTCACTTTTGTTGCCAGTGGTTTAGACATTAATGGCTGTGGTTTTCATTTAACTTATGTATGAAAAATCGGCTATTTCCATATATATTTTTACTGATATGCATGTATATTCAGTTTTTATTCTTTATATTTTTGGTGTTAACCTTTTGTTTCTAATCAACAACCGTGTTGCTGAATAGTGTAAGACCTGTGGGCAACACGGGGCAGCTAGCCTTTGCAATTGTTCATGTGGTTATTTAATTCCCCCACAAGATGGCAGTATGCGCCATTTACTTTAGGTTTGGTAATTGAGCTGAGTCCATGCCTTCCTGGGCCAATGGATACACTTATTACTTAAAGCTTTCACATTTAGGATGGGTTTATCCTATCCAATTTGCTTCTTTGTATAATTTTGCGTCACCTATAGCAGCGCTCCCCCGTTTTGTCAATATTGTATATAAAGCGCTGGCACAGACGTGGGGGCGTACCTCTGATGACGTCACATATGACAAAATGATCATCGGGACGCTACGCACACACGTTCTGCGCATGCGCAATTTGATTCTACGGACCTGTATGGATTTTTTTCTTGCAAGGAACATTTCTGTGTTTACTCCAACTGGAGAACTCTCTCCAAAGTTTTATGTATGCAGTATTGCAGCTTTTTCTATCAATAAAACACCATAAGAGACACTTCCTGTCATTTGCTGCTGTCTGGCTACCATCTGATGTGCACGGATCTTTCCGGAGGGGGGCGCCAGAGTGCCCCATCAGTGGATCCTCGATCCTACTAAGCGTTGTTTGACCTCCCTGAGTAAGGGAGGTCGCATGCTTTCTGATAAGCCTTTTCTCCTAATGAGGTGACTGGTATCACGGTGTCAAGCACTTGGTCTACATTCCATATTGCACTTGAGGTCACTTTCGTTTGATTTCAGCTATATATGAACTTTTTGACATCGGCTTTTGCCTTTTGTGCACTTATATTGCACTTTAGGCACATCTGTGCATTTCTTTGTATGCATTTTTTTGTTTGCTTTATTGCACATTAATCGCATAGCATTGCACATTTTGACATTGTTCCAATCTTTGGCTGTACTGTATGTATAGGGTCATTTTGTGCACAACCTAGCGCTGCACTTTATTATTTGCATTGTTATCTGGTGCCCAATATCTGGGTTACCGTGTACAGCTGCAGGTTATATCTCGCTATTTAAATATCACTTATTTTTTCACCTACAAATAGATATTACTTTACATTTTTTACATTTATTAATGAGTTATTTTGAGGGGACAGCAAATTTACACTCACTACTTAACACTGAAGAAATGACACTTTGCTACAATGTAGTCGCATGAAAAGATATAATAAAATATTTACAAAAATGTGAGGGGTGTACTCACTTTTGTGAGATACTGTAATTATCACTTAAATGCTCCCAATTCCACCACTACTTGCAACTACAGCATGCTGTACAGGCCCAGTCCCCCCCCCCCCCCCCCCCCCGATTTCTCTTCTGCAAAAGGGTCAAAAAAGACACTTAATTGCAGACCTATAGCAGTCCTTACCTTGACAACAAACATTCCCACACTAGATGCAGAAGCACGAAAAGCTCTGCAAGCCCCAGAATAAGGTCTCATATTTTCTCACCCAGACATACTGTATATTCTACACCATGCTTACTTAACGTCAAGGAGACTTGCTAGATTTCAACTTACTCATTCTGCCTTCTACTCAAGTTTAACTCCTCTTATGATGCTTTGTATTATTTATTTTGGGACTGCCCTTTTGTAAATGTATTTTGGCTTCAGACAACTTTATTTATGATCTATTGGCTGTCTTGTCCCCCTTGACCCAAAAACCGTTTTACTAGGAATTACTAGTACTGTATGTGATATTTATACAAATGGAACTCTATGGCCGTCTTTTTACTAATTTGAATGACCTACTAGAATATTGTAATTTAGGTATTCATTGGCTTCAGTCTGCATTTTAATTAAAAATTATGTTGATTAAGGAAATCTGGATCACAAAAAAATCCAATTATATCTGTGTTTACAGAAGTATTATAAACATTGCATTGATGAAAACATGGCAAAAAGAAAGAGTAGGCTTACAAAGCACCTGCGCATATAACTGGGGAGGTCATCATTTTGATCCAATCAGAGCTCTGTTGCTTTGCACAGTGCTGGTAGCCTAACTGTGAACATGCTTATAGTAAGGTAGTGCACAGGGATAACCTCATAAGTGTACTGATGCTTTTCAATATGCATTTGCAAACCTGGGCAGGTACTAGATAGGCCATATTGATTAAAGTGTAAGTAAACCCATCGATTTAACAGTTTAAAAAAAAAAGGCATGCCGGGAATGCTAACTGCACATTGGCTGTGCTCTCAACCAAACAGTCAAACCATCCAATGGCTGGTGTCATAATGGATCACATGTGCAGCACTGTGGCAGTTGAAGATTAAACAGAGGCAAAGATGGCAGCTTCCTTGGCTGAAAACGATAGGGGGGTTTACTTCCACTTTAACTGCAGTGTAGTCTTCATGAAAGTCTAGAATTGGGCGATGCAGTGTAGTTGGAGTTTCTGGATAACAAGGCTGGCTGAATAAATAATATATTTTTTGGAAGGTAAAACCTCATCCTTCAAACTATATACTTCACCTATGTATATAGCCATTTGCCTAAAGCTTAACCCCTTCATGCCTAAGCCTTTTTCTGACACTTGTTGCTTACAAGTTAAAATCCATATTTTTTTTTTTAGAAAATTACTTGGGACCCCCCAAACATTTTATATATTTTTTTTTTTTACCAGAGACTCCATAGAATATGGCAGTCATTGCAATATTGTATGTCACACTGTATTTGCGCAGCAGTCTTAAAAATGCATTTCTTTTGGAAGAAATACACTTTCCTAAATAAAAAAATTAAAAAAAACAGTAAAGGTAGCCAATTTTTTTGGTATAATGTGAAAGATGTTACGCCGAGTAAATAGATACCCAACATGTTATGCTTTAGAATTGCGGACACTCGTGGAATGGTGACAAACTACGATACTTAAAAAATCTCCATAGAGCAGGGAGTTACAGTGGTGGGACAGAAGAGCAGGGGGTTACAGTGGTAGGACAGAAGAGCGGGGAGTTACGGTGGTGGGACGGAAGAGCAGGGAGTTACAGTAGTGGGACAGATGAGCAGGGGGGGTTCCGTGTTGGGGCAGATGAGAAGAGGATTCAGCGGTGGGACAGAAGAGCAGGGGGTACAGGGGTGGTGCAGATGTGCAGGGGTTTACAGTGGTGGGGAAGATGTGCAGGGGTTTACAGTGGTGGGGCAGATGTGCAGGGGGATACAGTGGTGGGGCAGATGTGCAGGGGTTAACAGTGGTGAAACAGATTTGCAGGGGCGGCAGTGATCTGAGGTGTGAAGGTGTATAAATTGGGGCTGATCTGAGGCGTGAGTGCAGGATGTTAATTTCTCACTACTACTCAAGTAGTTTACAGCATTTACTTTATAAAAAAACCTTTTCGTGATTGAGAGAGGGAAGTTGACATTATTTTGTTATAAAATCGTCACTCTCAATTGCTTTGAAAATATTTTTCGGCACACTGTTCTCAAAAGCTTGCCTACCCCTGCTTTAGTGTCTAAGGCAAGTAGTATCTAAGTTCTTTTGACATCATCTATGGAGGTATAACAGGATGTTCCACTGCCCCTTTGAGCCATGTTTTTATGGAATGTTAATAAAACACTTACTACTTCAGTGCAGTTTTGTAACAGCAAGTGGAATGATGGAGCAGGCAGGACTAGGGTTTGAAGTGGAAAATAACTTGTCACTTTGGATTGTTTAACTCTGCTGTTGTCACAGTTCGCTGTCACCAAAACCAACCCCCACAGCTGTTCATGTTGCAGCGAAGTCTCAGCAGAATCACTATACTGTTTCCCATGGTTGGTTCCTGTTTAATTGTGCAACCACTTCAGAATACAATGGAAACTTGTCCTAAGTTTTTCTCCAGTTCACGTGTTTAGACGCTTTTTTTTGGTTTTTGGCAGGATGTACTGCCAGAAACTTCCTCGTGTCCAGGAAAGCTAAGTAAGCCCGCTCTGTGCATGTGGGGGTTATATGAGCAAAGACCTCTTTGAGTGTCTGTTCCCGGGCTCCTGTACCCATTATCTTTGTTTCGGTTTGGATATTTCGTTTATGACCTCTACCTGTTTTTGAATGATCCTAGTTATCTGCCTGCACTGATCTTTTGCCTGTTTCTGAATAATCCTTGTTATCAGCCTGCCCTTACCATTTGCCTTATTGACCATGACCTTGCCTGCTGATTTTATACCACACTTTGTTTCTGCCTGCTGTCAACTGTTTCCACTCCAGGTGTAGCCAAGGGCCACAACCTGGGAGCCATCTGCAGCAAACTCAACAAGAGGGTGTTCTGGTAAACACCAGGCCGTTCTTTAGACTCTGAATCTTGGAATTACATTCACCAGTCAACACAGGGGGCCCACTGTCTCTGTGACAGCTGTGTTATGTCAAATGCACTAATTAAAACCTCTAAATTCATATATAAATTCTTCGTTTGTGATAAATCTTAGGGTTTGTTAGGATAAAAATATATTTAGAGAAAATTTTGAAAAACGTGTAAATTCTTTTATTTACCTGTTTCTTTCCAATCAAAATAAAATGTATTTTTATATATACTGTACATACATATACAGTGTATTTATGCAAATATGTTTACAAATGGAAAAGCCGCAGGTCAGGAAGTTGGTGATGATGAATATGCCTTGGAAGAAAGGGGTTAATGTACAAAATTAGAGCATGTTAAATCTGTCCTTCTCTGTGTTTAGTTAGCTCTAAAAAGTGCACCTTGAAAAGTTGTTACTTTCTGTAATGTAGCATAAGGCAATTTGTTATGTTGAACATCTAATTTTTCATTGTTATTCCACTGGGGCCATACAAAGTCTCATTCAGATTCTCAGCGACGATATAGTATTAATTGGCATTCATATCAGGTATCTGTACACGTCACTCCACATAACCTGTGCACTAGCAAACTATTTGAGGCTATGCAGTTTCCTTTTAGAGTTGTAATCCTTTTATTATTTTTATCTTCTAGACAAGTCTTGGCGTCAGACTGTGAGCTGTAAAGAGCAAAGTAAACCGATTGTAAAATGATCAGTTCAAAATCCATCTTCAAATTTCATATCTAATAATAATTTGTCATGTTTGAAGACAGCCCAGATTCATAAAATATAGGTGCTACGCTTTTAGTAGAATATCTCTCCCTAGCTATCCCCTTCCTTGGTCTATACTAAGTTTTCGGTGGCCTAGTGATTCTCAAAATCAGTCCTTAAAGAGGAGTTCACTGCTGACTTTTAATATTAAAACAGGTACCTGCTCAACCCCCCCCCCCCTAAAGGATACCAAATGTGTCACCGGAGGGGGAGAGGACCCCCCCCCCCAAAGGTGCCAAATGTGGCACCGTAGGGGGAGAGGAGTCAGATAATAGGAGCTTCCACTTTTGGGTGTAACACCGTTTTAAGTGCTCCCAACAGGTCATATTTTGGGGATTTCCATTAGGCCCTTTTTACACATACTGTAGTAACCTGCGTTTTATACTGCATTGGATGAATGTATGTCACTGCTTGTATACACAAAAACATTTGTCCTGTTCACTCTGCATCACATACTGAAAGTGTGTTCAGTGAGCTACAATAAAATGCATACACGCTGCATTTTATCGCAGCGTACAGGAAGGTATTGCATGGCACTGCACAGCAACGCAATACACCACGCTGCTCTGAAGTGACATGAATGAAGTGTCACTTTGTATAAAATTTACACAAAAAAAAGAGAACTGTGAGATGCGCTGAAATGCACATCACCTCCTACCACCGGCTCACTGTAGTTGGAATGAGCAGCTGCCCGCACACTAAATGGCAGCGGTTTACTGTGCGGGCAGTGCAAATGGGCTCTCAGATAAAATAGCTGTTATACGGTAGGTATAGAAAAGAATCACCCCCCAAGACACCTAGTTCTAACAGTGCTTTATACAGTAGCTCACAAAAGTGAGTAAGTACACCCTTCACATTTTTGTAAATATTTTATTATATCTTTTCATGTGACAACACTGAATAAATGACACTTTGGTACAATTTAAAGTAGTGAGTGTACAGCTTGTATAACAGTGTAAATGTGCTGTCCCCTCAAAATAACAACACACAGCCATTAATATCTAAATCGCTGGAAACAAAAGTGAGTACACCCCAAATGTCCAAGTTGGGCCCAATTGGCCATTTTCCCTCCCCGGTGTCACGTGACTCGTTAGTGTTACAAGGTCTCAGGTGTGAATGGGGAGCAGGTGTGTTAAATTTGGTGTTATCACTCTCTCTCTCTCTCATACTGGTCACTGGAAGTTCAACATGGCGCCTCATGGCAAAGAATTCTCTGAGGATCTGAGAAAAAGAATTGTTGCTCTATATAAAGATGGCCTAGGCTATAAGAAGATTGCCAAGACACTGAAACTGAGCTGCAGCACGGTGGCCAAGACCATACAGCGTTTTAACAGGACAGGTTACACTCAGAACAGGCCTCGCCATGGTTGACCAAAGATGTTGAGTGCACGTGCTCAGCGTCCTATCCAGAGGTTGTCTTTGGGAAATAGATGTATAAGTGCTGTCAGCATTGCTGTAGAGGTTGAAGGGGTGGGGGGTCAGCCTGTCAGCCTGTCAGTGCTCAGACCATACGCCATACACTGTATCAAATTAGTCTGCATGGCTGTCGTCACAGATGGAAGCCTCTTCTAACGATGATATAAAAAGGCTGCAAACAGCTTGCTGAAGACAAGCAGACTAAGAACATGGATTACTGGAACCATGTCCTGTTGTCTGATGAGACCAAGATAAACTTATTTGGTTCAGATGGTGTCAAGTGTGTGTGGCGGCAACCAGGTGAGGAGTACAAAGAGAAGTGTGTCTTGTCTACAGTCAAGCATGGTGGTGGGAGTGTCATGGTCTGGGGCTGCATGAGTGCTGCCAGCACTGGGGAGCTACAGTTCATTGAGGGAACCATGAATGCCAACATGTACTGTGACATACTGAAGCATCAAATGATCCATTCCCTTCAGAGACTGAGCCGCAGGGCAGTGTTCTGACATGGTAACGACCCCAAACACACCTCCAAGACGACCACTGCCTTGCTAAAGAAGCTGAGGGTAAAGGTGATGGACTGGCCAAGCATCTCTCCAGACCTAAACACTATTGAGCATCTGTGAGGCATTCTCAAACGGAAGGTGGAGGAGCGCAAGGTCTCTAACATCCACCATCTCCATGATGTCGTCATGGAGGAGTGGTAGAGGACTCCAGCAGCAACCTGTGAAGCTCTGGTGAACTTCATGCCCAAGAGGGTTAAGGAAGTGCTGGAAAATAATGGTTGCCACACAAAATATTGACACTTTGGACCCAATTTGGATGTTTTCACTTAGGGTTGTATTCACTTTTGTTGCCAGCGGTTTAGACATTATTGGCTGTGTGTTGAGTTATTTTGAGGGAACAGCAAGCTTACACTGTTATACAAGCTGTACACTCACTACTTTACTACTTTGTAGCAAAGTGTCATTTTCGAAGTTTGGCGCCATTCCTTGAGTGTGCGCAATTTTAAAGCATGACATGTTGGGTATCTATTTACTCGGCATAACATCATCTTTCACATTATACAAAAAATTGGGCTAACTTTACTGTTTTGTTCTTTTTTAATTCATGAAACATTTTTTGCGACATAAAAAGTTACTACGACCACCATTTTATTCCCTAGGGTGTCTGCTAAAAAAAAAAAAATGTATATTATATAAAAGCCTTCTGTGTGTAGCAGCCCCCCTAATACTTTCCTGAGCCCCATCTCTATCCAGCCACGGCCGTCCTGATTGGCTGAGCCACAGCAGCGGTGCCATTGGCTCCCGATGCTGTCAATCAATGTCAGTTAGCCAATCGGGAAAGAGAGAGGGGGTGGGGCCAAATGGCAGCTCCATGTCTAAATGGACACACAGAGCTGCAGCTTGGCTCAGGTGCCCCCATAGCAAGCTGCTTACTGTGGTGGCACTCCACAGGAGGAAAGGGCCATGAGCACCAAAGAGGCACCCAAGTAAGGCCGGCTTCACACTGGGGCGGTGCGGGCGGCGACGGTAAAGCAGCGCTATATTTAGCGCTGCTTTACCATCGTTTTACCCGCGGTATGCGGCCGCTAGCGGGGTGGTTTTAACCCCCGCTAGCGGCCGAAAAAGGGTTAAAAACCTCTGCAAAGCGCCGCTGCAGCGGCGCTTTGCGGCGGTATCCCCGCGGTCTCCCATTGATTTCAATGGGTAGGAGCGGTATAGGAGCGGTGAATACACCGCTCCTTCACCGCTCCAAAGATGCTGCTAGCAGGACTTTTTTTACCGTCCTGCTAGCGCACCGCTCCAGTGTGAAAGCCCTCGGGCTTTCACACTGGAGACACAGCAACAGCTGTTTCGGGTCGGTTTGCAGGCGCTATTTTTAGCGCAATAGCGCCTGCAAACCGCCCCAGTGTGAAAGCAGCCTTAAGGAGGATTCTGGCTGCCCCTTCACATTAAACTTTTCTTCAATGACTATATATTACAACACAATTTTCAGATAACACTCCCTGTCTTTTTATGCATTCCTAAACGGACTGAACAATTGTATTTGGCTATTATCCAGAATAAGGAATTATTACTAAAGTCTTGAAGTAAAGATAACACAAGATCATCTTTGTCTATAGTTCCAGCTGAACACAAACATATATCTTTGCTTCTTTGTCAAAAGAATTTTAATTACAATTTACTTTGATAGAAAGAGTGGGCTCTTCAGTATCTGCATTAGTAAATAATTTCAGTTGAGTGTGCCCATTTGACAAACACGCATTCTTTAACATTAAGCTTACAAAGGATTAGGCTATTTTCGATAATTAACATACAACAGACAGTGTTTGTGAGGAGACACACAGTGTGATAACATCTTATAATTTGTAGCCAGAAAAACAAGACAGGAAGTATGATTACTGTTATTAACTCATTGTAAAAGCAGCTTAAATCAAAGCTACATGCAAAATGATTACTATGAATTGCATAATATCAACAGGAATTAAGAGATTTTCCATCAAAATTCCACATCTGAATAATTTATTCTGGACCCCAAAGAGAACAAGTAAAGGCTTATATGCTGTTTTAGACAACAAGGCCGTATCTCTTATGTTCACAAATATCTTAATTATATCCTCAGCCAAATCTATTCATGAAATCCTGCTTGGGGTATTAATTTTAAGATTGGATATATCACTGCAAACTCATAATTGGTGCCACATTCGCGTTTCAAAACAGTTTTCTTGTTCAATGCATTGTTATTATTACAACCGTTCACACTTAAAGCACCATTGAAATTGCGCTACTACATCACAATTTCAGAGCCGTCGGTCTGTGCGACATCTGTGCGACTTCATGCACAGATGTCTATGCAAGTGGCACATGAAATCGCCAAAAATAGTGCAGGAACCTTTTTCAAATCGGTAAAAGTCTTATGCCGCGTACACACGAAGAGACTATCCCGCGGGATTATCCGCTGGACCGAAGTCGAGCGGATAATCCCCTCGTGTGTGGGCGCCGGCGGACTTTTTTTGGCCAAAGTACGGCGGACTAAAGTTTTAAGTTTTGTTTTAAAATTATCCGCTGGACTTGGCAGTCCAGCGGACAATCCGGCCGTGTGTAGTATGGTCCGGCGGACCAAAAAGGACGCATGCTCAGTAGCAAGTATTTTTCTAGTATTTTTAGTTTTCTAGTCCCGTCGTACGTGCTGTACGTCATCGCGTGAACCGTCTGACTTTTTGCGTGATCGTGTGTGGTCAAGTCCGTTCGCTTTTTAGTCCAGCGGACCCAGCTGGAAAGTCCAGCGGATTGTCCGCTGGACTTAGGTCCGCCGGGAAAAGTCCCTTCGTGTGTACGCGGCATTAGTCGCACCAATTTGACCTGCTTCATAGTGCAACTTGTCATGCGATTTTAAAGTGTCAAATCGCATGACACGTCCCATCAGTGAACAGGGGGCTTAAAGTTTTACAGCACAAAATAAGAAATGTAAACAAATTTGTGTACATTTAAGGCTACTTTCACACGGAGGCAGTTTTCAGGCGTTTTAGCCTGTAAACTGCCTCTCATGCCTCCCCAGTGTGAAAGCCTGAGTGCTTACGGGACGGAAAAAAAAAGTCCTGCAAGCAACATCTTTGGGGCGGTGTAGGAGCTCTGTATACAGGGCTCCTACACCGCCCCTGCCCATTGGAATGAATGGGCAGCGCTTCCAAAATGCCTGAAAAGCGATTCGGAAGCGCCGCAACATGGGCACTTTTAACCCCTTCTTAATCCCTTTTTGGGGGTTAAAAGCGCCCCACTAGCGGCCAAAAAGCGCTGCTTAAACAGCGGTAAATCGCTGCTAAAACGAACGAACCTGCCGCCCCAGTATTTAACCACTCAACCTCCAGAAGGTTTTACCCCTTTGTGACCAGGGCATTTTTTTCGCTATTTGGCACTGTGCTACTTTGCTGGCAATTGTTCGCACTGTACGCCAAATTAAATTTATATAAATTTTTTTATTCACACAAATAAAGCTTTCTTTTGGTGCTATTTGATCACCACTCGGTTTTGTATTTTTTACTATATAAATGAAAGAAGATCGAAAATTTTAAAAAACAAACCAACCATATTTTCTACTTTTGTGTTTTGAAGAAATTTGATTTTATTGGTTATTTTTTATAAGTTTAGGCCAAATTGTATTCTGCTATATTGCATTTTATTAAACAAAAAATCCCAGTAAGTGTATATTAATTAATTTGTGTACAAACTATGGTATATATACACGCAGCTATAGACGTTATGCTAGTAATGGCCGTGATCAGCAACTCATACTTATACAACTTAAACTTATACTGCGATAGTGTAGCAATCCGGTGTCTTGCCATCCCCTGGCGGATTGGTTCCTCTCTGTACTGCGCAGGCGCAAAGCTTGCGCAGTAGGAACGACTAGGCATCTTCCGGAAATTGACGAACCTAAACAGATGCGAGTGAACTGTACACCGTGCACGCTCCCGATGATCGCGCTAATAATTATACACATATAAAAAAAATATATATAAAAACACATAACCCTTTTTGCATTTTTCTCCCATACATTAAATCATTTTTTTGTGAGTTCTTGTGATGAGTATGCTGGGATTTACAGTCCCCTCAGCAGTCGGAGCACCACTCGGGTGATTTATTTATGAGCAGTATGGGAAATGTCATTACATCCTATAGGAATATTAATTAATAAAATTACATTAAATATATAATTATAGTCTTTGATGGAAAATCTTTTTGTATATTATTGGACGAATATCTATATATCTCTATGACACACACATGTATATTGCAGATAACACATTGATGCAGTGTACACATGACACCCCCCCTTAGATAATAATAGACCCGCCCCTTAGACTCCCCTTGCAGAGTAGCGCGAGCATCGGGAGCGTGCGGCATCGTCTCGTACACTGCCTGCGTGTGCGCGGTGTACACTTCACTCGCATCTGTTTAGGTTCGGCAATTTTCGGAAATTTCGCTGCGCATGCGCAGTACAGATCTGCACTAATCCGCCAAGGGGCACCATCTCGGCAGAACACCGGCTCTAACAGACACTGGCTGGGAGGAAAACTAACTGACACTGACGTTGCTAGTGACACTAATACAGCAATCCGTGATAATATTGTAAACTGTACACTAATGACACTGGCTGGGAAGGGGTTAACATCTAGGGGCAATAACAGGGTTAACTGTGTGCCTAACAAGTGTAATGTGTGCTGCTTTTACTCACCGATCTGGCTACTTTTCTCCATGAACTCAGTTGATTACAGGGAGAAGAAATGGCCAGATCGCTGTGTGTGTACAGAGTTCTATGCCTTTGTTAACACTAAACTCGGTGCTGTGATTGGCCACAGCTGAGCAGCAGGTATAGAGCCAAAATCATTGGCTGAAACCTGCTGACAAACTCGTGCAGGGGGCGTGTGTATACGCACCCAGAAACAGGCGGTAACCTACAGGAACCTTGTCGCCTAGCCTGTAGCTGCCGCTCGCTCGCAGTAAATGTACTGCAAGCCGGTGACAATTGGTTAAATATGATTTCTTTCTTTCTAGGTTAACGCTCAACCTTTCTAAGAAAGGTGAGTATGGGAACATCAATAGTGGATTAAACTGAGGAGTTAAACCTGGGAAGCTCTGGTGAACTCCATGCCCAAGAGGGTTAAGGCAGTGCTGGAAAATAATGGTGGCCACACAAAATATTGACACTTTGGACATTTTCACTTAAGGGTTGTGATATTGGGGGATGTCTAGCTCAATGGTAGATGCATTTTTAGTGAGTTCACAGCCAACAGGAACTTCAGTTTAAGGATGTGATAGCCCACTTTTATTGAAAGTAACAAAAATGAAAGTTCATACATGCATGGGTTGCCTACACAGGGGTTCTTTTTCCAAAAATTACAACACAAACAAAAATGCCAAAACACCTGGCTCTCAAGGCTCACTCAGCCTTGGTCACAGTACAAAGCTTCGCAGGCTCTATCCTGGCCTCTAGGAAGGGGTTCTCCTGACACTCCAGGCTTTCACACTCCTCCAAGACTCACAGTCCCCAGGACTCTCTCTTCCAGTTGTCTCAGCTATGGTCTCCCTGACTCTCTCAGCTGGCCCAACTCTCTGTCCACTGACCTGAAACCTCTCCCACATGGAGTGCTGTCTCAAGGATATTGCCTGGGTTCTTAAATGGTAGCACACCTCCCTCCTGTCTGCAGCAACTGCTCCCACAGCAACTCTCCTGAGCTATGCTCAGATCTGCCGTATGAGTGTGCACCTGGACACACACACAACCTGCAGAACTTCTGGAAAGGAAAGCCCGGACACAAGACTGAAGACTCCATCCCTCCCAATGCTCTTTGAAGTCTTCAAGTTTCCATCCCCAATCCAGACTTACAATATCCAGAGAAGACTTAAAGCATAGTTTTCTCTGCTCACTAATCTACTGCTGGAACTTCTCAAACTGCCTCTTTGAGATTTCTGTGTCCATTTTACACTAATTTTCACAGAGACAGAGGCTCTCACTCTCACAGGGTGTACTCACTTTTGTTACCAGTTGTTTAGACATTAATGGCTGTGTGTTGAGTTATTTTGAGATGACTGCAAATTTACACTGTTATACAAGCCGTACACTCACTACTTTACATTGTAGCAAAGTGTAATTTCTTCAGTGTTGTCACATGAAAAGATATAATAAAATATTTACAAAAATGTGAGGGGTGCACTGACTTTTGGGAGATACTGTGTGTATATGTATATTCACTTTCTTTCTCTCAATTATATCTGTTTGTTTATATATATATACTTTTGTGAGATACTGTTTAGTGTGTGTGTGTGTGGGTATAAATATATATATATCAAAACAGAAATAACCAAACAAAATATATATATACATAATATATATATATAGTTTTTAAAGGGTTTTACCAACCTTTTGGCTCCTCACAAACCATCCCTGTTTGTGTGTCCCAGGCAGAGAGCAAAGGCTGTTTCCCTTTCTTTCTCTCAATTATATCTCTTTGTTTATATATATATATATGTACAGTATACACTATATTACCAAAAGTATTGGGACACCTGCCTTTACACGGTCATGAACTTTAATGGCATCCCTTTCTTATTCCGTAGGGTTCAATATTGAGTTGGCCCACCCTTTTCAGCTATAACAGCTTCAACTCCTCTGTGAAGGCTGTCCACATGGTTTAGGAGTGTGTCTATGGGAATGTTTGACCATTCCTCCAGAGTCGCATTTGTGAAGTCAGGCACTGATGTTCAACTAACTTTCCGGCATCTAGGAAAAACTTAAATAATTAGTATACTGGATTAATCTCTAACTGTAGAAAAAGCCCTAAACCCAATAGAGGGCATTTAAATACATAATTCAATGAATATTTATGCAATGAATTTTTAAAATAATAATGACAATGACCATAGCATACAAATGTTATCCTGGGCACTGCTTCAGATGTAACCTATTTTTTTTGCTGGTAGCCAGTAGAGAGCTAATTATCTCAATTAACTTATTATAAAGCAATTGTAATTATTATTATGGCTTTCAGCATACCGTATTTATTGGCGTATAACACGCACCCCAAGTTTAGGAGGGAATTTAAAAGAAAAAAAACTTTTAGAAGGGAAGTTTAAAGAAAAAAAAACTTGCATTTCAAATGCCCATTAATGCAGCCTTGTCAGTGTCATTTGCAGCCTTGCATTGCAGCCTGATCAGTCATTTGCAGCCTTGTCAGTAATTTGCAGCCTTCCATTGCAGCATTTGCAGCCTTCCATTGCAGCCTTGTCAGTCATTTGCAGCCTTCCATTTCAGCATTTGCAGCCTTCCATTGCAGCCTTGTCAGTCATTTGCAGCCTTCCATTGCAGCATTTGCAGCCTTCCATTGCAGCCTTGTCAGTCATTTGCAGCCTTTCATTGCAGCCTTTTCATTCATTTGCAGCCTTTTCAGTTTCATTTGCAGCCTTGTCAGTGTCTTTTCGTTTAAAAATGGCGCCGCCGAGATACAGAGCGGATGTCCTGTGTATCTCGGCGGCGCTCGGTAGTTCTCGGCCGTTCTTGGCGGCTTTCGGGTATTTTCGGCTATCTTCGGCCGTTCTCGGCTATTTTCGCTATTTTTGGCTTTTTGAAATTTTTGGCTTCAAGTGAATGCCTTTAATGTCTACAGACATACCTGTATGGCTTACAAAGTTTTTGTATCTAGATTTCTGTACATAGATTCTTAAAACCGTTAAAATAGAATTGCGGACTAAAACCATCTAAGCTTAAAAATGCGCTCACCCCCTTGTTAACACCAATACTAACTATCCTGTAGTAGAAAGATGTGTATACTTAACTATTCTCAGGGTGCTCCAGTTCAGTCACGTAATCTCCCCTGTGTAAACCAGCACCAGCTACAGGGGAGAGGAGAGAGCGCTGAAACAATGGCTGGAGTGCCTGAGCGGTGACATCACCCATAGACTTACTATTGGCCTTTCATTGTTGGCACACCCACCCAGTGGCGTGGCGCGGGTTGTCAGCACCTGGGGCAAGGCAAGTAATTTGCGCCCCCTAACCTGCAGACTTTAGCACTCCCCGAGTCCCTTCAAATACAATAGTACTGACCTACATGATTCCTATACTGACCACTACACTAACCTACTTGATTTCAACACTGACCAACCTGATTCCTTTACTGACCATTACACACTACACTCACCAACCTGATTCCTTTACTGACCATTACACACTACACTGACCACTATACTATACTGTCCACTACACTGAGAACTACACTGACCACTAAACTGTCCACTATACTACTCTGACCACTATACTATACTGACCACTATACTGTCCACTACACTATACTGTCCACTACACTATACTGTCCACTACACTATACTGTGCACTACACTATACTGACCACTACAATGTGCACTATACTGTCCACACCAATACACTGACCACTACACTATACTGTCCACTACACTGACCACTATACTGTCCACTATACTACATTGTCCACTACACTGACCACTATACTGTCCACTATACTACACTGACCACTATACTATACTGTCCACTACACTGACCAATATACTGTCCACTACACTGACCACTATACTGTCCACTACATTATACTTACGACTATACTGACCACTACACTGTCCACTATACTGTCCACTACACTACACTGCCCACACTACACTGACCACTACACTACACTGACCACTACACTATACTGACCACTATACTGACCATTACACTGACCACTATACTGTCCTGCCTACAGTCTTGTTATGATGACACTACATATACGGCGCCCCTCTCCCCCCCAGTCCGTGTCCATCCATTCCTCACCTTCTTCTTCATGTCCTGCATCGGTCCGGACTCCGGAGAATAGGAGGAGGAGAAGACAGCGGGCCCGGCAGCTCACACTTTCCAGTGCTTGTCTCCCCCTTTCTCCGGCCACCATGTTCACTATTTCCCGGCGCACTGTGATTGGGCGTATGGGAGTCATGTGCGGAGGCGGGACTTCAGGAGCAACCGCGATCACGGACAGGCCTGCCCCACATGACCCCCATACGCCCAATCACAGGGTGCCGGACACTGAACATGGTGGCCGGAGCGCGGGGGACACAGGAAATTCAAATTAGGTGGAGCCAGCCAGTAGTAACACTACTGGCACTAATTTTTTCCCCCCTAAATGTTGCGCCTGGGGCCACGGCACCCCCTGCACCCTCCACGATACACCACTGCTCCCACCTCTCCCCTGAAGCTGCTGCTAGCTGAGTGAAAAGCCGATCACATGAGAGACTGTAGTGCCCTGAGAATAGGTACAACTGTAAGTATATGCTTCTTTCCTCTGCAGGGTAGTTAGTGTAGGTGTTAGAAGGGGGATGGGAGCAGTTTTAGGATTATATGGTTTTAGCCCAAAATTTTACTTTATGTTGTAGTAAAACAAATTTGTTATTATGGGAGTTAATAAATCATGTGGTATATTGTTTTTCCATGTTCAATTCACCATTTATTTTAACCTCTTCCTGCCTACGCTATAGCCGAAAGACGGCTACAGAGTGGGCCTAAATTTCCGTGAGGGTGTCCATGTTTGTCCTCCCTTTGTGATTAGCGAGACTCGGCTGATTATAGATCAGAGTAAGGGGCCGATCCCGACCCCTTACCATGTGATCAGCTGTCAGCCAATAGCTGGTAATTGGCTATTTTTTTCTTCGTGCTGACAGTGTGAGGAGAAAAAAATTGCCTATCACCAGCATCTGTCAGAGGGACATTGGTCCCGATCACGGAGAGCCACTGCTGCCTCATTTGTGCCCACCAGTGCCACCTACCAGTGCAAATCAGGGCCGTCTACCAGTGCCCATTAGTGCCACCTCATCAGTGCCCATTAGTGCCGCCTTATCAGTGCAGCCTATCAGTGCACATTAATGAAGGAGAAATATTACCTGTTGCAAAACTTTATAACTATGCAAACTTTTTTTTTTTTCAAAAATTTGTCTTTTTTGTTTAGCAAAAAATAAAAACCACAGTAGTGATTAAATACCACCAAAATAAAGCTCTATTTGTGTATTTGCGCAATTGTCATTCAAATTGTGACAGCCCTGAAAGCTGCAAATTGGCCTGGGCAGGAAGGGGGTTTAACCACTTGCCGACCGGTGCACGACGATGTACGTCGACAGAATGGCACGGACAGGCATAAGGGCGCACAGGTACGTCCCCTTTAAGATGCCGCCGTGCCATCGGGCGTGTCGCGCCGGTCGGGACCCCCATGAGGCCGGTCGCGGGTCCCGTGGACTCGATCGCAGCGGGGATACCCGCAATCGTCTCACGGGAAGGCTGAACGGAGAGATGCGGAAATAAACAGCATCTCCCCGTTCTGCCTAGCAACTAGTGATGCCGATCTCTGCTCCCTGTGATTGGAGCAGAGATCAGCATTCACTAGCTGACAGCCACGCCCCCCCCACAGTAAGAAACACACCTCTAGGCACACCTAACTCCTACACTGCCACCTAGTGGTTAACCCCTTCACTGCCAGTGTCATTTACACAGGAATCAATGCATTTAAATAGCATTGATTGCTGTATAAATGACAGTGGTCCCAAAAATGTGTCAAAAATGTCTGATGTGTCCTCCATAATGTCGCAGTCACAATAAAAATCGCTGATCACCGCCATTACTAGTAAAAAATAAATCATTAATAAAAATGCTATAAAACTATCCCCTATCTTGTAAACACTATAACTTCTGCGTAAACCAATCAATAATCGCTTTTTGCGATTTTTTTACCAAAAATATGTAGAAGAATACGTATCGGCCTAAACTGAGGAAAAAAAAAAAAAAATTTTATATATTTTTGGGGGATATTTATTATAGCAAAAAATAAAAAAGAATGTGTTTTTTTCAAAATTGTCGCACTTTTTTGTTTATAGCGCAAAAAATAAAAACCGCAGGGGCGATCAAATACCACCAAAAGAAAGCTCTATTTGTGGGAAAAAAGGACGCCAATTTTGTTTGGGAGCCACGTCGCACGACCGCGCAATTGTCAGTTAAAGCGACGCAGTGCCGAATCGTAAAATGGGGCCTGGTCCTTTGGCTGCAAATTGGTCCGGTCTGAAAGTGGTTAAGATGCCAGTAGGCAAGTGGTTAAGATGCATATTTTATCTACTCAACAACATTCTAATAGTTTATAGTACATTCATGGTACAACAATAACTTTAAAAATCTAGCAAAGCCTTATGATCCTGAAAAGTATTTTAACAGATCATCTTTTATTATATTTTACTTATACAGTGCCTTGAAAAAGTATTCATACCCCTTGACATTTTCCACAATTTGTCATGTTACAACCAAAAATGTAAATGTATTTTATTCTAATTTTATATGATAGGCCAACACAAAGTGGCACATAATTGTGAAGTAGAAGGAAAATCATAAAAACATTTTTTACAAATGAATATCTGAAAAGTGTGGCGTGCATTTGTATTCAACCCCCTTTACTCTAATACCCCTAACTAAAATCCAGTGGAACCAATTGCCTTCAGAAGTCACCTAATTTGTAAATGGAGTCCACCTGTGTGTAATTTAATCTCAGTATAAATACAGCTATTCTGCGATGCCCTCAGAGGTTTGTTAGAGAACCTTAGTAAACAAACAGTATAATGAAGGCCAAAGAACACACAAGACAGGTCAAGGATAAAGTTGTGGAGAGGTTTAAAGCAGGGTTAGGTTATACAAGAATATCCCAAGCTTTGAACATCTTACGGAGCACTGTTTAATCCATCATCTGAAAATGTAAAGAGTATGGCACAACTGCAAACCTAACAAGACATGGTCCTCCACCTAAACTGACAGGCCGGGCAAGATGAGCATTAATCAAAGAAGCAGCCAAGAGGCCCATGGGTACTCTGGAGGTGCTGCAGAGATCCACAGCACAGGTGGTAGAATCTGTCCACAGGACAACTATTATCCGTGCACTCCACAAATCTGGCCTTTATGGAAGAGTGTCAAGAAGAAAGCCATTGTTGAAAGAAAGCCATAAGTAGTCCCATTGGCAGTTTGTGAGAAGCCATGTGGGGGACACAGCAAACATGTGGAAGATGGTGATCTGGTCCGATGAGACCAAAATGTAACTTTTTGACCTAAAAGCAAAACGCTCTGTGTCATGTACCTTGTGGCAGAGCCTGACATGTAAAGGGAGACCTCTTGTAATAGCCCCGGCTCAAGGACCACTTGTGTTGCGACAGTGACTACGAGAGTGTGGTGAGGTAAGAGTGCCTGCCAGATCTTCTTCTTCTGTTGGTCACAGAGGTGTGTGGCAGCTGTGTCACCAGAGTTGGGCTGGAAAGCTGAAGCAGCAGATTACAGCAAGAACAGTGGATGCAGTCACACAGCGGATGGAGAACCGTTGTCACCAGGCACCATGCAGAGCAGGACAGATAGATAACTGCAGGAAGGGTCAGACAAGCCAGGTCAGCAAGGGATAATCAGAAAACAGATAAACAGAAATGAGCATAAACGGCGGGCAGAGAATGGTCAAGGTACAGGCAGAGGTTGGCAACAGGATATCGGGCATATGAGAGATATAACAAAGTCTTAAGGCAAGCCGAGGTCAGGATAAGCCGGGTCAAACACAGGAATCAAGCAGAGATCACAAGAACAGGTACACGGGTAATGCTGCAGATCAGACAGCAAAGCACTAGTGCAACTGCTGCACTTTATATAGGCCATTTGGCACCAGTGTTAATTGGCTAACACGCATGCGCACAGACGGTCACATTTGCTCACATGCGTATAGGCGTTCGCCTATGCCCAGCAAGACAGGCATCTGCATGAACGCGCCTGCACATTGACCTTTGCCTTGGAGCTTCAGCCGTGCTATGGCCAAGCTGGGCAGAGGTTCACCTTCCAGCAGAACATCGACCCTAAGCATACAGCCAGAGCTGCAATGGAATGGTTTAGATCAAAGCATATTCATGTGATAGAATGGCCCAGTCAAGTCCAGACCTAAATCCAATTGAGAATCTGTGGCAAGATTTGAAAATGTGCAAAGCTGGTTGAGACATGCCCAAAAAGACTTGCAGCTATAATTGCAGTGAAAGGTGGTTCTACAAAGTAATGACTCAGGGGGGCTGAATACAAATGCACCCCAATCTTTTCACATATTTATTTTATTTGTAAACAATTTTGAAAAACATTTATTATTTTCCTTTCACTTCACAATTATGTGCCACTTTGTGTTGGTCTGTCACATAACATCCCAATAATATACATTTACGTTTTTGGTTGTGATGACAAAATGTGGAAAATGTGAAGGTATTATAAACCTCCTTTATTATAAATTAAATGGGGAAAAATGGGAAATTCTCATTTAGCTTTGATGTGCAGTTGGCTTATAAATATTCATTATTTATATCTTAATAGAGATAGTTTGAAAGCTTACCAAAGGAAGGTTATAGGAAGCTCTGGGGTAGCTTCCACACTAAATCCTCTACAGTTTTGTGGTTGGAAAGGTCTGCCTTAATCAAAAGGCTGCATTTGAAAGTTCTTTTGTTGCACCTGAAAAATAAAACACTAACAAAAAGATTTATAAACCCTTAGAAATGGATTTCTATACAAATTTAAAGTGGTTGTAAAGTCAGAAGGTTTTTTATCTTAACCTGTTGCCGACCAGCCGCCTCCATTATATGGCGGCAGGTTGATACAGCCGTGCCAACCGCCATAGGTGTACTTCGACAGCTTTAAGAGCTGTGAGAGATTCCGGAGCCGATGTGCGTGGCCGGCGGCGGAATTCTCCGTCGACCACCCATGATAGCTCCACAAAGAGCCGGAACAGGGATCTGTCATTGTAAACAGATTACCGTTCTGACAAGGGAGGAGAGAGAGATCTGCTGTTCCTAGTGATCAAGAACTGCGATCTCTCCACTCCTCCAGTCAGTCCCACCCCCCCCCCCCACAATTAGAAACACATCTCAGGGAACACATTTAACCCCTTGCTTGCCCCCTACTGTTAACCCCCTCCCTGCCAGTGACATTTACACAGTAATCAGTGCATTTTTATAGAACTGATAGCTGTATAAATGTCAATGGCCCCAAAAAAGTGTCAAAAGTGTCCGATCTGTCCGCCGCAATGTCGCAGTCCCGCTAAAAAATCGCTGATCACCGCCATTACTAATAAAAAAAATTTTTTATAATAAAAATGCCATAAATATATCCCCTTTTTTGTAGACGCTATAACTTTTGCATAAACCAATCAATATATGCTTTTTGCATTTTTTTTTTTTTTTTTTTTTTTTAATTGGGGATATTTATTATAGCAAAAAGTAAAACACTTTTTTTATTTTTTTAAATTGTCTTTCTTTTTTTGTTTATAAAGCAACAAAATAAAAACCGCAGAGGTGCTCAAATACCACCAAAAGAAAGCTCTATTTGTGGGAAAAAAAGGACATACATTTTGTTTGTGTACAACGTCGCATGACCACGAAATTGTCAGTTAAAGCGATGCAGTGCCATATCGCAAAAGTGGGGCCGAAGTGGTTAATGCATTCTATGCATTAAGATAAAAAGCCTTCTGTGTGCATCAGCCACCCCAGCAACCCCTATCACTTACCTGAGCCCCATGTTCACGAGTCCCTTGACCGTTCGGGACTCTCCCTCCTAATTGTCTGAGACACAGCAGCGGTGCCATTGGCTCCCACTGCTGACAATCAAACTCAGTTGGCCAATCAGGAGAGAGAGGGGCCGGGACCACAGCTCCGTGTCTGAATGGATACACGTAGCTGCAGCTTGGCTCAGTTGCTCCCATAGCAAGCTTCTTGCTGTGGGGGCACTCAGCAGGAGGGAGGGGCCAGGAGCTTCAGTCAGGGACCAGAGAAGAGGAGGATCTCTCCTCTTAGCTATATACAGCTACATACAGTTATTTCTTCAGTGTGTAGTATTTTAAAGAGACGGTACATCAGTTGCTACTTTGTTGCCCTGAAAATTTATCTTAGTGTGCAGCTGTTTAGGGCCCCAATGCAGACTCCTACGTTCTCAGCAGACAAGTTTGGGACTGTATATTGCAGTTAGCTTAGTTATATAAGGGAAAGATTTTAAGAGTAAACACAGTTGATTGATAATAAATGGCTTCAGCCAAACACTAACCATGAGTGAAAGAAACGTTTTTGTGTTCCCATTCATATTTTCTGAAAAATGGCCAAGAAATCATAAATTCTGCCAGGGTATGTAAACTTATGAGCACAACTGTGTGTGTGTGTGTGTGTGTATAAATATATAATACAGGGGGTCCCCGACTTACGAACACCCGACCTACGAACAACCCCTACTTACGAACGGGGTGCTGCGGGGACCCTCCGCCATTTTTCGCTCTTTTTCGGCGTCTTTCGGCCGTTCTGCGCATGCGCGGCCATACGGAGCTTCGGAAAATGCCGGAAATGTCCGTAATTTGCCGCGCATGCGCAGAACGGCAATAGACGGAACATCGGAAATGTCCCGAAATCTCCGTATTTGTCGGTCTGCGCATGCGCGGCCGACTTACGAACATTTCCGACTTCCGTACAGGCGGGCAGTCCCTAACGAGTTCGTAACTCGGGGACCCCCTGTACAGTGCCTTGAAAAAGTATTCATACCTCCTTGACATTTTCCACATTTTGTCATGTTACAACCAAAAATGTAAATGTATTTAATGTGATAGACCAAGCGGCACATAATTGTGAAGTGGAAGTAAAATGATAAACGGTTTTCAAAACTTGTTACATATCAGTGAAAAGTGTGGCATGCATTTGTATTCATCCCCCCTGAGTCAATACTTTATAGAACCACCTTTCACTGCAAATACAGCTGCAAGTCTTTCTGGGGATCTTTTAGAGTTCTTTGCCATGAAATTCAATGCTGGCAGAACTCATATATCTATTTTCCAAAGACAACCTCTGGATATGACGCTGAACACGTGCACTCAACTTCTTTGGTCGAACATGGCGAGGCCTGTTCTGAGTGGATGTCCTGTTAAACCGCTCTATGGTCTTGGCCACTGTGCTGCAACTCAGTTTCTGGGTCTTGGCAATCTTCCTTATAGGCTAGGCTATCTTTTTGTAGAGCAACGATTTTTTTTTTCAGATCCTCAGAGTTCTTTGCCATGTTGTGCCATGTTGAACTTCCAGTGACCAGTATGGGAGAGAGCGATAACACCAAATTTAACACTCCTGCTCCCCATCCACACCTGAGACCTTGTAACACTAACGAGTCACATGACATCGGGGAGGGAAAATTACTAACTGGGCCCAATTTGCATATTTTCACTTAGGGGTGTACTCACTTTTCTTGCTAGCTGTTTAGACAATAATGGCTGTGTGTTGAGTTATTTTGAGGGGACAGCAAATGTACACTGTTATACAAGCTGTACACTCACTACTTTACATTGTAGCAAAGTGTAATTTATTCAGTGTTGTCACATGAAAAGAGAGAATAAAATATTTACAAAAATGTGAGGGGTGTACTCACTTTTGTGAGATACTGTGTGTGTGTATATATATATATA